>JAPMOQ010030048.1:1746221-1835960 GCA_026543055.1 Argiope trifasciata
TTCTTATGTATGTATATATGTTTGGTTTTTCTAAATAAATTTGTCAAAAATATTGAACTTCAACACACTTCAATCTTTACCTTTACTTTACCTTTGTATAGAATAGTTCCCTTTCCAAACTCTAACTTTGTTTAGAATAGTTTACAATGGTGCACTTTAACCGGTTATCTTTTCACCAATGGTTTCACAAATTTTCTTATGGCATGTATTGTTTTGATAAATCACAATTGAAAATTTAAATCTTCTAGTTAGTTTCGATACCTGTTTTCTCCAAGTGGAGCTCGGTCACCCGCTGGTAATGTATAATATTATCTAAATTCAGTGATTTTTTTTTTTTTCCTTTTCAAAAGTCGATTAATATTATCCATAATTCTTATATAAATGCTGCATTCTTTTACCACCTATAGGTATTCATACGGTCTTTTACCAACTGATTTATTAAGATATGTTTTATTCATAAGAATTAAGAACTTTTTCTAATGCAATGAATATCAGTTGTATTATTCATAACGTAGAAGCTTAAAATATTCCTTTTTTGTTTGCATTTGATCATGATTAAATTGCTGAGTTATTCTTTCTGACGTTTATTAGTTGTTTTGGTTTATTTTCTAATAGTGTCATGCACATAATATCTTCATTTGAAAACCGTTTGCAGAACTGATAAGAAATAAAATTATCATACTAGCTATTGTACTGAATAAATTTATATGTTTGAACACTCACAACTCTCATGGCTTGATTTTTTTTTCTGACTTTGGTTTGTTTCTTTTTTATAATAGATAAATGTGTTTAAAGGTACTGAAATTCTTCTACCAAATTTCATATTTATATGGTATATTTGACTTATAATACATTTCACCGACCATAAGAAAGATTAAAGACTTAATTACTCGTCTGACATAGCATTCTGACATTGATAAATATAATTTGTGACTGAATTTTATTTCCCAAATTACTTTTTTATTGACAAATTTGCTAATTATTCAAAGAGTAAAAAGTTAGTTTCATTCTTTCTAGCTGAATTATTATTATACACCGTAAGTTTTTAGGAAGTTTTTAAGATAAGAAATAAATTAATATTCTTGATTTAAGGGAAAAAACAATATTGCCTCATATTATTTCGAACTATACATTTATTTTAGTTAAAAAAATTTAATAAAATATAGTAAAACGATAAAATATTTTAAAAGAAATAAATATCACGACGTCTAAGAAAGCGATAAAACATTTATAAAATAATTTCAAATCATTTTTCATGAGCAGTTAAAAACGATTTATGTCAAATACACTCAAAGAGAACTACATAATTTAATTTCTTATAGCATTTTCATGAAATTATGTTTCAAAAGATAAATGAGTTCATGAATAAAAAATAACGAAAGGTAAAAAAAAATGAATTTCTAGTAATAAATGAGTTATAATATTATATTTCAAATACTATACCATCTGATAAAAATTGTTACAAATCTTTTAAGAAGCATGCTTTCTTTGATTCAATATTTGCGATTTTTATTCTGATGAATAGTTATTTTTATCTTTCAATAATAGTTTGCTACTTAGTTGATATTCTGTCTTCTTTGAAAAGTGGTGTTTCCAAATATAATACAGATAAATCTGTTGTTAGAGTTGCAATATTGATGAATGGTTATTTTTGTCTTATAATGATAGTTTGCTACTTTGTTGATATTCTGTCTTTTTTGAAAAGTGGTGTTTCCAAACGTAGGACAGATAAATCAGTTTTTAGAGTTACAATACTGACGAATGGCTATTTTTATCTTCCTATGATAGTTAGCTACTTTGTTGATATTCTGTCTTCTTTGAAAAGTGGTGTTTCCAAATATAATACAGATAAATATGTTGTTAGAGTTACAGTTTCTTCTCTCAGGACCTTTGTTTTGTTTTTTCTTATTTGCTCATGGATTGCCATATTAGCTATTTAACTATATTTTGCATATACCTTTTTATAATTGTGTATAGAAAATATGAAACTTTTAGCCATTTGTAAAAAATTGTAAAATTTTCTAAACGATCAGTGAATTAAAAATACACTTAGACAAATATTATTCCTATTTGATTACAATTCACACTATTAGATGATGAAATAAGCATGCTAAAGCAAAGCGTGAATCATTTCTAATGAATGGCGGTATTAAGACAAAAACATATTTACCTATTTACAGTAATTATTTTAAAATTGTCCTTCCCGGACTATAAATCAATTTTGGTATTTTGATCAGCAAAAGCACACTACTCTCATATGCCCACCAAAGAATCGGCTTATATACCTAGTGACTTATTTTCCATTTATATGAATTGTTCCTCCTGAGAATGATAGTGAAGAAGACGAAAAAATTTAGTTTCAATTTCAAGAATAAATTAATCTTGTTTTTTTTTTTTAATTTTAAGATAATAAACAATAACATACCTCATCCTGAAAACATTGGATCTGCTAACTAGTAAAAAATATTTCTTTTATGCAAATGCAGGTATAACATTTTAGATTTTTTCTTAATATTTTGTTTTAGTATTTTGTACATTTCGACAATATGCCCATTTCTCTTTTACTTGTTTTATTAATTAATATAATCTTGCAGAGCACTTTTTTTAAAAAAATCGACAAAATTGCATTATAAATCGTTCAGAAATGCCAGTTCAAACTCTATTTCTGAAAAACCGAATTCTTATTGATATGTTTAGAGATATATAAATTGTAATTTATTCTTCTATATTAAACGTTCAAGAAATGCCTCTGAAAGAATTAACGAATAGATATGCATATTAAATTTACTCACAAAAAACATAATATAATAATGGAACGAATATTAATTATATAAATATACTTTTTAATTTTTTTTCAGTTCAATGCTTCAAGATATTCAACTCGTTATGAATATTTATCATGAATCTTTTATGATATTAATTTTTGTCAGATAAAATATAGAGGTAAGCCAAAAAAATTGTTAATAAATATTTGAATTTTGAAACTGACATGTAACAATTCAGATATTTCTAATCTTAAAAGTATTATAACTTTCATCAAATAAAAATGATATCGATAATTTGAACAAGACATTTCTTGAAAAAAATGTTTTTATTTATAAACTAAAACGAATTTTTAAAAAATGGTATGTTAATATTAGCATGAAATGAGATATTTTAACAAAGATAGCTTCAAATATAGTTGCACTATATGAATAAGAAATTACAATTTATTTACATTAATCTTTAAAATTCATGTTGCATTTTAATCAAAGCAGGAATACCTTTCAATATAAAATCATAGAAACATAACATGTAGACAAAATAGTTAAATTTTAAATATGAATCTTATAATATTTAATTGTTTGTTCAACTACTAACCCATTCATAAAAGTGAAACAAGCCATACCTACACAATGTAGTAAATTAACATAAAATTATGTGATATTTTTCAAAATAAATAAACATAGATTATTCATGACATTTCTTTTTTTTAATCATTTATAATCTTTAACCTTTATCAAAAAGCTTTAATCTATAGAGAAAAGGAAATGTAAAATGTGCTTATGTTGAAATAAAAAAGCACACGTGTGTTACCAGGAAAATTTAATTTTTATGTCAAAAATATCCCTTTTATGACATAATTTTTTTTCAGAAAAGATGGCATCTATAATACAAGATTAAAAGATTAATTAACACTTTTTTCTAAATTTACTCGATTTTATATAAAAAATCAATAATAAAATGTTTGGATTTTTTAATTTTTTGCTGAAAAATAATCATTTGCTGAATTTGTATTTCACAAAGGAGCATCATGTGATAATTTCGTTATAATGTGAGATATTATTAAATGTTTACCTTTTTTTACTTATTTAAAAAATACCTTTTTGAAGATAATTGAAACGTAATTTCATTAGATGTCCTTAAGCAGAGTATACATAAACTTTCACCTTCGACATACTGTTTTTTCAAAAAAATATTTCCAAATTTTTAATTAATGTTTTTTTTAATATTTTGGCTGCATTTCCTAATTATATTTGAGTTTTGATAAAAATAGGAAAATACTTTTTATGTTGGAGCATAAAAAAAATTCATTTTTTAAATTTGATGTTACTGGATGAAAGATATGGTGATGATTAAATTCTTATTTAAAATATTTTTTTTAAAATCTGCATGTCAAAATAAAAGTTGAATCATATAAAAACAGTATAATGCCGGTATATTAAGAGTTTTGTCAAAATATGAATAATAATTTTAAATAAAATAATATGTATTTTATTGATTAAATCCTTATATCATTCAACAGTTTTAATTATCAGTATCAAAAATAGAATTTCCAGATTATAGTTCTGTAATTATAGTTAATAATTTAGATTTTTCAAATATTAAATTATATATATAGCATTAACATATGATGACGGATGAATTTTTGTATAATATACACTCTCAGATTTTGTATAATCTTCACTGGAGGAAAAAAAAATTCCAGCACCAAGAAAGGCGTGTGTTAGAAAAAAGCAATTTAATAGACGCTATACATCTAAAGTATGACATCGTTTCAAATTTCGCACTTTGGGCATAAGAGTGAAGCTAGTAGCTTCACTCAGAACTTGCAAATAAAGTTTGCTTTAAATCATGCCGTAGAGCTCGTGAGGGTCATTTATCTTTGAAATTTGACGAATTGAGTTGACGTTAGCCAAAAATGCCTTTAAGAAGACAATCCATTAGCTCACTGAGTTTGAACGAGGTTATGCAATAGGGCTATGAGAAGGTAGATTTTCTTTCTACGATATTCAGGAAGACTTGATCGGGATGTATCAACTGTACATGATTGTTCGGAGCAGTGGTCAAGGGATGGTATTGCCTTAAGTAGACTAAGAGGGGGCAACCACTGTATTCTGTAGCTCGTGATGTGTGTATCCTGGCTGTGGTACATCGCTGCGTCTGAGACAGAAATTCGCGTTGGAGTTAGTACCAATGTGACACAACGAAATGTTAGAAATCGGTTACTTTGAGGACAGCTCAGAGTCAAGTACCCTATAGCGTGCATTCCATTTACCCGAAGGCATGGCCATTTGCGATGCTAGTGGTGTCAAGCCAGCGTTAATAATATACTGGAGTTGACATATATTGTGTTTTCTGATGAAATCAGGTTTTGCCTTGGTGCCAGTGATGGCCGTATGTTTGTCAGAGAGAAGTTAGTGGAATGCCTGCAATCAATCTGTCTGTGACCAAGACAAATTGGACCTAGACCTAGAGTCATAGTCTGGAGAGCAATATCTTATGACATCAGAGACACTCTTGAGGTTATCTCAAACACATTGATTGCAAATTTGTGCGTCAGTCCATTCATGCGCAGCATTCCAGGGGGAGGTTTCCAACAAGATAATGCTCGCCCTCAAACCTGTGTTGTAATGCAAAGCTCTCAACATAATGTCGACAAATTACCCTCGCCTGTGAGATAACTAAATCTGTTTCCAGTTGAGTACGAACGGGATATCGTTAGACGTCAACTCCAGCATCATCCACAGAGAGCACTTACCATCCCAGTATTGACAGAATAAGTAGAAAAAAAACATGGAACTGCATTTTACAAAGTGACTTTCGGCATCAGTTTGACATAATGCATGCACGTTTGCAAGCTAGCATTCTAAATCCCGGATAATACTAATAGCGGTTTTAACTTTTCAGAAGAAATTTTCAATCATTTCTTGACTTCACAATTATTTTATAAACTTGGTAAGAATCATGAAATTACTGGGTCTTCAAACTGGCAGAATGACAACATGGGACGAGATTAACACATAACAAATATATAGAGAGGGAAACGCGCTGAGCATTTAAAGGAAGTAATTTAATCCTACTTGATTTTATATTAAAAAGGACATAAAATTTATTGGACAGATTCTTGTAACAAAATGGAAATAACTAAATATCATTTATTGCAATTTGATGAAAATAAAACTGACATTTTAAAATCATGTTTCGAATTGTAACTTGTACATCAATAGTATTATAAGCAACTTCTTTCCACATTACCTTGGGCTTATTCTTTTTTAACACTAGTCGCATGCATTATCTTAATATATAATAGCTAAACAAGTTTCAGTTTGTACATGTTTGGAGTAGAAGATCAAATTTACCATTTATTGTTTTTTTGGGGGGCTACACAATGATTTTTCTTATAAAAGTCTCAGTAAAGATTTCCAAACATTTCTATTCGAAGTAACACATCACATAAACACTTTTAATCCAATCTTATAAACATACAATCATTTAAATTTATTCCAACTTAATATCATCAATTGTCTACATTTGTATTGATACAACAAAATAAAAAAATTAAGCACTGCGATTTACTTCACACACCACACATGTAATTCAGCACTCATTGAAACAGAAGTATTTGTTGCTGTCATTTATATACCTTCTCTGCCCAAAGTACCGTAAATCATTTTCTCAAGTAATGCAGTTCTGAGCATCAAATGAAGAGGAATTTCGAGAAAATACTCTGTTTATATTACAAATAATGACCTGCGAGGAGTTATCTTTAGACTCATAAATTATATCTAAAAGCGAAGATTTATATCCTAATAAGACCAATAAATTTCAAAAGTCGCAGTTATTTTCTGCCTGAGTGAAATCAAAATGCATGTCTGGAACAATAAGAATGCAATTAGTATAAATTTATGAACTCATATTTCTTGATTTAGTACAAGTTTAATTGAAAATAGCTGGAACTTGTCGATTTTAATGGCGACGAAAAGTCACCAAGCAAAAGTGATGAAGCCACGTGCGAATCACTTGTTGCCTTTTGAAATCATTGAATTGGCGAATTTTTTTTTTCTTGGTGCATTAAGGTAGCCGCTATAACTGACAAGTACCAAACAGTTTTCATCTTAATAAATCATAAAATTATATATATGCTTCTAATTCTATTAGAACATTCTTCTTAAGTTCCCCATTTATTAACTGCTAAAAAGTTATTGGCATTTACTTTTTAATCTAATTTTTAAATTTATTTTTAAAATTATATTTTACTTTTTGACTAGTTTTTGCGGACTTTACAAGTTGACATTTCTTAGCAAATGATGCAATTTAGGAATAATCCTTTAATATAAGATGGACTCTCATGATATGTTTGGAGCGGCTTAATCATAATAGTTCTTGGACCAATCAACTCCGTCAAACCGTATTCTATTCATTTTTTCATTGACTTTTGAAAATTCCGAAAGATAGCCCGGTCTACTGATCTAAATTTAACAAGAATTTTCAGAAAAAAGCATTTTTAAAAGTTCAGATTTCTTTTTATGTGAGCCACCTGAACTTTGATAAAATATATTGTGAAGCAGAGTGAGAAAGAAAAAATAAACAGAATAGAAAATTTCGCACTTAGATTAACTTTTTAAGTCATTTTGATTTCTGTTTTCCGGCTTGTATTTAAAAGAATGTATGGAACATTTATCGATATCAACAAATTACAAATATCCGACAGGTTCTATCAGAAAAACTTGGATTAGGTTTACCTTTCCACCACAATGCCGTGATATCTAGAGATTTGTTTTGTTCTGGATTCTAATTTTTCTAATAGTTGACTGAAAAAATGAGACTGCAGACGCAGTCCATATTCTGCATTCTCAAAAATACCAAAAGGTTCAAAGGTTATCCTTAATTACCAGTGTATCGTTAGAAAATTAATATAAAAAATCCAATCCAATCCAGGGAAAAAATTTCTTCTTAACTTGATTTGCTAGAACTATTTTGAAATTATATATGAAAACACCTTTCATCGTCCAATAATTCGAGGTTTTTATTAACTTCTTCCTCTCATAATATTTGTTTCAGCCCTAAAATTTAATATGAATATTCTGTTATCGTCCAGGCATATTGCCATTTATTTGTGCTGAATATTACTCTTTTATACATTATATATGAATAAAGAAAACATTCTTTTGCAACAAATTAGATAAATATACTTATTCTGTTTTTATATTATACATTGACTATTAATTAAAAAGTATATAATATAAAAATGATTCGCAAGTATTCAAATAAATAAATAAATAATATGAACCTTTTTTATGAATTTCTATCGCATAAATAATTAGGAATTTCTTATAATTAATAAATTTAAACTCATGTTTAATTCATACAATCATTAGTTTAATAAATGAGAAATAATTTTACTTTTCGTCATTGCAAATACATGAGGGACATTCACAGAGATTGCTAGAGTCATTAGCAGAAATAAAACATGTCTAAATATTTAAAAAAATCTTATTAGTACTACTACAATAATTTTCAGTCATATTCTAGCAGGTTATTTATTAGAATCGAAGCAGTTTTTATGATATTGAATCAATTTTTGATTTCCGTACCAACTTGAAGTATCAATTTTAGTACGTTATCTTTTGCATATGCCTGTTGAAATAGGAACATTTGTACATTTTTAATTATGGTTCTTTGGAACTAACTATGCTCAGAATTTAGAGAATAATTAACGCTTCATTCTAATTTCTTTTAGTAAGTATTAGAACATTTGAGTGAAGTATCTTCCGTGTTTCGTTATTCCCATGAAGCTATACTTATAATAAATAGCCCATGGCTCAAGTATGACTTCACAGCGTAAAATTTGATCAATTTTAGAAAAAAGATGTTATATAAATTAGAATATTATTTTTCTCTACTATTATTATTACTGATTATAATAGTCCAAAAGTTTGAAGGGCTGCATGTAAAAGCCTATTTTGAAACTTTCTGGGATGTACGCCTATGTTTTAAAATAAGTCGGCCATCTTTTAACCAATTAACTTTATATGACGAAATGCAAAATGAAGTGATTATGAGAATTACTTGCTTAACGACTTGAATGCCAGTGGTAGGAGAAACTTAGTTTCTGAGTAAGTGTACTGTTTGCATGTTTACGAAATAAAATAGCAGTAATGATACATAGCAGTTAAAATGCATGTTTTTTAATGATGCGCCTTCCATTATATATTTAAAACTGTAGAATTTCTACTGATAAAAAAGTTTTTAAAAATTTGAATAACTTTGAAATTCTTTTATTTCTCAACTGTTACTCATAAATTAAATTTGGCTTTTATAAGAAATATCATTACAATGATCCAAATTAATGGGAAATGCTTGTTTATAATGAATTAAAAGACTATATTGAAACAGTTATTCTACTGATGGCCAGAAAAAAGAATTTCTGAATTTTTAACTTCAAAAATTCACTTAGTAGAGCATAGAAAGTGAAAATATTAAATTAACTTTAAAAAAAATTAATATACGTTCTATGAATATGTGGGTCTGAAAATGCATAAATAAATTCAAATGCTCATTAATTACACGAGATTACAAATTTCAAAGATCAGAAATGACAAAAAAAATTATCTATCTCTAGTATTATTGGGTTTGTATAGAAACTTGAGCAACCTGACCAATTCTATAAAATATTTTTTTTAAATTGTTGTCTGTATGTGAAGTTTTTAATTTCGAGTTCTACTGAATAATTTAACGTTTCAATTACTTATTTAATGTAATTAAATAAGTAATTAAATAATTATTAAATAATTAATAATGTAATTAAATAAGTAATTAAATAATAATTAAATAATCTAATTAATAAAGTAATACTTCTTAATCAAAATACTCATAGATTAAGAAGTATTACTTAGAAATTCACCTGTAAATATTCTGTTTCATTACTTCATGCACTTTAAATAAAAGTAATAGGCTTTGAAACAGGAAGCGATTGGTATGAGATTTTGATATATTTCAATAGGTAAACAAATACATTCTGGCCTTTTATAATTTAATTATTTTTTGAATACATTTTTTTTCTGATAAAAGAAAAGCAAGTTGATATACCGTCTTCATGCAGAACTTTAACTGTTCTTGCAGAGTTTATAAAGCAGTAGATATGTCATTTGTACTATACTGTCATAAATGAACTTGATATCAATGAAGTCTTTAATTTCACGAAAAAAATATAAGCAGATGTATATATAGATACAAATAAGGAAATTCATAAGCAATGAATTATTTGAATTCTCACAAATTATAAAACACACTGATTAATTACAAATATAACATATTGAGTATTTTTTCTCATATTTTTAGATAATATACTTAAACATAGATTTTATATAATTTTCACATTTTACAGAATATATTTGCATTAATTTATGAACTAAAAAGCAGAAGTTCTGACATATTAGACTGTGTTTTCAAATCTCTTTTGGAGGGTTTTAAAAATGATAACAGTAACTTGTAAACTCCTAAAAATATTTATAGCTAGCGAATAGCTGATCTTGTTCAATTTAGTACAAGCTATTCTATTTAAAAAATTCCCTATATAAATAATGGAAATTATTTTTGATATTATTTATTTTGACTTAGATTGTCCAATTCTAAAATTTGATTTCTTTGTTTTATTGTTGATCAAATAAAAATAAAAACGGCATCAAAAATATGAAACCAAATTACTTGTACTATTTTCTCTTTTATGCAGTACGTAACAAAATATGCAAGAAGGGAAAGTAAATCAGATCAAGGTTGACAGCGACATAAGAGAACTCTTTCTCTGCTACTTCTTATCCTGTCATATTAAAGCTTCACTAATAGCATTTGCATGTCATGCGTTGTGACGCATTAGAGTTATTCGCTTTCTCTCTTGGGAGCAACATTATTGTCAAGCAGATGATCCCATCAATCTGAGAAAATCAGTTTTTGTATTTTTTATTGAACGTAGCACAGATTAAAATTCTTAAAACCTTAATGTCGTGGTTTCGTAATCAGTAATTAAATATACAAAAAAATGCAGTTAACCTATGGAAATAAATAGATTTGAAACTATTCACTGCTTATAGGTCTCATTTCAGATTCCAAGAATTAAATAGTTGAAATTAAACGGAAACATATATTTTTCCACAGTTTTAATTTGTGTCCTTATTACGGGGCTGGTACTCTTTTCAACGTACGAATTCAAGAAACACCAAAAGTTGTGATTATATAAAAGAAAAGTCAGAAGCGTTTGAGTCTGAAAGGTTTAAAAAGTTAAAAAGGTGACTTTTATTTTTCAAACTTCAAAGTTGTTATTTCAAATTGTAAAATTATAAAAATTCAGTGCAGCGAGACTGAAAGATTGTATTAAAGGAAACTGAATGCTATTTCAAAAAATTTTGTCTTAAAAAGGCTATAACTGGGTATATTTGTTTTTACCCAATAAAAAATTCTCTGTTACTTTTGCAACTTTATTTTTGAAATTCGACTTTCTACACACAAAAAAAACATATAACATTTAAGGCAGCACACAGCATTTCATATTTATTACCGCTGCTTAGAACAAGCGAACGATGCCTACTTTGTATCAAAACTGATGTGGAAAAGAGAAGCACAAGTGTTTGATACTTATTCTCAAACTAAACAGTTTAAAGAGCACATGTAGCACCATCTATTCACAATATTAGTTACTAAATATACGATATTAATAAATTACACACATACACAAAAGTTGCAAATAATAGTGTCACATGAACATATACCACTCTTTAATTTGCTAATGATAAGTTCTTTTATATTTTATCCGTTCTTATATATTGTACGATTGGCCTAATACATACCCAATATTCTCCCACTCGGACAGTTTTTAACGTCAATGAAGCTTCTTTTGAAATTTGGAATTTTCTCAGAGACTCCGCAATCAAACTAATATATTCCTCGCCCTTTTTGACTGCCCATTTACACTTCTCTTTAGAAATCAATAGATCTCCCAGAGCACAGATTTGAACAATGGTAATGGTCTTTAACATAGTATAATAGGACTGCCTTCTCAATACAATTATTTAGATGTGAATTATTTGAAAATATCCTTTAAATAAATATATAACCAAATTTTTTAAGAATATTTAAAAAATAAAATTACGTTTACTCTACATATAAATACAAAGAATTTTAAGATATATTTCTAAAAATAAATTTTCATTATACTTTATGTTACCCACATTTTGAGAAATATTTTTATCATAGCAACTTAAGGACGGAATTCTATAAATTTACTGAAGTTTGATTTCTATAAATGTTTTTGATTATTTATATAACTTCGTTTTAAAGGATAAAACTATTACATGAAAATCGGTAGGCTAATGCATAATAAATTCAAATAATTCTTCCCAAAAGCAATGCTTAGTATTTTTCTGTCATACTTTTTTCCGATACAGACTACATCCTGAAATGTGTCAGAAAATATTTAAGTATTCAGATCAAAGCTCTGCTTTAAGATTTCTTACTTTTTATTTCCCAAGTAGAAATCTCTAGAGTGGCATTACTTTTACACCAAGTGATCTTGCACATTCTACCAAGTCACATAAATTAATGTTATGAACTTGATGCTTTACGCTTTCTTTAGATCGTGTCTTTTGGGATTCAAAGTCAGAACATATATTTTCTAAAGTATCATAAAAAGTAATGTATCATAGCAACTGGTGATTTCAAGAATCTTAACCTTTGATCAATGGCAGTTGCTTTTAAGCTTTTAACTTCAAAATAAATAAAAATTCTCATGCTTAAAAAATTCAAGCGTATGCTACATTTAGAAAAACCCATTTAAAAAATAGAAGTTAGATTGAAAAAAAAATATTTATTTTACTAGTACTGAAACTTATTTGCAGTTGAAGCTGTTTACGCCCATTTTGGCATGAGATTTCTTTCGATAATATTTTTCTCAGACATGTCAAATTGTTTTGGTAGTAATCCATACAATATTTATTATTTTTAAATGATTATTTTTTAATTCAAGTTTGCTCATTTCCTTATAGTAAATTTTGAAAACGGTTAACAATTTATTTTAGAATTTTAATTCTTTGATATTTATGTAGATAAACTATGTTTACAGTTTTATAATAATATTTACCCTCCTGCTTTATATACACTGATGGAAAAAAAAATCCCAACACTAGGAAGGAGCTATGCTAGCTAAACGAAATTTGGTTGGCGTGTTTATACATTCGAAAGATGACGTCGATTCAAATTTCGAGCTACGAGCGTAAGTGTGGTGCTAGTAGCGACACTATGAACATGTAAATGAAGTTTGCTTTAAATAAGCGCTGTAAGGTTCGTGATCGTTATTTACAGTTGAGATTTGACGTAGTGGGTTAATGTTAGTTAAGGATGCCTCTGAGAAGACGAAAAAGCCATTATCAACAGCTCACTGAGTTTGAACGAGGTCGAGTTGTAGGGCTACAGTAAGGTGGGTTTTCTTTCCGTGACATTGCGGAAAGACTTGGCAGGAATGTATCCACTGTGCATGAGTATTGGCGGCAGTGGTCAATGGAAGGTACTGCCTCAAGAAGACCAGGTTCCGGGCGGCCACGTGGTACTACTGAGAGGGAAGACCGTCGTATTCGGCGTATGGCTGTGGCTAATCGTATTGCTTCTGCAGCTGAAATTCGAGCTGCAGATGGCACCACAGTAACAGATCGAACTGTTACAAATCGGTTACTTCAAGGACAGCGCCGGGCCAGACGCCCTGTAAGTACATTCCACAGACTCCAAACCACTGCCGTTTGCGACGTGAGGGGTGTCAAGCTAGAGATCATTGGAGGACGGAGTGGAGATCTGTTGTGTTTTCTGATGAAAGCCAGTTCTGCCTTGGTCACAGTGAGAGCCGTTTGTTGGTTAAAAGGAGGCCAGGTGAACGCCTGCTAGTGACCTGTCTGCGGCCTAGACACACAGGGCCTATTCCTGGAGTTATGGTTTGGGGAGCAATTTCGTATGACAGCAGGAGCACTCTCATGGTTATCCCACGCACCCTGACTGCAAATTTGTACGTCAGTCAAGTGATACAACCAGTCGTGCTGGCATTCATGAACAGCATTCATGGGGGTGTTTTCCAACAGGATAACGCTCGCCCTCATACCGCTGTTGTAACCCAACATGCTCTACAGAGTGTCGACATGTTGCCTTGACCTGCTAGATCACCAGATCTTTCTCCAATCGAGCACGTATGGGACATCATTGGATGACAACTCCAGCGTCATCCACAACCAGCATTAACTGTCCTTGCATTGACCGCCCAAGTGCAACAGGCATAGAACTCCATCCCACAAACTGATAGCCGACACCTGTAAGACACAATGCATGCACGTTTGCATACTTGCATTCAAAATTCTGGTGGTTACACCGGTTGCTAATGTACCAACATTTCACATTTGAAATGGCTCTTCTCGCCAATGGCTCTACCTGTGATCTTGAAACTTTAATCAATTAAATATGTTATCTAGACAAATGTATTCCTAAAATTTCATTACTGTACAGTAAATTTTTCTTTCTGCTGGGATTTTTTTCCATCAGTGTAATTGCCTGTTTTACTTCACATTTTTTTTTGTTTTTTATTCTGTGTTTTACTCTTTTCGATTTTTTCAATTGTATCGTACAGGTTTGTTTAAAATAAAGAAGATGTGATGATTAATTTGTGAAATATCTAAGAATATTTCAAATAATTATTAAATAAAAAAGTTTTATATTTAAAAAATTATATGCGTTAAATAATAATTTATTTCAAATTAGTATATTTTATTTTCTAAAAGAGTTTTAAAGTCAAGATTTTATACTGACCACCGATTCTATAAATCATATTCATTAAAATTACCTTGACAATTTAACATTTAAAGCTTATGTGATTCAGCCTAACAGAATTATAAAGCTTTGAATTTCATCATTTTAGGGCAATCAAAAATTTTCTTCGTTTGGATAATCAGTATAAGCTAAAACCCAAGCTCTAATTTCTTTAAACATTCAAAAGGGAGGCTTAAAATCGTCTCTTTTCCTTATGGTACTTAAAGTTTTTTAAAGCAATCAATTTTAATTGTAAAATAATGAAACTTTTTGTATTTAAAATATTATTAACTGACGACTATTTTATTGAAATAACGGAGAATATGTATCAAAATTTTAAATTTATAAGTCATCTATTGATTTAAACTAAATATAAGAATTTCTTTTATTTATACAATTTTTAAATATATATGTTTGTTGCTGAAATTTACAAAATAGCAGTTGGACTATGATTATCAGAGATACCTTCCATCTATTCATCTATGCTTACTTTAAATAAAACCGAGTTATTGGATTAATAATACATTTAATTTACGAAGTTAATTTTTTCTTGCAATCGGTTTTTAGAAAATATAATATTTTATATTTATTCCATTCCATACAAATACTTACTGAACATTGCAATTTCCTAAGTTAACTTTGCAGTAGGAGCTAATTTAATTTTTTTAATTTTATTTTGAGAGCTAACAAAACCTACATATTTCCATGTACTGATAAAGTACTCTAACAGGCTAAATTGTATTTTCCTTTTATGCCAAATAAATTGTTGGAAAATTCAATTAACAGCTGTTTTGAAATTAACTAAGATATAGTAACTTAATTTTTCGTTAAAATATTGGTATCCTCAAAATGGTTATGTTTTGAGCTTAAAGATGATGTAAAAATAAGTGCTGTGAAGTAATATTTCTGGAAACGGCGAAATTTCAATTCATTGATATTGCAATGTTATCAACAAAATAAACAAAATAAAAATTTTAAAAAAAATTGCTTGAGGTACACATTTCCAATATCTAAAGTTACAAGCGCCAAATTCGGTAGCTGCAAGTGAAATGGTCTGTTTTGCAGAGCATCAACATGCATACACATATACATTAATATGCGTTATAATTGTAGTTTTTTTAGGATTTCTGGTATTTCATATGTTATAGACCAAATTGAATTTTAAATCCTGTAATGAAAAGAATTTTTTTAAGCTTTCTCAAAAAAAAAATTACTTGCCCTCAAAATTAGAAAAAAAGAGTCGATAATACAAGAATTTATGAAGAACTGCACCAAAGTGAATTTTAGGTAGTGATATGTAGTTCGAAGATATATTGCTAATCACGGTATTAATCAATGAAGGAAAGAAAATCACCATACTTATGCATTTGAGGAATCATTAGTTCTAATGATTGTGAACAAAATTCAAAATAAATAATGAAAATTACTGTTTAATCCTTTTCAAGTAAAACATTATCTTGATAACTCTGATGGTCAAGATAGCACTCTTAGTGGCACATGAGTTCCAAATACTCCTTTGATTATCCTGATGTAATCAAGGAAATAGTATGAAATCTATGGATGCTAGCATTTTCACATGCTCAAGATTGAAGAGAAAAACATAATTATAATGAAAAAAATGAATACTTCAAAAGGCATCACATCTTTTTCTTTATTGTAATGTGGATTCCATTGTGGAAAACTATAAAGAATGATCAATCTCTAACTCTAGCATAGAAAACGCTGGCACTTCCAGAGACTAATAAAAAGTTGGAAACAGTAAATATGAAGAGTGAAGTAGCAGAAAATAAAAAGCTTCTATTCTGCTTTACAAAATGTTCACGTCGGTGGAAAATGTCATCGTGGTGAAATCAAGTAATAAGAAGAGGTATGGGCAGATGAAGTTTTTCATCATTGTAATGATAACTGAGAAAGTTCAAAAGTTGTTTTTCAAATCATTTTTCATCAAAAATAATGATGAATTCCAAATTCTGGTTTTTATATTTCAGGAGAAGAAAATGGAAAGAAATAATAATATATGATGTCAGTTATATTTGTTGTGATAATAAATTCAGAAGATGGAATAAATTTAATTCATTAAAAGTTAACGAAAATAAAATGATTGATTTACTCAATTAAGCTTTAAAATGAATTAAATAGCTAAGATGTAAAAATAACGTAAAGTGAATTATTTGAAATAAAATAATTATTCTGCATATTATATTTAGTTTCACGACACCCCTGAAAAACAAATTTAGATGAACGTGAATCTCTATATTCGGGTTATGAATGGTAATTCTGGCTATCGCCATATACCATAATATGACCTTTTTTTAAAATTTAAATGTATTGCAAAAATTTTTTGTTTAGAATTTTTATTATTTCCTTAGATATTTCAACAATTTTAAAACAAAGCATTCCAATTTAAACTTTAAATATTTCAAAAAAAGAAAAGAAATGATCTTCCGTAACCTTATACATATAATTAAAATAAACAAGAAAAATTTTAAAGAATACGAATTACGCTCTGATGAATCAGTTATTTCTTTTAGTGTGGTCCCTGAGATCACCCCTGCCTTCCTTAGTATCCCAGTGATAAACAAGGCTTAGCAGATGGCGCGAAAACTTGGACAGGTGAATATCATCTAATTTACTGTTTCTATTATGAAACATTGTTCTATACACTTTTAAAAATGAAGTAAAAATGATTTTAGAGATACGGATAACTGTACTGAAGAGTTTTTCGATGAAAGTTCTCATTCTATTGATTGACATATATGTTCAAACATAATTAATTTTTCTTGTGATACGGTTTTTTTTTTGAAAAAATTATAAAACATATTAATATACTAAGAGATATATATTTATATAAAGAATTTATATGTTAATTTTTATAATAGTTCTTTACTTATAAGTTTAAAATGCTCCACAAATCATGTTATGAAGTCACACAAGCCGATAAGAAAAAGGGTCCAATTTTACCCATTATCATTTTTTTCTAATTTACATGTAATTGTTGAATTTTATATTATATTGTTTTCTATATACCCTTATACACCGGAAAAATAAATGTGATTAAAAACTACAAAATAATATGTTTTCTCAAGAATATTAATTATAGTCATGTGCAATTGAGAAGAAAATGTATGTTCCAACACATTCTCTTTTTCCAAAAAAAATATTTTGAAAAATTTCTAAAACATATTTATATAGTAAGAAAAATGTCTGCAGAATGTATTAGCTGATTTTCGATCTAATACTTTCCAGAGAAAATTTGATTCGAGTGTAAAGAAAATGAGATCGCTCAGAACGCGCCTCCACAATTAAGGGTTAAAGCATTTGTAGAACACAATGTCTGATTATCTTCAGAAACTGCAATAATACTAGTTGCAGAATGTATTATTTCAATGTAGTGACGCGGCCCCTAACAAGACAAAAAATGTAAGGTGGCTCAAAATTAAGATATTCATAAATAAATAATATATATGATATCTCAGAGAATGGTTTTCAATCTTTTCAACTTGATATCAATGGACTTTACATCAGAAGAGTCATGTATAACACATTTATGCTACCATTCCACCTGAAAGGAACTTTAATGATTTTTTGCTAATGTTGTTTCTTACGACAAATGACATACCCGCTGTTACGCGGACCGTGATTTAAGCCGATAGAGTGCATCTTCTATTTCTAGGAGCAACAGCTTGGACCAAGAGTGCACATTTGTCACTCACGCATCACAACACATTTTATGGGATGAACTTCATTCATGCATTTCTATTCACAGATCATAACTTAGACATGAATCAGAAAACTATAGCATCTGAATCAGTACCTACACTAGTATTACTCTCGACATAGATGACTTTGTGACCATAACAGTTTTATACTGCGTCAGTCAGCCTCACATACGGAGATACACAAAATACCAAAACAAAACTATCAATAATATTATTTCGAATGGAGGGCATTAATTCGCAACCCAATGGACACACGTCCAACACTTTACCAACCAGGCTATCTCGGCCTAATACTTACCTCAAAGTCGTGCCTTCAATGTAAGAAAAGGGCCACGGTGACCTGGTGGTAAGGTCACGGACTTCGGAGCCCGAATGGTTCAGGTTCGAGACTCTATTCCACCGAAGAACCGTCGTGTAAGAGGGTCTCTTGTGCATTAAACGTGTCAGGCCAAACGCCCTCCCGTTATTGTGGTGCTATATGGAGAGGGGGGTGCCAGCTCAGGTGTTTTCCTCGTCATCTGACCGTGGTTCACAATTACAAGGTCCGTCCCAAAATAGCCCTAGTGTTGCTTTACAACGGGATGTTTAAATAACTAAAACTAATCAATATAAGAAAAAATAGCTCGGAATGTGTGAAGTCATAAATAAACATACATGCAATTTTGAACATCATGTTCTTAGCATCAAATTGTTTCTTCAAAAATCAAGTTTATAAACTAATCTCAACAACAAATATTTTATTTTACCAAATATATTAAAGTGAGCAATTGATAAATTTCTCTATTTTACCACTAGGAGCTACAGGGGATCTTATCACAAACAAAATAGTCAGTTTATAGAAACCATTGTTTACGTTTTGAAAAAATAAATATAAGACATTTATGCATATAAGTAGATTAAAAAAAATTCATTCAACCACCCTACATATTGATTCAGCTGGTACACAAATCCAAGCTTTTCTTTGATGTTTTCATCAAAATACCTAATGTTTTTATCAATGTCTAAATACAGATTTGCATCCTGTTGCGCACTATTATATAATACTGTGAGATATTATGTCATAAAATTTAACATTCATCAAAATTATGCATTATTGCTAATATTATTTAATATCAGCGATGATATCTTAATCAGCCAGATAAAACCGTACACGAGCTATTGCTTTTGTCTATTAGTTATGCTACGAGGCTTCCAAATCAAGGGTCTCGAGTTTTAATCCCAAAGAATTCCACATTTCACATTAGTGACCTCTGGCGAAGTTGTGGCGATATCTTAATAAGCCGGATAAGATCTACAGGACACGTGCAATTGCTTTTATCTAGTGGTTTTGTTACGAAGCTTTTAACCCAAAGGTCTCGAGTTTTACTCCAAGCCAATACCACCTTCCACATATCATACAATAATGTACACTATGTATGCGCTACTAGGGTATTTACTATATCAAGAAAAATTATCTGACAATAATGGAAGACATACTTTAAAATATGAAAAAGACAAATTGTAAGTAGTTTAGTAGAGTTGAATCAAATTTAAACCCGCACATTTGCCAAAATTTGAAAAGTTTTAAATTTAGAGATCATAAGAACCCTGTAAATAAAAGAAAGAGAAAAGTCATCTTAATTCTTTTATTCCCTTAATGTTTTCTGTATTGTGATTTAACAGATTACATTTATATCAAAATAAAATTGATTATTCATTAAGTTTGAATTTCTTAGAATCCGATTAAAAATTGATTTATGAGGAGCTTTTAAAATTATTTTGAATAAATATGTTAAAATTTTCGATTCTACAACTAGAATTATCAAAAGTATTTATTTGTAAATTTTTTTGGAAATCAGAAATTTCTGTAACTTTCTTTTTTTTTTCAAAACTCTTAAATAAATTCAAGAAATCTTTGAACCCTTATTGGATTAGCTTGTTAAGGTTGTGCTCATTGAATTAAAAGACTTTTAACAGCCAAATCTGGGGGAAAATTAAACTGAACTTTAAAAAAAAATTATTTGTTTATCATTAAAATGTTTTATGTCATTAATCATTACAATGTCTCTCATTTCATTTTATCAAAATTTTTCATTTTTTTTCGAAGAGACGAAAGGCAGATTCACATTTTAAGAAAGAATTTAAAACTAATTTATCAAAATTTTAACCAAGTAGAGCTAAAAAATTAATAACCCTCGAGATGCATTCGGCTTATTAATTTAAGGATTATTATCAGTGGAAATATTTTTCATTCATCGAAATTAATTGAAATTTAAAATGCACTTCTTTCTTTATATGAAGAACTAAAAAAAGAAGCAAAATGAAAATTGATTATTTAATTAAAATGTCTCATTTTAGATTATTCTCATAAATTTTTTTACCAAGTAATAAAAAAAAAAACATTAAACGTTATTGGTTTCATATACCCTAACTTTTTAGGCATTTAATTTTAATTTAATACATTTCGAATTTGTTAATTTAATTTAAATCTTCTGATTTTATTTTAAAATAATGGGAACAATGTAAAATAAATAACATTTAGAGATAATGGAAATTTTAATTATGTATAAAATATTTTCATTCCATAAATGAAAGTTGAACTTCGATTCAAAGGAATTGAATCTCAGTTTAATATTGAGATTGATGCATGTATGCATTTTGATTTTAAGGTAAATATATGAAGCGCCTCTAATTTAGAGTTATGATATATTGAATATATGTCCTATATATAGACATCTTACCACGAATTAAATCAACCAATGTCTTGAAACAAATATTTTACTGTGATAATATTTTACTGTGATCGCATCTTAGCTACGAAACAAGGTATCACCAATTAAAATCGTTTTATAAATTATTTTCAATTTCTGCAGCAATTTAACTTGAATATCGTACTGGATTGTGACTTAAAAATGAGGAGGAAAAACTTCCGATAAGGTGGTTAGTTCTCGCGTTCCTGGTGAGAACAGTTGGGAATTGGCTACCTCCCATCGATGACGAAACGTACTTACTTCAGAAAGTGTTGTACCGTTATGCTTCCGTTCCTTAGGACACAACTGAAATTCTCGCCATTTTACTGCAGTGCTGGTCTGGTTATTAAGTTTTTTAGCGTTCATTATGGCAAGTTTGAGCAATAAATTTGTGATTATTTAACATGATTACCTTTATTTTATTATAATGAAATTTTTAACTGATTTCACACTTATTTTACGAATGAAATCGAAATTTTGCACTCTTAAATATTTCAATGATAATTTACTAATTCATTTTTTGAAGTCTGGAATACCAGTTAATTGAAGCATTCAGTTTAAATAAAAAAAAAACATTTACTAATCGCTGCTATTTTTTTATTTGCTAAAGAGATTATTCTAATTTCCGAGAAATTTGTAACATTGAATTGTATGATTAAAAAAATGATTAAAATATTATTTATTTGATAATGAAAAAAGAAAGTGAAAACAAATCAATTTATTTATTTTAAAGCTCCTTCAAAATACATTATTACTATTAAAAGCCAGGTGGGTTTACCAGCTTTTGCTACTCATAGTGACACATTCTCAGACACACACACACACACACACATATACAAATGAGGAGGCAAATATTTTAGTAGAACATATTTAATTTTTATTAGGTTTAAACATAAAATGTAGTTGAATATAAACATGAACGTTGAAATAGGATAGACGCCAATTTTTTTTGCAATTTTCACTGAAGTTAGTCAGAAAACACAGCAGTTTCTTGATAAGAAAATTCACTTTGAAATATTTGCAGGTGAATACTCTACTTTAAGTCTCTATGAACGCCATTTGTGATTGACAACTAGACAGCTTTCAATCCCAGAGATATTTTTTTAAATATTTATTTTATTTCTATTTCCAAGAAATTTTATCACCAGCATAGTTGAATATAAATCTTATGAGTGATTTTCTGTCGTCAACATCTGAAACCCAGTCAAAGTCGACATATCAGGTTTTTCAAATTGTGTGAATAATTTTCTTTGAGTTTTAATGTCTTTTGGGTTTCCCAGAATTCCTTTTTTTAGAGATCTGAAATTTTTTAGCTGTAAGGTTCTTCTTTACTTGGTGTTTCCGTCTGGTCTTTTTCTTGAAGGCCTTTTCTTTGGTCCAGCAGCTTTCTTTCTTTCTATGGAAAAGGTGCTGATTTTTACTTTACTTTTTGACAATTTTCTATTATTCCTTAGCTTTTTAGTGAGATGAATTCTGCTTGACTCAAATATTTAGTTTCTGGCCTGTATAATGAACAAGATATCAAACATTTATAGCACTTTTCTTTCTGTAAAGTATCGTATTCATATTGAATTGCTTTCTTCCAAAAAATAATTTAAGCAAGAGGCTATTTAATATACCACTAGTTTTAAAAAAATAAGAAAATGTATATGATAGCTCAATTTCAGATAGAATTTTATACTTTTTTGGGCATTAAATTTCACCAGTAATCATTTTTTAAAATTTGTTGGATTATGATGAAATGCCCAATTTTTCTTGATTTTTCTGGAATGTGAAGTCAGCAATTTTATTTTCATTTCAAAGAATAAAAATTTCAGAAGTATGCGACAGTACATTTTTTTTATTTTCCAGATGAACATCCAAAGTTGGATGATGAGTTTTTTTTAAATTCTAGGCAGGACAGTTTTCTCCGAATCAAAATTCTAAAGTTACATAATATCTAGAAGTTTATCTTAAAACACATAAATAAAATAAGTTTCTGGCTTGTTTCCTATTTTCTCGATGATGATGTATCTTTATTTTTTTCGAATTTCAAAGCAGGATTTTTTGTAATCAGATTTAAAAACTACCTTTCAAATGCCAGGAGTTCATCTAGAAACACATAAATAAAGTAAAATTCTAGCTTGTTATCACTTTTCTGGATTTCTTATCATACATACGCTATGTTTTAAATTCACCGGCATATTTAACCACGATATACTTTTAGGATCTAAGCTTGAACTTGTCTTTCGAACACTTATCTTAGACAAAAGACCTTTTTACCGAATTTTAAAACACCAAGCACTTGGCTTGATTCCAGATTAGAAAATGTTCTTGGTAGTAAATATTTGAGATTCCAAAGATAAGATGTATTGCTTCTGATCAGTAAACAAAAGGGATTCCATATTGTATTTAAATACGTCTGAATCATTTTGAAGAATATTTAATTCAACAGTTTTATTGCATATTGAAGTAAAATTAAATCTTAAAGTGTTTAGTTAATCTTATCATTAAAAAAAGTTCCAGCTCTGCATCATCGGTTTTGAAAATATGATCCTCGAATCCAGCAGTAGAGAAATGCAGTGATTTTTATTATCTAATCAGAAGTATTGTTTTTTTTCGGTGTTTAATTCTCTTCTAAATGTTTGTAGATTATAAAAGTTATTTAATATCATATTTATATTTCAAAAATTATTACAACACTCCATTTTATCATAGTTAAAAGGAACAAAATAATAGAAACCATACGACATAAGTCCCAAGATATCAGAACTCCAATAATTCCAAAATGTCTTTTTTTTTTTTTTGCTATGAGTTCCTATTTCAATATTTTGGAATCTGTTTGGAGTGAACATAACTTTTTATAATTTCCATTTCACATAGTATCGTTAATAAATAAATTTGATATTTCCCCCATTCTTTCATTCAAACATTTCTCAAAATCGTTTACCCGATATTTTGATGAATTTTTTTTTCGGAATTCGCTGTATTTTAAAATAAGCATCTTGCATCCTTTAAAATTTAAATTTAAATAAAAAGACTTTTTATATATTGCTGTCATTAGCTTGATTTTATGGAATTCATTTAGTTGTTTTTGAAAAAAAAAATAATTAAAGAATGAAGTAAACTACTAAAGAAAGTAGCAGGTGATGGCCATTCAGCTATTTTTACAAGCATGCACATCTCATATATCATATTCAACTTGTTTAAAAAATGCATGTGCAAACTTTCTAAAAATTTTCAATTCATTTCTTTCAATATTTCAATAAGACCTAGCCTGAATGCTTCTTCAGGTTTCATATATTTTGCTGTAATATATTCCCGATTGAGTGTCTTAACAAAGTACTCACTTTCGGTTGATTCTTCAAGTTTCATATATTTTCCTGTAACATAGTCACAAAGTGAGTTCCCTTTTTTTAAAAAAAAACTAGGGAATCTCATCTTTCAAGCACCATAATTTAACCTTGGCTTCTTGTTTGTTTATTTGTATTAACGCCCTGTTTTAAAGCTACACATGAGCTATTTTGGGATGAACCTCGTAATTTTGAACCATGGTCAGATGATGAGAACGGCACCTAATCTGACAGATTTAACGTGCAAGAGACCTCCTTATACAATAGTTCTTCGGTGGAATCGAGTATCGAACCTGCAATATTCGCTTCCGAAACCGAGCTTGGTTTCTGGATAGCTGTTAGTTGAACTGTTTTACGTTACCACTCCAGAAAACAAGTGAAGCAAGTGTATCTTATTTTTCATTCAGCGTGCATTCTATCAACGATTAATATTTCCACTTTGCAATATGTGCAGCTTTCGACCATTTATTATGCATTATTTTGATAAGTGTGTATGCAGTAATACATATTGATATGTACCAAAAGTTATGGAAGACATAAGCTAGAATTTCATATGATATTTTATTTGCTTAGATGTGTGAAAATAAATATCAGAAATTTGAATTAAATAATTATCTAAATAGCATCTCGTTAAAATTTGAATCATGCTTTTGACTATATAATACCTTACAATAAAGGAGATACAAAAAAGTACTAAAAAGCATAGACAGTACTGAAAATAATGGAATTTCACCAACAATTATTCTCAGTACTTTTAAAAAATTAATTTTTTACATTTTAAATTGTTTGTGGTGACAAAATAATTTCCTTAGTAATTTCTATGCATGCTGCATTTTTACCTCTCAGAATTATCCTTTTAAATTAAATAAATTTTATTCGATGAGATGTTGGATAACCTATTGTAGTATATATATATTTTCAATGTCTGAAAAACATTTTTATGTAAATATCAGAGGGATTGTTTCAGAGCAATTTCGCAATTTTTTCATAGCAGTGAATTTCTATAAGATACGTCCTGATATAATCTAACAAAAAAATTGCATAGTGTATAAGATAAATTCACATTATCGTAGATTTTGAATTTTGCCTTCTTGTGTGCCAAATATAAAATATGAATTCTTGTAATTGTCAAGTTATTCGATATTGACAAATCCATGCATTTTGAAAATTTCTGCGCTTTTTATAAAATTCTACTGCAACAAATGCCTTTTTAAATATAGAAAATAATATCTAAATTATTGTGTTGTATTTATAGTTCAAGCATGCTCAGAAAATGAAAAAAGCTTTCAAATCACAAATTTTTTTCTTAAGAATGCTAGATTGAATCTCTTAATTGAACAATAAACTTCAACGGAAATATAGTAAAATAACAAATAAAAACGCTTGCGTTTTTGTATTTAAAATACATTTTAGTAAAAAAGTATCAGTCACCATTCAGTATTAATAATATTTTATGTAAACTTATAAGTTTAATTTTCAAATTAATATATGCATGCATATTATTTTTATTACTATGCATATTAATTTTTCAAATTCATTCAAAACAGAATTTAAATCGTGAGTTTCAAAAGTTCGAAAATCAATTTCTGTAATAAGCAAGTGAAGTAAAAATATGGCGATATGGCGAAAATGTCTCTGATGCCAATGACAAAAGCTCTCGATAAAATAAGTTGAATTGTGAGTGCCAATATTGCTACTTTTCTAGTTTCGAATCTTGAGAGTAAATAAGAATTTCTTTTCTGCTTCCTTTGGATAGCAAAATATCATTTCGAAAAACACATTTATATTTTCTTGAATTTTCCAATACAAAAACAAAAATAAATAAAAATAACACATATCGGTGCAAGAGAAATGGAAGTTCTTTTGTCCATGAAGCAAGAAATTTCTTCTTTTCAAAAATTTAACCGAGTAAGAAATAAATTTTGTAAGGAATATTTGCTTTTATACGCCCTAAAAATAGGTTAAAATCTTTACAAAATCTTACAAAATATTCTCAGTTAAACTTCTGTATTAAGAAACATATTTCGATGTTATTAGAAATTTTTTAATTATTTTGTTCAAATTTTAAAACCTGTAAAAATCAATGTTTTCTTTAATTCGTTTTTAAAAAATTCAGACAAGGAAAATATTGATTTCCTAAGAGATAGTTAAAAAAAATCAGTATCTATTAATCTAAAAAATTTGCACATTTATATACTTAATAATATGATTTTAATTCTGTATGGAAACATATTTAATTTAACTTTCAATCAAAAAGTACAAAAAAGTTTCATCGTAAATTTCAAAATTTAACGAGACAAGAGTAAGTTTAAATTTGATTTTGTAGGATTAGTTGTTATTTTGCCATAAATTAGTCAAACTAAGAGAATCTATAGAAATATAATCAGAACAAATAAATTTATATATATATATGAATAATTAATTAATAATTTATTAATTACTTTTCTGATTTAAGTCCCTATAATATAATTTTCAGAAAAAACTTCAATTAACTTTGTTTATACATTTTACTTCTGAATGATCTCGTTTTGCAAATATTTTTAAAACTGTAACGATACTTGCTCTAACTTGGCGTGGACTGAAAGATTCATTCTTAGAATGCTATGAAGCTAATTCATTCTTAGAATGCTAGAATGCTATCAAATTTCTTTCTGACTGTAAGAAAGTTGACAAAAAATTGTTTTTTATTGATTTAGGTTTTGTTATTTCTCTTTTGCTCTAGAGTGTTCCTGTAATTTCTGTATCTTTCTAAAACTGGAAGATTCGAGTCATTTCGTCATGCTAATAAAATAGATGAAAAGCTTTGTTCTTTGAATGAAGTATTGAGTTTATATTAGCGAGTGTTCTCTTTTAATTCAGTTAACAAACGGTATTAACTTTATCTGCGCAACAATATTTATGTTAATTCTGACTAAACACGCCCCTTTTTTCGAATTTTAGAAGCCTAATTTTTCATATCCGTAATGAATTTTATTTTAATTACAATAAGAATAGGCTTTAGTTTGTATATGTTTAGATTGAATGCCTTAGGAATTTTAAATGAAATTTAATTTGAATTTATAATACATGTAAACAAACCAAACTGAAGTGACAAAACTGAATGTTTAGCTGTCAAATAATTATTGAATATGAAATGAAAAATAATACATTTCTCATCATTGCTTAGGCAGAAACAATCTACCGTGATCAGATTTTATAAACATAGTATTATGATACAAGTGTCTATTATAATTATTCTCATTTATATGGATAATCTCGAAAAGTAATTATACGTAAAATATTATGGAAAAGTGCAAACGATATCCTGTATAGCATCCAAAAAATGAATGTTTAGGTTCAACAGTATACTTACAATTGAGATGATATTGTGAATTATGGAATCTATTAATGCCCTGCAATATAAATCATTTTTCATTATATTATAAGTAATAGTTAACGAAACCATTACACTAAATTATTTTATTGAGTTTCTTGGTCAATAAAGTCTGAGAAAATGTAATAAATCTGAGGAAAGTCCAGTAAACACAGAGAGAGCAACTAAGAAAAGTATAAAATACTATCAAAGGAAGCAAAAGAGATTTATCACATAAACATTGGCACTAAGTTACAGGACATTCAACATTATACTTTCATTTTAACAAATTACTCATTTATATAGATTTCTGTATATTATTAGAAAGAAATTTTCAGTTCTCTTCCTAAGATCAATGCACTCTTTTTTATGTGTGACATTATTGGTCAAAATGTAAAATAAAGTTGCTTTGAAATAGTTCGGGAAAAACAGATAGCAAACACATTTATAAAATCAGAATTATTCAATTTATTTATCGACTCATCTTTTTTCCGTTCTTTTAAAATTTCATTCTGATTTCAGAAGCAGATTTCATTTCCAATAACAAAAGCACTTTTCATGCGATTTTAATAGGCAATATTGTACATCGTCAGTTTTTTTGTTAACATATTCAATTATGTTTATTTTTGTGTTTTTTGCTGTTAAAATTTGTATGTCTCTTTTGACTTACTTTTTGGGGAATTTTCGGGTACAACGGGGTCAATACTGTTGGACATTGTCCGACTTCCTCACAGAAAAAATTCTTTTTATTGAATCATTGCCTGAGTGTGATCCTTGAATAAGTCTTCCATCTAGATTATTTTTCTATTTCTTGTAATTTTGATTATGTTGTATTCCTTCTTACTTTGCTTAGATTGTTAATTTATTTAGATTCATCTGTATTTTAGTTGTAGCTGCATTTGCGCTCACTGAATAAAATGATAGGTTTTTAAATTTTTAATTTGTTTGAATCCGAAATAATTTTTAGTTTCGATTCCGATTTTCAGTTTTCGTTTCTTTAATTAGTTTCGTTTTTATTCCGTTTGCTTAGTTATACTAATTTAGATTTGTTTCATAAATAGGTTTTGTTTCTTTTTGATTTAATTTGTGCGAACTTTTTGATGTTTAATGCAGAATTAAATTTTAATTTCAATTTCGACATAATTATCTTCGATTTAATTTTTGTTGGCACTGGAAGATGGTTTTATTTATTTAATGCTTTTATGGTTACACACATGTATGTTTATATATATATATATATATATATATATATATATATATATATATATATTAGGCCAAGCAATGGTAAGTTCGATAAATTACTAAGACCTAACACTCTGTTATTAGTTCCAAGAATGAATTTATATTATTTCTTAATTATTTTAAGCAATTGAATCATCAATGTTACTGGTTTATTTTAGTTATAATATTAACCCTTTTGAAAGCAACACTTTTAACATTTTGGGAAGGACCTAATAATTTTGCATGGTGATTAGCACCTGGGCGCACAGCCCCCTTCTCCAAATTTCTATACTATTCCTGAGAAAGAACGTTTCCCCGAATGTTTAAAGGAACATCAAGCCCTCTTACTCAACAGTTCTCCTGTAGTATATGTCAATGAAACTAACACCCTCTCTCTACGAAGCTGAGACCTTGTCACCAGGTGACTGGAACCCGTACTGTTGCTGAATCTTTAACTTTGACGGTTTTATAAAGACAACTGATAATGTGTCGTTGATAGATAAAAAAAAAAAATATGAGCTTTGTAATCAAAGTTGAGTACTTAAATAGCATTATGTAGTTGAATGATTAAGGACACATTAAATTATGAAAAAGAACAGAAAATTTCTTTTGATGTAACTGATTGCATGAAACTTTTTAAACAATTAAATATATTGCAAACATAAAGTCCTCGTAGTAATTGGAACTATTTTCATAGTTAATTACCCACATTTTGACGTCCACAATTATATTATTATGGAAAATCTGTCAACAAAATATTCACTTTGCCACGTAAAAATATCCAGGAGAAAGATTTGAAACTTTTCTTTTAAGGGAATCTGAATAAGTTTCCATGAAGCATGGAATCTGCCACATTCACACTTCAGATTAGTTATTATAGTTTAAATAAGTCGATTAAAAGAATGTTAATATAACCTTGCTTAGGATTTTACAATAACTACCAAATGCTCGTAGAAAGATATTGGAATTGGCATTTCTATAAATTCATTAAAATAATAACCTCATAAGGAATATTTAAAATAATAATGAAGTTATTTCCTTGAATAAAAATATTTTGTCATAGTAAAAAAAGTAAAATTTGATTTTTTATGATTTTTACAAAATTTAATGATTTTAAAAGAACATATTAAGATAACTTGTGGAATAGATGCAGTTCATTCACAAAATTTTCTTTAGTTTCACAAACTCTCAAGTGGTGGTTTCAATTAATCAGTTTGCACATTCATACTTCTTCAATTTAATATTTCATTCATAATCTTCAATGTCAAAGTAGTATATTAACTACTAGTGTTGAAAGCTCGTAACTCTCAATGCATTTATCTAAATTTTTATGTGTTAATTATTTTTTAAGAAATTAATTTAATAAATTGATGTTTATCCTGTGAAATGATTCGAATGAAAACAATAGTTTGGAATATGATAATCTCATTTTAATGGCAATAAATTAAAAAGTAATTATTTTTTGCAAAACTGTATGACAGAATAATATTGTGCAAACAAATATTTGGTAATAATGCTACAGTTTTATATAGATAATGAGCAATGGAAAATTGCCTTATACATAGATTACATTTATAATTAAAAAATAATAATACTTTCAATTAATATTTAAGTTTTAAATTATCTAGTCTGTGTAGGAATTACAAAAAGGCTCTGGAATATCCTAGGAGATCCCCCCTGGAGGGGGGGGCATCTCGGAAAGAGGAGGAGATAATTCTGATATAATCGTTGGATCTCTCCACCTCGGAGAGTACAAGAAAAGGTGGGGTCTGACTTGTCCAAGAGATGGTGGGACATAGCTTCTTAGGGAAGAGTGTTCCGTAGTCGGTAATGACCCTTAGGGTCCATCCATAGTTCCCACCTATGTTGGTGTTGCGGTGGTTGCGGAGGAGAGTCAGTGATATATGCACGAATTTCTTCAATTTATTCCCTCTTCTTACAAATGGGAATATCAGAAATGATCGGGGCATAAAATAGTGTTTAGTGTAACAACAGAAATTTCCTGTAAATTCTGGATCACTGGTTTTACTGTGTATCAGTCATTGAAGGAATACAGCTGTTTAAATAATACTGTTTACCATAAAGCAGCATTCACAGCAAATATAAATTTAGCATTTTTTTGCCATAAGAAGCTCAGAAGTAATTTATAGGCTATAAACAATAAAACTATAATAGAGTTTTAGTTTCAAAAAGTTTGTTTCGTTAAATATTCTTGGAATAAACTGTATGAAAACCATTATTTTACACTGAACAATGAACCACTGAACAATGAAAACCATTATTTTATGATCGTAAAAGGAATAAATTTTATTGTATACAATCTTATGTTTACGATGGAAACCATTATTTTGTGATCGTGGAAGAAATATTTTTTTATTGTATCTCTCCTTATCTGTGCCATAGAAAACATTATTTTACGTTTGTAAAAGTAATAATTCTTTTGAATCCTAAATGTGATTAAATAATTTTAATTTTTTTAATAATCTTTAAACTCTTTTCCTTAATTAATATATTTTTATTATAATTTCGTATTACAATTTGTATTCTAGGATAATTAAATAAATAGATTTATCCTTCCAGCGGGCGCGCGTATGTGTGATACTATAGAGATGAATTTCGTTTTATAATTTTAGATCTGGCGGCACTGGGAACACCTGTCTTTGGCTATTTGTCCCCTTCCCTTTGACCCACTTTCATTTGTCGTTATAAGTCTGTGGCGTTAATAGGTCTCTGCCGATCAGATATTTGTATTTTAGAGATACGCGTGACCGTTCATGTAAGTTTCAGTTGCATCTGATTTTGTATGATTTTACAAATATTGTTTTAGACTGGCGACAGCTGGCAAATGCACTTACGAAGGAAAATGTTGAAAAAGAGCACCCGCATCTCGAAAAAATCAGCTATAATTAAAGGTTCTAAAGAGAAACGCCGAACGAGGTATTAAAGAATGCAATGGAAGATGAGAAAACAGGGAAATAACCTTGCCAAAAAGAAAAGCGGACTAGAATCACGAGGTTCGGTTGCGAGATTTGACCGAAATTTATATGTTTGGAGCACACTACAGACATTTGCTCAAATTCCAACACTGCAATGAAATAACAATACTTTTTTCCTTTTTATACATAAATTCTGTAAAAACTTTTGCACTTCTATATTTTATATGCAAATTGTTCTGTCAAAATATCGACAATTTCATTTATATTATTTTTAAATAAATTCATTTAACCTGTGGTCATTTTATATTGTTAATGCAATCTATGTGTAAATTGTTTCTGTTTCTTTTTAAGTAAAAAAAAAGTGTTTAAAGTGATTGCAGTTATTAGTACTAAGCTATTTACAACGTAATTTTAATAGTTACGCTTTTGAAAATTTACAATTTACTATAGCGTATGTGGGAAATACTCACGACATTTCATGTTGGTATGACGGCCGTGGCCGCTGGAAGGTTTAGATCTGCATTTTATATATATATTTTTTCTTTCTTGAAAAAAGAAATAATCATAAAAGAATAAATATCCTTATACAGAGTTTTTCAGTTCTTAATATTTAATTTCAGTTTCGAGTCTTTTTTCTTTCAGCTTTTATATTTAATTAAGTATTTCTTAAGCACTAAATTTTATACATATTAAATTCTTTCTGAATTCTTGAGGAAGGAAGTTACTATATTAAAGCGAATAAATATCTTTACAAAAAGTTCTTGAATTTTATACAAAAAGTAGTTCAAAAAGGCCTGCTTTAAGGTCATAGGTATTATTTTATATATGAGAGGTTTCAAAATTTCAGGAACATTTTGGAAAATAATTCATTTGATTGTAAATGAGGTAAATTATTGAATTATTCATAATCATATGTTTTAGGTATTTCTGTAAATATCAGATAAAAATATAAAGATAAATAATTTTTTATTCTTGTAAATTTGAGGAAAATATTTATTTTATTATTTTTAATTAACTTTAAATCACTTTATTTCATGCATATAAATGCGGAGTAATAGAATGATTTAAAATAATAGATTTAAATTGCATCGGGAAATTAAATAGTATTAATTTAAATTAAAAGTAATTGAATACACAAAGAATTGACATAAATTAACTTATATAGTTAAAAACATTATCATATGAAAATGAGATTAAAAGAAATCATTTTGAATATGAAAATGATATTCTCTTAGTAAGTATAAAATTCAATTTAATTTCTTTAATTATAACAGTTTAAATTGGTAATTATTTCAATAATAATCACTTTTTTATACATAATTAAGCTATTTTTCTGAAATTAACCACAAGGTGACTATTATCAAATAAACATTTACAGCAAAAGGAACGTTATTAAATTTGTAATTATTTGCATCAGTAATTAAATAAAATATATTTTCAAGTGCTTCAAGTTAAATCCATTAAAGATAAACACTTTATTAATTGTTTATTTATTTCTGTTTTATTCAATAAATAAATCGAGAAGGAGTATTATTTATAGAAAGTTGAAAATTAATTCTAAGTTTCTAATAATTTAAACGTGATTAAAACGGATTAAAGGTTGCAGGTAATTATTTCGGATTAAAACCATTAATTGTATGTGACGTGGTTTGCTTACATGAAAAATATTTTCTTATAATTAGTTTTACTTTAAATAAATGTGAATATGAAAATTATAATTCTAAAAGGCCTAATATTTCTGAAAACTCAACTGACATTCAAGAGATCTTCTTAAATCCATAGAATTACTTGTATAAATATGTGCAATAAATTCCTTTTTGTTGACTCCCCCATTTATTAATTTCATTCTTCCTTACTATTTGATAGTTTTCATTTTCCTTGCGATTTAATTATTAAATTTTTAGCTTCAAATTATATGACAAATTCAGCAAATCATTATATATTTCGATTAAATGATATCAATTATTATTTATTTGTCAGAAGACACGATTTTTTCATGGTTTAATGCTAAATAAAATTTAAGTACGAAAGTAAAATTATTTTCAACCCTTGAAAAATAATGCAATATTCTTAAGACTGAATTTCCTTAATTATAAATTAATCAAATTAATTAATGTTTTTAATTAAATTTTTAATAAGCTTAATTAACTTCCTGTCCACGATAAGTTTCAAATTCCAAACTAATTAGATTGATGTATCCGAAATTATAACAGCCTTATTATTATTTGTAAAATAAGTCAGTTTAAAAAGTGAATTCAAGACTTTTTATAATGAAGTTATTAGGTAGTCATTATGTATTTGTCAATATATTAAAGATTGTTAAACGATGTTATTTTAAAGATTAGATTATGTTTTAAAAAATGAAAAAATGAATGGAATGAAGCTTGGAAGAACATTTTTTTTCTCTTTTCTTTTCTGCATTTATAAAGCTCAGTCATCATTATTAAAATATATTTTGTTTATTTCACGACTTCTAAGTCAAAACCTTTTAGTTTAATGCTGAAATTAACTAGAAAACTTCATAACTAATGATATAAAATTAATTAATTATAAAATGATGAATTAGGGAATTCATAAACAAAATATTATAAAGCATAATAGAAGTGTCATTTTTATGAGTAAACAACTATAATTATTACAATAATTCATCTTAATTTTTTAATTACTCAATTTCATAAAGAATGCTTTCGTGTTTTTTTAAATGTCCATGTATTAAATGAATTTTCAGACAAGTAAACAAAAACAAACCTTTCATGAAATAAAGAGCTATGAAATTTATTTTCACATGATTAAATGCTGCTAAAATTTTTTATAAAATATATTTGAAGATGATGTAATTGAAAATCTGATTCTCTTGATTTACAAAAAGAATTTAAAATGATGATGAAAAACATATATAAGTTTTACACTTTGTTTTATGCACTTATTTACTTTCTGGATATTTGAATTTTAAAGCAACGTATTTCATTTCTCTTTTTTATTAAACGAACTATCATTAAAGATTTGAAAGTTGAATGTTTTTCCTCTTCAGTCAAAATTATAGTTAATAAACTAAATTACTCTTTAACGGAATATTTTTAAATAATAATATTATTATTGACCAAATTACATATACTTTATAAATAAATATCAAGTTCTTCTAATAAATCATTATTCACGACAACCATTTTTAAAGAAACAGGTATCACATATTGCTCTTTCCTCATTTGGACAAACTTTGGATTTGTTATATTTGTGATGATAGATTATATTTTTACAATTATGTTTATAAATTTCAACAGCTTACTTAAAACATAGGCGAGTTCTAGAAATTTACATTTTAAAAACTTTTGTGGTTCATACTCATGTAAAACTTTATTAAAAAATTGTTGTATTGTAATTGAAACAAATTTAAAACACTCAGGATAATTATATGTCTATATTTATGCTGAACTAGAATTAGAATTCCTTCTAAATACATGTTTTATTTGGTTGGGATAAAGTAAATAGCTGAATCTTTCTTGAAATAAATTTATTTAAACATCTGTGTTTACAAAACTCAAAGCGATGTTTCGAAGGAATTTACAAATTGATACGAAGTGTTGAAAGTTTCAGAGAAATCACAGAAAATTTCAGAAAAATTTTGCAATCACTGTTGATTTTAATGTCTTTTAAAATGAAAAGGAATCAATGTTTTGATGCACTAGAAATATATTTTCCAATTTGTCTTTTTATTTGCTTTTATGCTATACCTTTAGTTTTTAATCAGAGTCATTATCATTATTGTTTACACAGAAGCTATTATCAGTTTTGTTACTAAATGGTTTTTGTAATTTTATCATTTTCCTTACTGCATGCATTTTTTATATTTAACCTTTGTCATTGTCTTTAATATAATAAAAATAAAGTACTTGTAGAGATTAAGCAAATGTTTAATTCTTCATAATTGAAAACCCTTGCAATCAATAAGTAGTTTTAGAATTATTTGATTACCATTGAAATAGAAGAATACCATGGTTTTTCTTAATATTAAGTGATGGTTCAGATCAAAATCTTACTTTAAACTTCAATTCAATTATAAATTTAAAAATGCAGTTTGAAGGAGAAAAAAGTCCGTTTGAAAATTAAGTGATAAATTGAAAATAATTTTGTAAATAAAACATCATGGCGGTTAGAATATGTAGAAAATATATCTGAATAAATCACTTAAACAATTTAGGAAAAAAACTTAGAACTTATTTACAAGTTTAAGCATTGATCTAATTGTATATAAAAGTTTTATTTTTAATATCAAATACTTTAAAGAAATGTTTTCACCTCCTGTCGTAAAACCAGATAAATCTTTAAATAATTTTTAATCAAAATAGAAAAAGGTAACTATTTCATGTGGTCATATGGTATAGAATCGGTCTACAATATGACCGATATATTTTATATACAATATGACTGTATATATATAACAATATATTTACGAATGCTATAAATATATTGTTATATACTTTATATAATTGATATTTAAATGGAAAAGTGCCCATCTCACGCAAAGATATATCTATTCTGTTGACTACTACCAATTGTTTAATTTTTAGTTTCAAAGTTATATCGGCATTTATTGTCTTTGTTTGGATTTGCCATACATTGAAACTGTTTATACAAGTCAACATTTAATTTTGGTTCATTCGGAAAGTTTACTTTCAGTTTTATTCCGTAAATAATTATTTGATATTTTGTCTGTTTCTCTGTGAACACAATAATTCAAAAATACTTTGAGCTAGATGACTGAAATTTGACACTTGGAATTACGACATAATTAGTAGACTTTTTTTTAATTTCAAAAGAAATTTGAATGAAAGAATTCTACCTGTTTGGTTACTCATGAATAAATGAATTCAATAACTACAAAAAGGTTATAGCTCAATAAATATAATTTTGCAAACACATATTGCATTTAAAATATTAATACTTTTTCAAATGAGAAAGAAGTTTATGAAATGGCAACAGTCTGTTGATTTATATTTTTGCATGCATGTATAGTCAATAACTCATTAAAATAAAATTATAACTTAAATAACTTATTCAATAAAACTCAGCATGTGTTCTTGTAACCATATCTATAGCTTCCTTTAAAATTTGATCTATGTAGGCCAGCAAAAAGATGTAAAAAATCGTTATTGCAAAAGATTCAATAAAAATTCTAAATTATCTGTGACTGCAATTTAAACGGAAAAAAGGACATAAGATCTTTATTGGAGAATGTGTGAAAAAGTTTCGGAGACATCATTAACGTTGGTTTGATTAAAGAATTAGTTAATAAATCCAATGTCGGATATATTAAACACTTTATTTGTAGTATAATAACAGGAATAGAAATTGTGTTACTGAAAATAGTCATACATTGCAATATTGAAAATTGTCATACATTGTAAGATTGAAAATTGTCACCCATTGTAATATTGAAAACTGTCATGCATTGTGATATTGAGATATTGTAATATTTTGAAATATTTCTTGAATAACAGAAATGATTTGATTTGGGAAGAAGTGATGGTTTTATTGAAGAAAATCCTACTGCTTCAATTTTTTGATCGACGAATTCCTTTATTGTCTTTGTAAATTACGAAAGGAGTATGTTTGATTAAGGAATTGATGAAATGCTAATAATTTTTTTTGTCGTGTCCGTGTTTTCACGGAAAAGGGGTGCAGTAGCTTCTGAAGGTAAAGACCCCTGAGCCCCCAGAGGGCGGAAGTCTGACTTGTTGGTCACACACACGACACAACTCTTTTTAGGGGGTGGTCGAACTGATTCATACACTCATTCATCCATGAGCAAGTCAGAAATTATATCCAAATCAGAGACCGACTCATCCCTGATTCAGTACCCCCAGAGGTATTGTTTTGTTATGGGAACTTGGAGGACTTTGCAGTTTCAACATATTTAAAGTGCCCCAACTGCCATTAGCCAACACGGCGGTCTTTGGCCGAGACGAGGACAGAACCCGCGACCTTCCGGTTAAGAGACTGAAGCTTATTAAAATTATGTCAATTCTCAAAACATTCCTCTTTATTCTCCAATAGATTTCCTACTCCTTTTTTTTTCTAGGATAAGCATTTAAAATCTAAATCTTGACGATCAATCTAGTTTTATTATTTTTATTTCATTTATTTAAATATTTTTATTTTTAAAATTTCATATAAGAGGCATCTGCGCATGCGTTTCTGAAACCGAATATGTATTTATAAATCACTTATAAACCTTTAAAAGGGAGATTTCCCACATAACTTATATTTTCCACACCATGAACCAGTTCTAATTTGTTTTTGCGTCTTTTCAGTTGTCAAACACTTCCACAGATTTGATTCGAAATTGTTACAGATCTACACTTTAAATGGTAAAAATGTACACAGAACTTCAATTACCTGTCTTTTTGCTTTCTAAGTAATTATCGTGTTCTTGCAATCAAAGAACATTCTTTCTGGGTGTAACATTTTATTTCAAAATTTGAAAAAGAGCTAGCAATTTGAGGATTACCATATAATTCTAAAAGTTTCTAAATGTTCACATTGAAAACAAAAAAGTATTTAAAATAACATTTAACAATTTTTCTGGGATTCTGTAATATGCATGTACATTTGCGGTTATTTTGTAAATGTAATATTTTATTTTTGTATATATCATATATAAGAAAATATAAATTAGATGTTCATATACAAAATTTGTGTGAAATTCGGGCAATTATGGCACACTTGACTCTGGTTTCTAACAAAGGAAGTATATTTCACCCACTTACTATAAGCCTAAACCTGAAATTTCCAAATATATTAATTTCAAACATTAGATAATGACCATTTTTCTTTAAATAGCTTGTAGACCAAATATTATACTGATGATCACTATACTCTCTAGAAAGGATTTTTCTCATTCTACCAGCATACGAGGTGGAGGTGTTTATGAGAAGAGGAGAGGTAAAAAAAGCAATATATTCTCATGAAAAACTCTCTTGCATGCCGATAAAGAAAAAAGTCAATAACAAATACTTGATGGTAGGGAAAATAAAAACTGAAAAAAATATCCAATTCCTGGATCGTTCAGTGACGGGATACACATTCATCTAAATAAAGTAAACAGCAGAGGGTTTATTCCACCCACAAATATTTATCCAGGTATAGTGGAAGAAAAATATCGCTAAACGTCACTGGGTATAAAGTATAAAACAGTTAAAAATATGCAAGATGTTATTGAGACAAGTGATAACACATTGATTCAACTTCGCAATGTAAAAGGAAAAAAAAATACCTTTACGTTTTTTTATAAGAAGCAAAATAATTTTTATAATATATTCTTGTAAAGCATATGTGATCCTTTTACTGTTGCGAGAGCTTTATTTTAGATGACGAATATAAATTTTTCATTTTTTTTTAGGCTTCTATGATTTTTTTTCGAAAGTTGAGGTTTATTTTTCTTTAAATATTTTGCTTATTTCAAGTAAAATCAAATATTTTGCACCTCTAAAACTATTTTTCACCATGAAATGAAACTGAATAAATAAATTTTGTTATTAATATTAGTTTATATTAATTTTGCACATCGATATTTTCCACTCCTAAAATCAAAAAACCTTTATTCCTTTTTTTATTAAAAAATATGCTTCATGAGAACACAAAATATAAATTCAATAAAGCATTATATTGACAAAATATTTTTTTATAATAAAACCTAGCTAAATAAAATGCTAAAAGAAGAGCATGCAAAATAAAGGTCTGTTATATTTCATATGTTTTCATCCAAGTGTGAAATATATATTCGTAAATCCCACTTATAAAAATTCCAATTTAGACTTATCTTCTTTGTATTATGATTCAAAATCTGTGTCTAATTAGTTGATAAAAATTGCTATAAAGTGTAAAAATTTAAGCATCATTTTTTTTTTATCTTGTATAACTTGGAAAATTTAGACAGACGTTTTTTTCTTGTTGGAAAAGTTTATTCTTCTTTTTGAAATAAAATTATCTAACTCTTCGAATAAAAAAGAATCTTTCAACACTTTATTAGCAATGAAGATAAAAAATAGAATAATTTGTAAGTTTACTGTTACTGCTTCAATTCTTGCTACTGGTAATAAACTGTAATTCCTTATTGATGTATTTAAAAAAATAATGGTAAAAATTATTTGAAAAATATACATCTGTTCTTATCAAATGTTTTTATTTGATACTGCAGACATATATTTTAAGAATTAACCACATTTAGTCATCAAGATAAACATTAATTTATTTTAATTTACAAAAATACCTAATTATGTACTGATATATAAGAACAAATACAAACCCTGTTTTTTTTAAAAAAAATTCCTTATTAATTACTTTACTGGAATTAAAATACATATTCAGGTAGCATACTGAATTTTATTATGCTAATGTATGTTAGATTTTTACATTATCTAAAATGTAGAAATGAATATTCGGAAATTTGTAATAAAGTCAGAAACATTTTCAGACAATCGCCATGCTTTTTTTGTAATCTGATCTATGTATAAATGTTCAGACTTATTTTAGAGTCTCGAAAGTCTACTTACCATTTTATCCGATTTATTGAATGTATATTTAAATTATGCTTAAAATAATTTTAAAATGCAAGCATTTTAATTTGCATTGGGGATTTGTCTAAGGACTATTTAATAAAATTAGTTTTTCTTTGTCGAATGCCTGACTAAAACTTATACAACATCTAAAACATAAGTGGTAGGAAAATAATTACTTGTTAGAATGTTCAAAAATGGCATAAATAATTATATTTTATTTTCTTCGTGTCTGTTATTGTACACCTCAAACTTGTGCAAAATCTTAAGCTTAATATTTATAATTTATGAAACAGAACCCTCCCATTAGCATTTTAAACAAACAGAAAAATCACTTCACTAATTAAAGCACACTAAATTATATAGCTTTAGAAAAACTAAATAAAATCCCCTTTTAAGCAATTTTAATGCCCACCTCGAACTAGATTATGCTTGATATTAAGTAGCAATATCACTAATTACTAAATAAAAAAATAAATCCGAGTTAAATTATAATGTCAATTTCATAATTATTTATCTGCATCAGTTGATTTAATTGACTTAAATATAATTTGTACACCACTTATAGCAATTTGTAATTAAATAAAAATTCTTTTAACACATGTCTAAAGTTTAAGCGATTAGGTGTCAGAAAATTAATAAAATTGATATCAAGTATATAAAGATGAAATATTTTTAAAAAAAAATTAACCAAAATATCTTATTATAACGTTCCTTTATTATATTGTTAAGATTTCAATGCCGAATTTTTCTAAAATATGCATAAATTAACTATTTAAGAATAAAATAAAATCAGCTCTATTAAAAAGGGTTAAGATAGCTTATTGCATAAAAGAAAAACTATATATTTTCATCAGTTTCCTATTAAAATTTATAACTTAATAATTATAGTTCGTGGTATCCGACTACTGTCGAAGAAAATTTTTGATAATGTGATTTTTTAAAAACTATTTAAAACTATTGTTTTTAGATGTATTGGTAATTTTAATACAAAATACTATCAATACAAAAACAATATATGAAAATATAATATATTTTGAGAGATAGAAAAATATGTAGTAATTTTTAATGAAATTCAACCAAAACGGCATAAATTAACTAATTAAAAATAAAATAAAATCAATTCTATTAAAAACGGTTAAGTTAGCTTAATTGCATAAAAGAAAAGATTATATATTTTCATCGGTTTCCTATTAAAATTTATAACTTAATAATTATAGCTTAAGGTATCCGACTACGCTCGAAAAAATTTTTGAAAATGGGATTTTTTAAAAACTATTTAAAACTGTTGTTTTTAGATGTATTGGTAATTATAACACAAAATACTATTAATACAAAAACAATATTTGAAAATATAATATATTTTGAGAAATAGGAAAATGGGCAGTAAATTTAATAGAATTTAACCAAAACGGTTAATACTCAACACAAAATAGTAAAGCAGCAATCCCATTTTTTTTGTACACAAGTTATAGAATTTAATGACGAAAGAAATGAGCCAAAATCTAAGAAAGTTTTTGAGTTACATAACAATTATGGGTAAAAATATAAGTATATATTTATTTTTTGCATACATTGACAACTTAATTTTTCTAAAAATACTTAAAACTGTAAAAGCATTCAGCCTGAAATAAAACTTTTGGTTAATTTCATTGCTCATATTATTTAAAAAAACACGTTGATATTTTTGTGTAAATTTCTCTATTTGTTTATGAGATATCATATTAACGCTGGAGAATTTTATGAACATTAATGTTTCGAGTGCACTGGATTTAAAGACAAATTTTAGCTGAAAAAACTTGTGACACTGGATGATAGATCAGGTCTTCCTTTTCCTTGGAAAGATAAACTGTTTTGGAAAGAGGAAAGTCTGAACTACAAGAAATAACATTTAAAAAAATATTCGCCAATGTGGTCGATAACCAGTGCTTTTTAACGTAGTCGGACACCTTAATGAATAATAAAATGCAAAATGATAAAAGATTAAATTTTAAATTAATAACATATAAAAATGTCCAATAATATATGAAATTGAGAAAAACAAGTGATATTTTTCAAATCTGTTTTTTAATTGGATGCAGCATCTAAAGAATAAAGTACATTCATATGATTTATATGATTGATTTTGTCCTGTATCTTAAATGACTATATATTTTTGTTTTATGGCATTATTTAATTATATATATATGGACAATTTCCTATACTAGAAACAAAAGGGAAAAAAAATCATACTCTTTCTTTGTCATAGATAAAGAAGTTCGAAGACAAAAATCTTATATCAAATGTATAGTTTCGTATTTACGAAATGGGGATTGGTCAATCTTAGAATATGAAACGATTTTCTTTTATTAATCTATATTTCATTGAATAGACTTCATACTTTCATCAAAGTAGTTAATGGAAATGATTTAAATTATATAAAGTCGTACTGTTTAAATTTTGATTTTATGATAAATGGCACGTTTCTTTAAATATTCTTTTCTAGAAACGGCAGTAAAAAAATGTCTATATTAAATCAAAGATTCCTTCCAAAACATTTTTTTTTTCTAAATTTCTAAGCAATGAGACAATATGTAAATTTTGATTTCAATTTCGATTTTATAAGCTATACAATGCATTCATTTTATATTTGAAATAAAATTAACTATCGAATGATTAAAATGTGAACTTAATCTGTTATAACTTTAATACAAAAGTCTGCATGACAATGAAAAAAAAAACAAATTATATGAAATTAAAAAAATTATTGGCAAAATAAATATTTTCCTTATATTAGTTAGATTCTACTTTAAACAGAAAATATTAACAAAAAATATTCGCTTAAGGAATGTGAAGTAAGCATTATTTTTGTGTCTTAATTTGAGGAATGCATTAAAAATGAACTTCTTAATAAGTCTCTTCCTTGTTGACAAATTAAAATTAGTTGTCAACAAGTATTTATATAGATACATGTTTTGCTTTTTTCTATTCTCACATTTATTTAAATTCAAAAAGCACCGTTTCATTTTCTCACTATTTATTCTATTCCACTGTGGTTTCTATTAATATTAATTCAGAACAGAATGTGTGTGTAAAAAAATTTATAAAAAATGATAACATCAAAAAATGTCTTTAAGTGGAGAAAACTGTAGTGAAATCATTAAGAATGTTTTTAATTACTTCACAAACAGCTAGATCTTTTTCATCATTAATTATAACTTCCAGTAAATCATTTTTTTATTTAAAAATTCTGAATAGGTTTAGACATGTGGTATAGATTACATAGGATATGTTTTAAGATTTCAATCTTGATTTCTCATATTTCAATTCGACTTAAAATATAAAAATAAATTTCATCTTGATAATAGTTTTCTTCGTGATTGCCTACGATGTTCACCCAAAATTTCAAGATTAATTTTACTTCCCGGCTTTCTGTATACATGCTATTTTTGCAATGTAATCAAATATTCATCGATGATGTAGTAATTCAGAAAAAAATTACATGAGTTTAATTACAAATCAGTTGGGCTTTTAAAAAAAAACACTTTACACGATAACATAATTCTCAAATAGACATGTCATTTTTCAACAAAATGTAGTTTTCATTGGCCAAAAAAAGAAAATTGATTTTATGTTTCAAAATCATGTTGAGCTGTTATGTCAACTTAACCATTAATTTTAATTTAAAATCGTTCGTAGAAGGATTTATTTAAGATAACATTCATTTTATCAAGATCGAAAGGCAATAAAAAGGCGAAAAGCAATTCCTTTCTTGGAAGTATATTTATTCTGACAGATAAAAATAGAAATGATGTAAATGCATTTTCTCTTTTACGATAGATTAGTGCACAAAAGCAAAAGTCGCAACAGCTTTGATGGCAATCTTTACAAAATAATTATTTTATGTATATTTAAAATTCTGATTTTAACATCCATACACTAGAACATGGATGAAATATATGCACAAAAAATAATTTACTTATAAAATGTTCATAACAAAATGTAAATAATTTGAGATTTTGTTCTGCTGGTAAACGTTACGCTCAAACCAATTATTAAATTCAGCTTTCTTTATATTAAGCCTATAGAGAAATCTTCTAGTAATTAAGACAAAAAAATAAAGGGGTAAGAAAAACTCAAGAAAATGAAAGATGTAGTTGTGTATAGAAGAAATAAGTTGTTTAAATGTTATCAAATTATATATTATATTTATTCAAACTGTTTCATTATGTTAGCAAAGTAATATTGATTGATGTGTTTCAAATACAAAAATAATTTGTAAAAGAATAGGAAATAAATAAGAAAAAGGCATTTTATTTTTAAAAAAATGAATACATGAAAATGAATAAAAAATGAAATGAATTTTTTAGATTTGCTGTTTTTTACTTAAGGCACGTTTCGAAATCAACGATTTTAGGCCGAGAGAGTGCCTCTTCTTTCAGTAGCGTCTTCAAAGGCCAAGAGTTCGTTTTGTCAGCACATGCGTCACAATAGCTTGTATAATCTCTTTTCACAGAGAAACATATTCACATACCACACAAATAAAACACAGATGAAAAACAACCTTGCTCTACCGGAACGCCCAGATCACTGAGAGCACGAGGTACCTCTATGCCAGGAATGCTTAAATTTTAAAGATAAATGGTTAGATTTAAAATAGGTTTTTCATTTTAATCCTTCGAATATAAATCGTTACAAAACTTTTTTAAATTTGCTTATTTCTTGAAATTTTGTGTTCTTTGAGCATTATACCTTGTGACTGCAACTTCAGTATTACTGCACCATAAATGCATCATCTATTAACTAACTAATCAGATTTTTTTTTAAAAAATATTAGTCGATTCTTGCATACTGTGATAATCAGTTTCTCGAAAATGTTTAAGAGACTTTTAACCATATTTTTATCAATGATGACCGCATCTGAATCATTCAGCTCTTAGATAGTTTTTATGAAGTTGGAACGATATTAAAACGATAGACAGAATTTAACTACATGTTAGCTGAATTATCGGCAAAAGTTAGTAACTATAATCTTTCCGTTTGCTTACTATCTTAGATTTCAATGAAACATTATTGGAATTATACCATACATTTGAAAAGATTTAAAAAAAGATTAAATGAATCCTCCATTATATTCAGATGAAGAGTTAAAAGAATGAAGATGGAATATAATTAAATGTTAATATAAGCAATCGAACCGGTTTTCATCTCAATGAGTCAATTTAAAGTGCTGTTTAAACTTTCCATAAAAATGTCAAAAAGTAAATTAAATTTTAGAAAATTATTTAGTTTAATTCAAAATGTGGGATTAAGACAAAATAAATAAATTTACATATTCACTTCAGAAATAAAGGTTATATTAAAACCCTTTTAAAAGAACTACAGTAAGTGATTTACATTGCATGACCAACAATAGACTTTTCTAAAAACCAAAAAAGTTTTACATAAATGTGTAATGTTTCAAAAAAAATCTTTACCTTTTTTATTTCTGTTTAATTAATTTTCCTTTGAACATTAAAATTTAGTTCACGTGAATCTAATTACAGAATAAAAGGAAGAAACAAGGTTTCTTTTAAGTATAACATTATTTTTTGCAAAATTGTTAAAATCTGGCAATAAATTATACAACAATTTACACATATCATTACAATTATGCTACTTTTCTATATAAAAGAATATTTCAGTATGTTACAGATCAACATTTTGCTTAATTTTTTATTTTCTACATTTTTCTTTAAAATTACAAGACAGTTTTTCGAAGATACAGATTCCTTACCTCCAAACTAGAATAGATTTAGATTTAGTTGCTCTTTCTGTTACAGAGAATCCATGCAAACATCAACAGACATCAGCACAGAGACATATAATCAATTCTATTTTTAGTAGCATTAGATCATTTTACTATATTTTTAATGGGTATTCATTCAAAAATTAAAATAATTATTTTTAATATTCACTAAAGATTTTATTGTATACTTTAAATGACAAACTCTCTTATTTTATGAGGAAGTGCTCAGAATTAAAATATATATTATTCAAAAGAACTTCACCAACAAGCATTTCAAGCTTTTGAATCGAGTTCTCGGTTCCAGATAAATATACAATTCTAACATGATACAAATGCTCTGCTGCATGATCATTTTAATTAGTTGCCCTATATACTAAATGAATATTTGAAACCTCAGTATTACTATAATGTCTCATTCCAATTTAGCTATGGCTTTTATAGGAATAAATACGTGTCAATATAGTATACACTTTAGTCCAGATGACACCTTCCTGGTATGCAAATATGGCCAAAATTGTATGCTTGACACACTTGATTGAAAGAAGCTGGACTCCTTTGAATATCCCATCAATATGTGATACATTGTTCCAATTCTAAATGCTGACAAAGAAGAATGAAATAACAGTTTACTATATTTTAATGTATTACTAACTAGTCCTAACTTGCAACCTTTTAATGTAGAAATTATCGTGTTAACTTTATTATTTGGCTGTTTATTATTGATACGCACGTGTTTATTAGAAAGAAATCTGTCTGTCAGCATATGCAGATAATGTGTTATTCTAAAAATTAAAATAATTACCATTTTATGCTTTTTAAAAAGTCTTCTTTATCAAGAAGGCATTAACGGTTTTAGATTTTTGGTGATTTGTTAGCTTTTTAAGAATTTTAATCACATAAAAATGACTGGAGCAATGTGTGCTATTTTATGGAAATTAGTAACAGTTAAAAGTGATAAAAACCGATAATTGGTCATTTTTCTGGATGTGTAAGCAAATAAGTAATTAAGTCAAAAGAATAATATGTTATTATAATCAAGAGTATGAAACATAACTTAATTATTAGTTTTAAAACTTTAAAATTCAAATTGTTAATGTACAATTTCCATTTATTTAAAATTCTCTAAATTTTATAATCATTTTAAATATATTTTGCAGGGTATTTGTTGAATTAGTTATCTCAAAATTTAGACAGAAAAAATAACAATTTGTTTTTGTAAATAAGTGTTTCATATTATAATTCTCATTTAAAAATAGTTTAAATTTATATCATATTATAAATTTGTCATTTCAAATCAACCAACAATTTCAGAAATAAGTTGTAATAAGAATAAAAAATATGATAGCCTTTCAATAAAAATTGCATAAAATAAATCATTGCTTTTGACGTGAATTACAATTTATTTAGTTATTATTATTATTAACTGCGTTATCCAGATCGATAGAGTATTTCTGAATTCAACTTCAGATCCAAATATTAAATTTCAAACTGGTAGCATTTTTTCCACATAGTCCATCTTTGAACTTATATCAAATCTAATATAATTTCTCCAAATTTAGAACATTTTTTTTCAAATACAAAACTTCTTAAAATTCTGTAAATAAGAAATCTGTTTTCTACTTTTAACTTCGAAAAAATTCTAGAAATTTTGAATTTGCCTTGAGTTGCTTAATAGAACTTTTTCAGAAAACGCATTTGTAAATATATTATGCTGATGAAAATTTTTGAAATCTGAATATATTTAAGAAAGTATTTCGAAGAAAATTATAAAATTATTAATGATGCATCAAACTTTAGAAAAGTTTCAATAAAAAACCAATGCTCTTATATCAAATTTAAAATATGTATATTACGCCAGTCAAAATGTTTCTGCTTGCTTCGAATATAATTTGTTTGAATAACAAAAAACATGAAACATATTTTTGGAACGAGTGTACTTCAATTTCTATATCCATTTATTAAAAAGTTAGATTTTTAGATGAAAAATTTACTTTGCTTTAGGACGTTTTAAATCTGTCTCTAGGAATGGGATGTAAGGGCATTGAGTTCATTAATTTCATTTTGAAAAGGAATTTTTACTAACTATTAGTGATACGAATTATCTATACTGTTTTTACTAATTTTACTGTTTACTAATACAGTTTATTGTAAAAAATGAAAAGCCTTCCTATATTTCATAAATAGCTTACAAATCTAATTTGAATAAAAAAGATAGTAAATTTAATTTCTTAGTTGCTCCAAAAGAACTTGTGATATAATAATCCATGTTATTTCATATCATTAAATGATCGTAAAAATTAAAAAAAAATCCTAAAACCCCCAAAATTAAGCTAAATAAAAAATGGTTTTGCAAATTTAACAACGGGAGGGATTTTTTAGGGAATAAAAATTAAAAAGCAACTGATAAGTGGCATTTCACACATAACTGAAGCAAAAGAAACGTAAAAAACACAAATGTTATAACTAAACCATTTATTATGACAACATATGTTACATATATCCATCACTACAGGTGATGACACATTGCAGACGTGTCACAAACTCCTTCATGCAGCATATCTAGCTGTATACAAGACAGATAATAGCCGATTACATTTTTATTGCAATAGATTGGATGAGCAGAATTGATGCAACCGGATTTTAAATTTCCCTATAGCTAAAAAGCTGCTAGTGACACATTTGGAGACCGAGGAGGCCGTTAAAACTTGCCTTCTACCAGCTGCTAGTCCCTGCAGCCAATTCTGACACTTATGTTTCCAATTCAGCTACAACGTGCACTGAACGTGTCCGCCTTACATTTCTTCGTCTGGACCTTACATGTTCTTCCAACAATCCGATTTCCTGAAGCTTTATGAGGTCTGATACTGTTAAAGGTCCTTTCCCATTCTTCCCCCTTTTCTGAAGTCAGAATTTTCGCACTGCACCTGTCAGTGATTCCTGGTTCAGGTAAAACAGCTTCACCAACAAAGCTTTATCTTTTCCACATAGCATGCAACGGATTGCTTATTCTGGGTAAAGACCGTGAGGGTATGTTTCATTTGCATATTTGCAAGTAAGTTGTGCCACTTGTTGACTGTTTTTTATTTTTCTTTCTTTTCTTACCTTACCTTGTGTTACCGGAGTTAATTCTGCAGGCCCTTTTATTTTTGCGCTATTTTACGAACTTTATGAATTTGTAAATTTATTCGGTAGCTGTCCTTTGTCTGGAATATTGTTTTTGTTTAATTTCGATATTTTATCTAAATAGATTAATCATATTAATCTCTTATTTGCTTAGATTTCTTTTATCCATTATTTTTCAAAATATACTTTTAATGAACAAATTGTAAGACTCATTAAATTAGTATTATTTAACCCTTTATTTACTGACGGTACTTAAAAGTACCATTTAAATCTAGCTTATATCTTTACTATAAGACTATTTTTGCCGATGGTATTCTAAAGAACACGGGGAATGTAACACGAATAACATGAAGTTAATACAAGCTAAAAGTAGGAATTAAAAATATTTAATTAATAATTAAACTAATTAAGATATTTCTGTTAATTACATTTTTTTTCTTGGGTCTCCTGGGATTATTTTGCAAGGAAACTAAACGACTGGTGCAAAAATGAAGTTGAAAAATGGATGGCGACATAATTCAGTAAATAAAGGGTTAAAGTAAATTTAATTTATTTTGTGTATTGTGTAAATAAACTTACAATATTTAGTCATATTACTTTTTTAATATAACTTCCCGGCTCACCTCTCTTTTTTTTTCATGGTATTGTATTATTTTTTCAATTTACAAATAATCTTTTAACTAAAAAAAACTAGGCACAACACCCTGCTTATATCGGTTTATCTTTGTTTCCAAAAGAAAGTTTAGACATTTCTAATGTAAACGCTAATGGAAATATTAAAATACGGTACACTTTTTTCGACTCTATTAAGATTTATGATCCCGCTTATTTTATCATCAGTTTTAGTAATGTTAAAAAAGTATAAATAGTTATTAAAAATGAATTAAAGTCTTTTATTAGATTATCATATCGTTTAAGAAAATTACAATTATACCTCTATTATTCTTAATTCTATTTTAAACAAAGGCAATTTATTTTTGTTTCAGTGTTGATCTTTAAACATAAATTTCTGAATAAACATTTTGATTGCAAATAATTTGAAATTTAAATTAACTCAATATATGAATTTCAACAATTTATTTATCATTGATGAAGAAATTTGTTAGAAAGTGTCATAATATAGAGAATTAAAATAGATTTTTTTTTTCAAAAAATATTTGTATAATGCCACATACCAAATGAGAATACTAACTGATGTTAATTCTTTTGTAAAGAGTATTATTGCATTTAGTTCTGTAAGAAAGATTATACTGCTTACTGAAAATCAAATATTATTTTAGAATGTTTAAAACATTATTTTAATTCAGATGAGGAATCTAAATTTTATAAATAATTTATCTGAATTCTTCATGGACAGGTGACATTTTTGTGTTTTAATTTAATCGCGCGTTTTAATTATGTACAGTGTGGCTGAAATTAAACTTCCCTTACAAACAGCATCCTAAATACTTGCCTTCTAAAACGCAAACTGATGTACGGATCCCAACGAAGTTTGGTATATAGACTATACACAATATGCCCTCAAGGAATTTTGAAGAAAACAGTTACCAAAATGTTCATTAGAAGAGTATCAAAATGGAGTACACAACAATTTTAACAATCCAGAACGAGAACTATGAATAATAAAAGAAAAATACGCGAAAATCTTTAAACTTTATAACGTTTCAAGGGCGAAGCAACACAATTTTTCAGTCTGCTGTTGGGCACACTGAACGACTTGAAATTTTGAAGGTGAATGAGGGTGGTCATGGAGAGCAGCTTTCTGCTACATCGCCCTGGCATGTAGAAGAAAGCTGCTCTGCTCCTATTCTGTTATTGTTTCTGCAAAAGTGAACTGTTCTTTCTTTTTCTCTCAAACTACGTACTGTTATTATTATTTTTTTTCCTTTTCTTTATTTACCTCCCTTAATTTGGTTCAATGCCAAGGTGAGCTGAAATTATTCAGTAAATGTTAATACATTTTCTGTATTCCGTTTTGATCATTTGCTGCGTAAAATTAATGTTTTTTCAGAAAAGCCCCCTATGGTGGAAACTTAGAAACTTTAGTTCGAAATTCCTTGAGCACGTCTTGTGTATAGTAAATGTGCCAATTTTTCTTGTAATCCGTTGTAAGACTCAGTTTATAGGGGAATTTTAATTACACTGCCCTTTATGATTTTTCTTTCTTTTAAAATAATATCAAATCAATTTCTTCTTAAAAACTTTTAACAGTAGGTAAGGATATATTAATGAATATCTAACCCTTATGTTAATAATATGTTATAATTTATCATATTTGAGTATTGATCAATTAAGCAAATAAAGGAGATAAATCAATCTATTCAAATTTGCTTTCATTTTAAAATTATCCTCCTTTATCAGAAATATATTGCTAAGTATCTTTAAAAAATTCCTAATATAACTCGTTTATCTAGACAATTTTCAATTTTAAATAATTACTACGATAACTACAGAATCTGAATCGATTTCAGATAATCATTTCCCAAAAGGAAAAAGCATTAAATCCTGCCACAATTTAATCTCATCAGCGGCCTAAACTGATATTTGCCACGGATACAATGCTCCCTAGAAAATTTAAATTAACTCTGCTTGATTTGTTTAGTTTACGCGCTATGTACTGATTCAATCCACAGAAAAGAGGAAATATTTGCTTCAGAGTCATTTATAATTTCCCTTTATGTCTGACTCCGGAAATACCTTAAATCATTTAGTCGTGTAATGTACCCTACAACTAAATGAAGTGGAATTTCGAGTGAAGATTATGTTTGTATTGTAATACAATGAAGTGTTTATGTTCATAATTTATTTCTAAACGAACAGATTTATTTCTCTGTAAAATCGTGTAATATTTCATTTTTGTGCGAATCTCAGTTTTAAAGCGGAAATTGGTTTTAGTCTGAAATTAAATTAGTTTAGTCTGATTAGAGCTATAGAAACTCAATCGTGTTTTTCAGCTTTTGATTATATCTTTGATCATGATACAAATTTAGATTTTATTACTGTCCCATGATAATTAATTTTTAGTGTAATTAAAAAATTTCCAATTGATTAATTAAGACATAAAAATTTCTAATATTTCAATTTGATGAAAATATTTTTGGATTGAATTTTGAATGAAATTAAACAATTCAATTTTCCATAACTATACATCCGTAAATCAAAATATTTCTGTTAAGAGTTTATTTTAATGATAATTATAACAACTTCAGAATACTTTGATTAGGAGAGTGTTTATCTTATTATTTCAGAGATGCTATGTATTACACTAACTCCAGTATATTCTCCGCTGAAAATGAGTTTAGAATATTAAATAAATAAAAGTTAAAAATAATTCATTTAACTTTATAATATGCATACAATATAAATAAATTTTGTCAAATTAAGTTCACAAAATGGAACAGATTTGTCAAATTATTTAACGTTTGATAAATTTGTTACGACGAAAAATTAACATTTAACTCATTTAAATATATAATACCATACAAAAGGTATTTAAAAAAAATTCCACTGCTTTTTCCTATTTATATGATATAAAGCAAATTATTCAAGAAGTGATACGAAATCAGAAAAGGTGGAAAAGTGTTTTTGGTGACATCTTGTCAGATTATCTTAATGCCATGTTATAGCTTCACTTAAAGCATATCATACATGGGGTAAAGTTTTAACCAGGTGCAAAATGTTGTTATTTTTTTTTCTTAATCAGAAATGTTACCGAGAAGAAATTAATTTATAGTCAAAATAATTTAAGAAATTTTATTGATAACAAATTTAAGAAAACAAATAAAAAAGTTTATTTCAGTTATAAAAGTTTATTATAAATTATGCTTAAACCTTATCCTTATCTTGTATATATATATATATATATATATATATATATATATCGAAACTCTGACCATTCGAGGCGATGCATGCGGTACAACGGCGAAGAAGGGATTCACAAACCTTCTGAAACACGCCAAGAGTATCGCGCACCTCCCCTGCAGCGTCCGAAAATCTGACGACGAGTTCTTCTGCAGATTCGATATTAGTCTCATGCATAAGACTCTTCAGGTATCCCCACAAAAAGAAATTAAGGCATGGAAAATCGGAAGGTCGCGCTGGCCAAGGGACAGGACCACCTCACCCAATCCATTGATTTAAAAAAGTTGCGTTTTTTTGCATTTTTTTATGAAAGTTGATTGTTTTTATGTTGTACTACCACCTCTTAAACTTTGCTTTATCGTTTTTTATTGTGTTCATTACATACGAGCATTTCAATTTCCTCTCCCCCTGAATCAGTCAAATTTGAGCCACTTAACCGCTCCCGATAGTTTCAATTTTGCGTTCAAAATTTAAGTCAAAGTCTAAACTTTAGTAAACATTTAACAAAATAAAAAAAAAATACTGGTAAAAGATAGTTGTTTGGTACTCCAAAGTCCAGAGCTCCCTCTATCGGCATTTTATTAACGTTGTGTTTAAAACTTTTTTTAAAGAAAATAATAATTTAAAGAATGATATTAGTGAAAACTGCAAGTGAATTGATCCATTTTTCCATTTTTTATTATCATATGAAATTTAGGACCCTAAACTTTGATGCCGCCTATCTCCTTCGGAAGACGTTTGGGGCACTTCGTTTCCTATTTACTATAACTCGTCTTGATGTGTACTATCACCCCTTAAAGTTACTCCCATCCTTTATGAAACACCCTGTATATATATATAAGATAAGGATAAGGCTTAAGCATAATTTATAATCTGAAATAAACTTCTCCCAAAACTTTAATATAATATTTTATATGGTATAGTTTCTTTCAAAAACTTTTTTCAAAGTTTCTTTTCAAGTTTGCTACATCAAAGCTTCAAGTCAGACTTTCTAATGCAAGTTGCATTTTAAAATTATGTAATATTTTAGGATTGAGCAGTTTGATTAAATAGTGTTAATGCATAACACTTAAACTATATTATTTATTTTAGTCAATTCTATATTACCTGAGCAGTATTTACATTGGGTGAAATTAAAGTTTAGAAAGTGAGATATATGTATTTTGTCACGTTTTCTTCTTTTATGCTTAGGTAAGAGTACTTTCTAGAATTTTATATACAACTAACACAGAAAGAAAATGCAAAATGCATCTAACTATTTAACTACTATATAGTGAAAAAAATAGTGAGTCAGTGTAATATATTTACTATTTGATAATTTATAGGGCTTAATAAAATAAAAATTTTATTGATATTTAAAGAAAACCATCCAGCAATTTTTAATGTGAAAAACTCTTAAGAAAAAGGAAAAAAATCTTGTAAATTTATTTAAACTTTATTTTAAATGATATTTTAATCATACCAATCATGCAATATGAAATATTCATTTCTAAACATTTATAAAAATGATTGCATTTTCATTATTCCTGGGAAATAAACTTGGAGTCTTCAGGAATATCTATGCATTATTTCTTTATGAATATACAAAAGAACATCACAGATTATATCCGAAATGAAACTATTAATTTTTCATAACGGTTAAGTCTAATATATATATTATCTCACATGATATCATGAGTTGAATAGTTTTATATAACTGATTTGGGTATTCATTCTTCTTTGAATAAAAATTTGAATAAACTTTATAGAATAATAATAATATTTAAATTACTGGTATGATATGTCTTCATTTATTAAAATACTGCGAAATAAAATGGTTTACAATACTATTTTATTACATCATCATTAAAGTTTTAGCAAATATATTTATAAATAATTAAATTATAAACTAAAATAATGGTACGAACATTTTTTTCATCTCTAACGATTTATTCTTTGAAATTTTTGTGCATTGAAGTTATCGTCACATTTTGATTTCAATTAATAAATCGCAAATAATATCCAAAATGCCCATTTGGGATTCTAATTATATATCACACATAACATTGATTTATGCTAGTATTTCAATCTTACTTATGACTTTGCTTATTATGTTGCGTTAATTTATTCTTTATACTATGCAAATATTTCAATAAATATTTTAAATGTGAAGCGAAAAAATATTCTCAACCCTCTTGATCTGAAAACGAATTAATGGGATATAATTTTTTATATCATTAATACACTTTTATAAACGTAAACATCATGATATGCTATAGATATAACTGCATAACTAGTTTACATTGAAATATGCAGGAAATATCGAAACCCAATATATAAATTGCCTGTCCAATATAAAAACTGTTTTTTTTTTATAATTTCTAAAAAGTGAACGACTTTTTTTATCTCATGCTCTCTATAAAGTGAAATTATAGTTATATCTTTCCGTTACTTTTTCAGTAGTCGGTGCTGAAGCAAATGATATCATTAAATGGTCGGAAAGTTGAAAACGTATAAAAACATGACGCATAAATGCAGTAGAAGTCGTTAAGAAAGAGTGTTTTTAATTACATTTTTCATAACTTTGCCTCAATATCAATAAAAGCAAAGAAATGACTGTTTTTTTTAAATGATAACCGAATTATATGACATTTAAAAATATTGAAAAAGAAATATTTTTAGCAAAGAATTAAAGGACAGAAATATTTCTTTTTTTACATTTTATTTCAATTACAATAATTACATAGATATATCTTTTGCTTTGAAGTGTCTTTTAGATAAACTGACGATTCTGATAAAATTTTATCAGAGAAGAATGCATGATTTTCCAAGATTAGTTTGAAGAATTAACATCATATTACGTTTATTACAATTTATAGATTCTGCTATTCGAAGGAATTTTTTCATTAGTTATACTTAGTTATCTTTTAAAGGTAAGTCATTAATCACAAATAGAAATTAGGGACAGTGCAGTTATAAAAGCAGTTTTTATGAATTCACATTTTATGCCCCAATTTTAGGACACTATTTTTAAATATGGTTTTAACGAAAACATAATTTAGTCACATTTTAGAAAATGTATTTTTTTAAGACAGGCATAGTTTACTCGCCTTATTTCCCATACCTGTTTTAATATATTTCATTTAATTTTAGATATTTAAAATTTTACTCGCACTCTCAATGTATGTTAGTAGAATATTTATGTAGAAAAAGAATTGACTAATGGCACTGAAATATCTATTATATATGGCTGAATGGCAAATGACAGATGTAAACAAACTGCTACACGTACTTTCAGATTGCTTCATTGAGCGTTTTCACAATTGTACTTACTTCAATACGCCAATTAATGCAACTGCAATGTATTATTAGAAATACTCTAGAGAGAAATACCGTAACACCAAAACTTCTATTCGACCGGAGGAAAGTAGCTGTAAAAAAAATTAGGAAATGAGCGTCAAACACGATATTTAATCGAACTTGTGTGTTTCTGTCTCATTAGCTGGGTAATCACTATGAAATGCCGAGAGGAGTTGATAACTATATAATTTATAAGTATTATCTCATTAAAAATATTTCTTTGCATCTTTACAAAAAATGATCTTTAAATGATCCTGTGCATCATTTTATTAGTTTTAATATTTTATTTAGTATTTTAATTTAATGTAATGTGTCAATAAAATTCAAGCTCAACCATGAAAATTCAATTGTTTGCGTTTACAAATATTAAAATTAAGGCATTAAAGTCAAAATAAAATATTTTAATTCCGTAGTATATACACATCTTAATTTATACCAACTGTATTTTTTTTTTTACTGATGGAATTTTTTTTTCAATTGTAACCATTAATTGTGTGAAATTTTATAAAAATTACATTAAGATTTTATTGTAAACGGATTTTAATAATAGTTCTGTATGTTTTCTAATTTTTCTTAGTTATTTTAGTACTATAATTGTGAAATTGTTTGAAACGCAGAGATGGTGGAAATAATCATGTTTTATTGGTATACAATTCTCATCTACTAGTAAACATAAAATATTTGTTCAGTGATGTTATGGCCATATAAAATAGCTACAGTTTTATTATATTCTTTTTCTTATTATTTATTTATGTTGCATTTTAATGTGAGAATTTTAGTTTTAAAGTTAAGTAGAATTAAAATAGTTTATTCCTGTATTTGAATGATTGAACAAATGTCATAATGAATTTGTTAACTAATAATTAAAGTATCTCAACAATTGTATATCGATATAGAAGTGTTTGAAAACACGTATATTTTATTCCATTAAATAGCAGTTAATCATCCAAATAATTTATACAAGATCTAAATTTTCATTTGGAAATTTAGGATTGTAGAAATGGCAATTAGATCGATTTATTTGGATAATAACGCAAAGAATAGATAAATATGTCATAACTTTCGTAACAAAGTCATCAGGTGAGATATATTTATTTATCTATTGATCTAATCTACATCTTTAATTACAGTAAGTTATTTTCGATGATTGATGTAATCACTGAAGTTGCTATCACGGCAGAATTATATAATAAAGATAGTATATATCTCCATATTCAGTCCACTTAGAAATAAGATAACCATACTTCCTGATAACTGCCCCCTCCCAAAACTGATAAATATTGTAAAATATTTAGCAATATTCTCCCAGCCAACTTTCAGAAATTTCCGTAAAAAGATAATTAGCCATTTAAAACTAATTAGATTAGATTTCCTAGACAACCAAAGGATCAAACCATTTTCAAATATAGCATCTTAATACCGCTTGTCTTTTTTAAAAAATATGTCCAATTCTTTCATATTTTTAATGAATAACCTTCTAGTTTCTTAAATTGTCTTTACATTTCAATTTTATAACGTCCTTTCCTTGATACCCTTTCCGTTATTATAATGCTTTACTTGGTTTTTTATTTGAAATATTATATATCCTTAATTTAAATAAACTATATGTATTATAGAATAAATTTTAATATGATATGGCTTATAAATATGATAAAAGATTGTAAGAGGCACGGAAATTAGGAGAAATTCAATTACAATTATTTGCTTATTAGAAGGTAATTAATTCAAATTCGAAGTATAAAATTTTAACTAAGAAAATTTCAAACGAAGGAGGGAACATTATAATCAATATATTAGCTTTCTAAAAAGGAAGATTTCTAAAGCAAAAAGTTAAGAAGAAACGTTGTTGTTTTTAATGGCTCTTGGCATTGACAGGCCCGTTGACTCATAGATAGGGAGTGTTGATATTATTGTCCCCAAAACAAGTGGTGTCTTAAAAGGTTAATTGAGAGAAGAAATAAAAATACAATGGTTTGACAGATGGTATATATCCCAAAAAGGTAACTTTCGATTTTATTCCTAATCCGGAAATAAAAATAAGGGGATACCATTCACTTATTATCCAAATAAAACCTGGACATGGGAGGTGCATGCATATTTCCAAAGATTTGGAAGAACGCAGGGAAATAAAAGCATTTGCGAAGAAATTGGTACTATTAAAACTATTTAATGGAATATATAGAGGTCTCAGAGTTAAGGAAACACCTAAAGATGGTAAATAATGATTTAAATATAGTGCTGATGGTACCAGATAATCTCAATACGCTGAAGGATATGATGTTAAAGATTGATAATTTCATTCCAACTGTGTGCAGATGGGGAGAAAGACAGCAATTTACTAACCCGAAAGGAATGTTAGTTTGACTGATCAGTCAAGGTAAGGTTGGACAATAATTCTTCAGTTGCTGACCACAACAAATTCGGTCGATATTGCTAAGTTCAGTGTTGGCGGGATAATCGGCTGTATACAAGAAGATGACCCGCTGATTAAAGATCCATTGTGATTTATTCCGAATTATGCGTCTCATGTTTATTTTCAGTAGCGCCATCTAGGGCCTAGAGAATGACTTATCTACTCCCGCGTCACAGCCCTTTTTCCGGGGTGGGCTTCTTACATACATTTCATTCACATATCGTAATGTATACCTGGATCAGAGAACGATCACCTCTAAAACATAACACCCAGCGTTATTACTCTTGATATGGAGGGCTTTTGACCATGACATATTTATACGTGCGTCAGTCGCTACACACTCGGAGATTCTTAGGTCGGTGGGTTTCGAACTCACAGCCCAATAATGCGAATTCAATGCCCTAGGAACCAAGCTATCTTGGCCTTAAGCAGAAACAAATTAATAATTAGTATTTAAAATTATCTAATTTATCTCATGCAATTTAAAGCACTACACTTAAATAAACTTAATGTAAGAATCCGTTATTTTAAAGAGTAAAAAGATATATAATGATAATTATGAATTTCAAATAAATATGTGAGCATTTTCATATTAGTATGTTTCAATATTTTTCCGAAATGAATAAAAAATATTTGAAAATTATTTTGACCTGTCTGATACAAAAAAAAATTAAAAAAATAAAAGCTGAATGAGATGTATAGGACATAAGGAACATTGTTTTTGATCGAAAAAAAGAAGTTGAGTTGACACTACCAGATAATTTTTTCTCCTTTATTTAGAGGAAATAAATTTTTTTTCTGCGTCTACTGAGTGAAAAAATACCATTTCTAAGAGCACATTTATATTTTCTAGCTTTTTGGAGTATAGAAATAAAAATGGAAGAAATACATAACAGTTCTCGAACGAATGGGTGTGAATAAAAAAATGATTGTTTTAAAATTCTGACTGAATGAAATAACAATTTAAAAAATAAATCATGTTTACATTTTCAAAAAGTGGATAAAAGATATCATTGAATATACCCATTTAAAACTCAATATAATAGTTGGAAACTTGAAAGTTTTGACAAAAAATAGCTAACATTAAATTTTTATCTCCAAAAGAGTTACGATATGAGGACGTATATGAATAAACGAGCGAGAACTGACCCTCTCCATTTCCAAATCAACTGATAAACAAGTTTGAATGAAAAAAAAAGATTTTTGATTTATAATTAGTAAATAAGCACAAATGCAATCTATATAATATTTAAAGTGTGTTTGAAACTAATGAATTCTTTCATTTCTTGACAAAATTGAGTACAATTTAAAGCGGTAATTTTTACAACTAAAAATGGTAACAACGTTATTAAAGAATTTTTACTACTTACGAAAGAGGTTTGAATAATTTTTCATTTTTCATCTGTTATTTTGAAAAAAATAATTGCACGAAATCTATTTTATGTCACCTAATATTATAAAAAAATTGTTTTTTTAACAAATGGATTTAATTCTTTAATAGATATTGCTAATTAAAATTAATTTTCAAAGTCGTTTAAAAAAGGATAGAAAGTTCATATCTGAGGAGGTTGAATATAAAAGCTTAAAAACTGTTCGATCTAAAATCATATGCCAGTATTTGATTCTCAAACAAAGCTACATATAATGTCTTTTGCAAACTAGCTATTAATCACCAAAAAAGCATGAAGGATCAACCTAAAATTCCCTATTGGCATACAGTTAGTATATAAAACAAACAAGCGTTAACAAATCAAAATAAAATTTCATGCTTCTTTGCATATTCTGCATTAGAATTTCAAGTTCAATTGTAAATAACGAATTTTTTTTTCTTTTTCTTCTGAATCATTTGTATATTTGTTTATATTACTTAAAAAATTTCAATTACTATAAAACTCTCACAAACTAAAAAAATATTTGTTTGTTTCATTGTAATTATTTTTTTTATTTGTTATAAAAAATTGAACCCTAATTTTTCTTAACTTTCGAATAAATGGAATTTAATTGTATCATATAATTTTTGGAATGATAAAACCTTTTTGTTATTTAACTATTTTTGATAATTTAAAAAAAGGCAACAATTAATTATTGGTTGCTGCCGAATTGAATAAAGTGAGTAATGATAAAGGAGTAAGTTGTAATCTTCAAATTGAAATTAAAAAGTTAAGAAATTATATTTATGATTAATAATATGGTTAGTCCTTTGGAGAGAAGCTTGTAAGTGAGGACGCGTAGCTTCTGGCTTGGGGGTTGGTTCTGATATGTTCGCCACACTGATATGTACACAAAAATGTGCAGGTCTGACTCCTTCTATCGATGCCGGGACTTAATTCCCAATGGAAATATTGTACCTGAACCAGTGACAGCTCTTAAGCCGCGTTCCAACGATCTACGACCTTAAGGATACTGTCATAAATCTGCCATCTGGTCCTTTGTATGGCCAACTCCAGCCAGTGAAACTCAGCTCGGGACTTCGCGCAACATCATCGTTAGACTGAACAGACATCAAAGAACGCCAGGAAAAATCACAACAAAGGGGGCAAGGGGGATCTCGTGATTGCCTCCAGGCGGGCATAGGAACAGAGCCTTAGGAATCAACCACAGTTCCTGCCAGTATTGCTGTTGGGGTGATCATATCATTCAGATTTTTTAACATGCTTTCTAGTGGGACCGAAATAGCCAGTTTAAGATATAAGTTAATAAAATGGTTAAAAATAGTTTGTTGTTCTATTTACATTTTTTCCCATTTTGTAATCGAGTAACTCTGATAGGAGTTTTTATCGCAATTAAACTTAAGCGAGTGATTGCTCACTTTTCACCTAAGCAACAACTGTGAAACATTAACGTTCGACCTGGAGCAGGTATTTGAAAGATATGCTAGAGAAGAACTTAATTTTATAGGCATTACCAAAACTTGATTTTGGCAATTATTGTCATTCCTTTTAACCAAATGGCAGTATTTGAAGCTCTAATGAGATTCTGGAAATCCATTATTTGTATTTCAAATACACGGCCATTGATATAAGATTATCTTTTAGTTTTTTCTTTGTGTTTTTTAAAAATAACGTATTTGAATCATTGTTCATTCAACATAGAGCTGAATTTGCATAGACAGAAATATCTACGAAAACTGCCAAATGTTCGAATGTAATAATGTGTGTTGTGACTTCACAAGCCCTCTGGCAGTTATTTTTCAACGATTTAAGCTGAATGAGCGTCTCTTGTTTCTTCCGAAGTGTCAGGTAGGGAAAAGAATTTAATTTAGCTATTTAATGCATCTCATTTCTCATGCCCAACCCCTTTTTACAGCAGCGGACAGCAAATTCGTCCGCCTTTCTGTTAGAACACGGAAGAGCAGCTATGCCTGAACCGGGACGCTCAGGTCACGGGGAAGACGCAATACAGCTATTCCAGGATGCCAGTAGATTGAAATAATACATTGCGTGAATATCATCTTACTTAGTCTTTGAAAAAAAAATGAACGAATCATGATCATATTTAAAAGTCCAATTTTATCAGTTTCATTTTCATAATTACTCTTTTAAAATTTTTGCTTTTGATAGTGTGTACAGGAAATGTGAGCTCCATGTTATATTAGCATACAAGGAGTGAACCCACTAATCATTCAATACTTAAATGGTCTTGATAATTTTCAGATAATTTTGTTCATATACACACATTTTATTTAGTGAAAAAACCGACAGCATATATATTTGAAATTTGATACTATTAATATGCTTAACAAGGTAATTTAAAAGATTCAAAACAAGCATTATATTAAAGAAACAGGAATATGCTTTTATTGTGAAAGAATATACATAAACAATATACTAATATAATAAGAATATACTAATTACAAAAGTATTTGCAAATGCAATCAATCTCACTAAAGTCACTAAAGCTGATTGCTGGAGCGGTAATAAGTGATTTTCCCATTGCATACATAAACAGACTCTTAATTCAAGAGTTGGAAAAGACTTTCATTATTTCGTAATAGACGACTACTAGACACGTAAAGTTAACAATTTAAAACAATTTGGTTTTTGGGAATTCATTACGCAAAATCGAAAGACGATAGTATAATCAAAAGCGAATAATATTATTCCTATACTTACAGTTTTTTTAGAAATTCTATTTTGAGTACAATAGTAATTCTAATAATTTGAATCATTGTTTTTGTTCTTAACTGATTTGTTTATCTATAATTATAAAAACCAATGTTAAATTTAGATGACATGAAATGAGTACAATTATTTGCATTGTCATAATAATATTTTAATTCTGAATCCATGCTCTGCTGAAAAATAATTTATCTAATGCATTTCAAAAATTAATAATATCAAAGTACGATTGAAGCTACTTTACTGACAGTTAAAAATGACGACGTATAGAAAATAACGCGGTATCCTTAAAATTAAAAATAAATCTTCTGGATATTTTTATAAATGTGATATCGAATACTCCGTTTGATTGAATAATACTTTTGGAAAGTTAATCATTTCTATCGACTTTCAGAAAGAATACTTGTTTAAATAATCATCTTTGGTATTGTGTCATAGACTGAGATAGTCTTGAACATATAATAACCTAATATCCAACGTCGGAGTTTTTAAATAAAAGGATATTTATTAAAATATAGTAATATTAATACATTAAAGTATTTTAGATGGAATTCTATCTAGCACTTGCTATGAACATCAGTTGACGAAATCAGTGATCTAAGTTTGTGCAGTAGCTTCTGAAGTTAAAAGTCCCTAAGTATTTAAATGACGAAGAAATTTTACTTCTAGCTCTTATGAAGATGACAATCACACACTCGCTTGTACAATCCAGTTTTCACAGGGAGGGTCTTTTTCGCACACCTCAAGGGTGGGACAGTGAGTAAAGAACAACCATGTCCCAAATCGGACTCCAACCCGGCACGTCTGGATAAAAAAAAAAGACAAGCTACCATTAGGACAAGACGCCGACATAGTGATATGTTGCAAAACAAACATTCAGTAATATTCTGACAAATATTTATTATTTTTTAAAGAAAACTATTGATTCATGGATACTGGGAGATCAGAAACAACTTTAAAAATAAATAATTCGGAAAATAAGAAAGATAAAAAGATTCAGTTTGCGCCAAATAAATGATAGATAAACCATATCTCGTATGATGCCATAAAAACTCTTTCCACTAATGGAAAGCGTTGTAATGTCACCGATATTGGATTTTGCAAGGATACAACTATATTTCAAATTTTTATTTGACAAACAAATTGCTTACTCAAATGAGTAATTGCTGCTGTCAATCCAACTGTTCAATGTGCTGTCTGTCGTTCAGCAGCACAACTCTCAGACGAAGAACAATACAGTTAACATCATTCAACAACATTTCCTACGATATTGCAGACACATGTTAGCGGATGGCATCTTTGAAATTTTCCAATGTTTGCTGTTTGTCTTCCTGGATTTCAAGAACCCCACACTCAATATCCCAAGGTCTCCTATCAAGGAATCTTGGAGGCCATACGTTTTCAGAATTTTGATTGATAATGCGATCCTCCCGAAATTTTGAGCGTAGCAATCGTTGTACTGTCTCAAAGGTATGCGACGTTACTCCATCTTGCATAAAGGGGACTGTCTGTAGTGCCAGACGCGTTGCAATTCTGGAATAATCTGGTTCTACGAATATGCTGTTTATCGTTCACCAGTGACATAAACTTTTTAAAACCCCTATCGGTAACTTCCTCGAAAAAAATGGTCCAATTAAAAAATCAGCATTAAAACCACGCCAGACGGCCACTTTTTACTGATGAAGGGTTTCTTCAACAAATGAATGTGGGTTTTCTGTGTTCCAAACATGACAATTATGTGTGTTAATATTGCCAGATAGTGTGAAATAAGCTTCATCTGTTTAAAGCACTGTCTGAAGCAAGTCGTGCTGTTGTTCCCTTTAAACCCAATTCTCAAAGTCTCATTGCTTGATGAAACCACCACATTTCAGTTCTCGATTGTGCTGCAGCTTGTACGGGTGTCATTTCAGTGTTATTCGTAATGCTCTTCAGTCATATCCTTGTCTTCTACGAAACCTCTCTAGCTCTGCATTCCCAGAGGGCAGAAATGACTGAAATTCATTGGAAATTCAGTTCGACTGTCGGAAGAACAGTATTAGGTCGGCCACTTCTCGGACGTGAAACTATTTTGAACTACCCATTTCATGATTTTATATCTATTATTAAGAAATTGGAACAATTATACGAATTATGGGAACATAAAACTGACCAATTACTCTTGATGCCACTACCGGTCCAATAATACTTATTCATCTAAAGCCGAATATTCAGCTTTTACTGTCATAAATTGGAAACAGTAGGTTAATTCCAACTAACATGAAAATAAAGTAATACAATTTCTTCTTTTCTCAGATTAATTTCATATATTACATACTTTCAGTAATCAATCTGTTATATAGTTAAGATTTAAATTGTGGATTAAAATAAATCTATGGTGTCTTATAAAATTACAATAGAATTCATGTAATATTTAATCTTTCGATATTCTTATGTTTTTGAGATCTAAGGGGGGAAACTGTGTCATCTGTGCCTTTTTCACGACAAAGAATGGACAAAAAATAAATTGTATTACCATAAAAGATACGATGCAGTTTGAAAATATATATCCGGGGAATTTATGATTTTCGTGACATTAAGTTGACTTACTTAGAAAGGCTCATTTTTAACTAGGGATCATGAACATCGAGTTATGGATTTGAGATTAAATTCGAAATAAATGAAACAAATATTCCATCAACGCAATTCATACCTAAAGATGACTATTGTAAATAGTGAAATTTGTTTTTTAATTTTAAATACAAGGGATTTTCGCATGAAATGGTACAAACGTAACAAAGTAACCGTTAATGCATTTGCTTATGTCGTTATGGGAGTACTTCAAGGGATGCGATTGGAGTCTCTGGCATAGATCGAAGCACGCCAGAAGAGAAATAGGTTCTTATTAAGATAGTTGTGTAGTTTACGTGACAGTGCATGTGGAGACAGGATGACGTTCACATTAACTTCAATGTGTCGTGTGTAAGACACTCCGAAGACTCACAGGGATGCTCATGGAGGTTGTGGTTCTGCTCCCTGATAAACCGCGTCCACACGTTTCCCATGTCATACACTCACAGATGGCTAGGTTCAAGTGGGAGCAGCTAGACCATTCTCCCTACAGCCAGGACATATCACCCTGCGATTTTCATATATTTGGCCTCCTGAAAAAACATCTAAAATGAAGCTCTTCATCTTAAATGGCAAATTCAAGGACGCTACGAAGGCTGGACATCGTCATAACTACAGGAATTCGAGAACAAGGAATCTTTCGACTCGGTAATCAATGGGATCATTGTGCTCAGACTTATGGTATATACTTTGAATAAAGTCTTCATCTTTACCTACAATATCGTTTCCAACAGTTTCATTTAAACAGGTCTTGTAGTTATTCAAAAATTATATATGTAAATGTCATATTAATTGACCACATATAATAATGAATTCTAACCATGATTAATATATGCTCATCTTATTTCGGTTGTTTAATTTTCTTAAACTCGGAATCGGAGTGTTTCAGGCTAGAGACCTGATTCCACTGAAGAATCATCCTGTAAGCGGATATGGTACACAATGAATACGTTGAGGCCAAACGTCCTCATGCTGGTATGGTGTGAAAGGTTTTAAACGGTGGCAGCTCATATGTCTTCCAACTTATTTGACAACGGTTGAGTATCCGTAGATGAAGTCCGTCCCAAAATAGGCCTAGTGTTGCTTTGAAAAAGGGACGTCAATATAATTTATTTAAACTAAACTATAGCGTGTTATATAATAATCAATCAATCAACGGAATTATACTGCACAGTTACTATTTTAAATAAATACATTTTTCGCATGAATGCGAGTTTTGTATTCAAACAAATACTTTATTCAATCTTATATAAAAGGTGGTTGTGAATAGCTTTCAGTTGCAGATTAAATTGCATAGGCAGGAAAGCCTATATTTTTATCCCGAACGTAACTGGAAAATAAACAAGATTTATCCTGAAACATCCGACATGACGATTGAAAGCATATATTTTGAAAACATCCTTTTCTATTTCGAATAGGAAACACTCATCCTTTTTTTTAGTTTTATATTGCTTTTACAGAAGTTAGATATGACCTTTTGTGAATGCAACAGTAATGCAATGCATTGTATTTGCACGTACTGTAATTGCTGTTCTGTCGTCTGAGTAAAAAAAGTAAAGCTGACGTGAACGAAAAATATTGTTTCTATCTCAAGCAACAAAGCTCAGCTCGTTCCACAAAACAATAAAAGATAACGATTTATAGCACATGAATGTTGTATTATTTCTAGACGCTGGTTGTGAATTTAAAACGAAAGAAAGTAGTTAGAATCAACAAGCATAGGGTTCTGTGTCATCGCCCACAACTTTAATGTTTAATAAAGGTTTTTTTTTCTGAAACATATAAAATTTAGAAAAATCTACAGTATAGTTGTCCTTTTGTACCATACATTTCATTTGTTTAAAAAACAAATTGTTATGTTTAACAGAATTGCAATTATCAACAGAATATGATTAAAAAATAACGAATAAGTAGGGATAATAATGATTAGCTGAAACACTCCAGTATATTAGATATTTCATAGTATCGAAGTGTTCACTTTTCATTCAATGCCTTTACATGTGTTCTATATCCAAAAATTTCGCACAGAATTTTAAGCTAATGAAAATTTAGATTATTTTGGAAATACCAGTATAATTTTAGACCAATGAGATTTAAAATAATATGATCCAAATTTGAAGAATTTGAAAGAGAAATAAAGGAAGCGTCAAATTTCATGTTTTACAGGACAGTAAAAACAGCAACATTATCAACAAAAAATAATTTATGCTTGATGTTGAACTAATGATTTTTCCACAAAAGTAAATGGAGAAACAGAAAGTATCAAACTGCATATTCTAGAGGAAAAGTTTATGATCCTGGGGATAGATATTTCGCTGATGTGTTGTGATGTCAGCCAGAAAACTTCTCAAAGGTATGTGTTTATATTATATACCAGCTGGTACATAGCGCGTTGCTGTCGGAGAAAAGCTGATCTTGGAAATATTGTTTGGAATTTGAAATAGTCATCTTGTTTAATTAAGAATGATATTTATTTTCTGGTTGGGAATGGATACATTAATTGAAATTGAAGGATATATAAAGGAGAAGCATAAATAATATTTATTATATTTTTATTATTCTATTCTACGAAAAAGTATTCATTTTTTTTCAAATTAGGCTTCTATTTTCTTTTACAATTGTAATGTTTGGCTTTGTTTCAGAATGGTAATGAAAGAAACGGTTTATTATATTACGTTATTCGTTTAATATTCATTCAGAATTCTAAAATTTAATGTTAAATATGTGATTAAAATAGTTTTTTTAAATTTATTAACCGTAGACCATATTTATACTATAAAATCTTCAATATATTTCAAAAGATTATTTTTTGAAATCTAAGATGGTGCAAAATTATTTGTACTATAATATTTTTGGAAGTTACTGCAAAAAACGCTGAAATTTTATTAAATGGTTTCATAAAATGTAAAACCTCTAGGATTGGTTCTCCTAAAACTTTCTAACACATTCTGTAATGAAACTATTACCTCAGAGAAAGACTTGCATTGTATTTATATACAATAACTACGAAATATTAACATCCAACTTGAATTTAGCATCTTTACTGAATCTATTGTCTCCTTGGCGAGTTATTTGGTGGTTAAACCTGGTTAATAAGTGCGGTAAATACATTTGAAAATATTTTTTATACTTTAAATAATTTTATTAAGTCTATAACTATCCCATAACTGCAAGTAATAAATAGTAGAAGCTTTATCGGGATCTGATGAGCTGTGCGACAGCGCATAAAAGACATACAGACAAACATTCATTTTTTTTTAAATTTTAGATGAGGAAAGACTAACAGGAAAATTATTTAAACAGATTTAATAACAGATTTAAATGAAAAAGTCACAGGAAAAAGTTTTTTTATCAGAACAATTCCTTTATATCCATTATAAATGCAATGATTCTCATTTTTAAAATAAAAAAACTGATTTTTTTAACTCTCCTGTAATACAAAAAATGTATTAATGCTTCCAAACATTCGGTATTCCTGATTCAAGAAATAAAATGTGACGGCTTAATATTTTCCTGTGAAATGTTAAATGTTTACATTTTGGGATAAATGTTTTGAAAATGGAACATGGGGGTGACAATTACAAAAAGTCTGACGATTGTTTCAAAAGAGTAAATGAAATCATCCATCACATGTTCTCTTAAATTTCGGAGTATTTAAATTATTTAAAGCCTGCCATGTAGAGATAACCTAAATTATCTAATATATATTTGTGCCTTGTTAACTACAACAACTTATTTTCTATAGCTCGATGAGAGAAATTTTTTCTAAAGTTATTCCGAAATAATTCATTGAATCTTTCATATTTACAGTGGCTGTTCAGAATTTAAAGTATTTTAAATAAATGGGGACATATGGTGATGACTTTCTTTCTGATTACAAGGACCATTTTTAAGATGACATAGTTCGAATCATGTCACTAAAATTACCTGAATAATGAAGCATTTTACGTAATCATAGAGGATATATATATATATGTCTAGAAAAAAATCCTTCTATATAACCTTTGATATAGTTCCATTCCAATCTCTATCATGTTTGGATATATTGTTTTAATAGGACTTATTTATATTATATTTTCTTCAGTAAAGGAATCTCAAACAGTTTTCAATGGGAACATCGCTTTTTCCATAAATTATATATTTTAATTTTGAATTATTTAGTAAAAATCTATGATTTTACAAAATAACTCTATATTGTGTAAGACTTTCAACACTGAAGGACCCATTGTTGGTAAATCGAAATAAATGTATACTTCCTAAAAATTTCTATACAGTATTACTAAATGAATTCATATATATTCTGTGTGGTAATTAACCTTAATACTAACTTTTCATTGTTATAATCGCAGTTGAAGGATGTGAGAAATATTTTCAGAACTCTCGAAGAAATTCCTCTCATATATTTTATATCCAATTTTCTATGTCCACAGATCGTAATGAGATTTTCAGGGAAGATTAGAGGATTTCTTTGAATGTATTAGAAAGGTTCAATATTTGAATTTCTCAGAAGGTTCTTATAAATTAGAGGATTGATGAAGCAATAATATCTATTATTCTAAATTAGTAAAGGTATTAGAATTGAACTTAATAAACCATTAAGAAAAGTAAATTAAGAAAACATATATTCAGGCCCAAAAGATTTATCTAAAACAACATGTAATTGGATGCAATAGATAGTTCAATTAAATTAAGTACTTATTTAGTAATGCAATGTATAATGCATGTCGTTTCTATACATGAATTGTTAAAATGTTACTTTTGGACAAAATAATTTTTGATATTTTTTCAACGATGGTATAAATTAACATAGGTTCAAAATTTCATTAATTGTATAAATTTTAGGAAAAGTCTTAAGCAGATGATTCTCAATCTGTGGGGCACGCCCCCCTAGGGGGTCCTAGCACACTAATGGGGGGGCACGAACATACCCATATTTTATATGAAACATTGTAAGAGGCAATTAAAGCTTTTTCATTCACAGACAAAGTTTTTTAAGCAATAATTTTTGCTTTTCATATGATTTTAATTTTAATTCGAAGAATTCTTTGGGTTTGTTTACGTACTCACTATGAAGCGTTTCCAAATTTCATTTAAGTTTATTAGGTTTCATACTGTCTGCCGCCAACATTTTTGAGCAAATGATACACAGGGGCCTTACTTCTTCATTTAGTTCAGTACTAGTGAACCCAAAATTTAAGTATTCTTGAGAATATTTTCTTGATTTTATTTTCAGAACCACGCTCGCCTGTGTACTTGTTGATGCTTGTCTATCGTATAATGCTCGCTTACGCCCGCTTAAAAATTAAATTTTTTTGGATAAGTCTGCTGCCATGAATATTTAATACGGTGAATTGCAATTACACGAAAATATCTATAACATACACATTCAGAATAGATTCAATAGCGATAGAAGGAGACTCGAATGAGATTGTCAGGAATTGAAATTGGCGTCATAGAACTTTCTCCTTCTCCCTATGAGAAAATATTTGTTGTCATCTGCGCACGCTCCTAACTTAACTTTTAAGCTGACCAGACAAATTCCAGACAAATCGAAACTTCTCGCGAAATCGTGAGAATGCCCGACATATCGGTAAAGAGCAATAAAAAGGCATATGATTCTTGTTTTTTCAATGCTGATGATCGGTGTTGTAAAATGACAATAAATTTCTGTATTCTTGGTAATTTGTAAAGTTTAAAATTAAGGTTGTAGTTTAGCACCAAAATACTCAAGTACATTATTATTTTATACATTTTATTGTATACGGTGGGGCGCGATGAAAATTAGGATTGAAAATTGGGCCGTGAATATTAAATGTTTGAGAAATACTGCGCTAATTGTTATCTTGAATTGAAGTTATTAAATGTTAATAAAACTCGACTATGTCCAACATATTATTCATAATAAGTAGATAACTATTATATTTAACAGCAACAGAGATAACAACTAATAATTTGTTGGACCTCCTTTTATCTATCGAAGTGTAGTGACTACACATGGTATGGAAATTTCCTGTTAAAATACCGAGTCTTTCTATTTTTATAGACTTCCATAGTAGCGAAAGTTTTACCAGAGTAGGACTTTCTGCAAGAGCTGACCTCTTGATAATGTGAATTAAATGTTCTATGGAATTCATGTCAGATGAAATAGGTGGTAAAATAACGCACTAGAATTGTCCAGAATATTCTTCAAACAGTTAAGGACAGGTGCCATAGTGCATTTTCATCGATACAATTTTTTTGAAAATTTTGAATAAATGAAGTTTATGAATGGCTGTAAGTGGTTTTCATGTAGCTGAACATGAAGATTTCTAGTCAATGACCGATTCAGTTGTGTCAATGAGTCCAGTCCATTTCATGTAAAATAGCCCATTCTACTATGAATAACTCACTAGACTACACAGTTGATAACTTGTATCAATGGTTTCATGAGTCTGCATCACAATCAAACCCTTCTGTCAATTCTTACCAACTGAAATCGTGACTCATCTGAAAAATTCACCCTATTTTTGTCATCTGGGATCAACCGATATGATCGCGATCCTGGAAGTGATGTTGTAGGTGGTATTATACTGTTAGATTCGGAAATAGAGTCAGACATATGTCACCATAGCCCTTTAAAGTCAAATTTCGTCTTACTGCCCAAACAGACACATCTGTCTTTGGTCCATTATTCATTTTTGTGGGTACTTCGTGAAGTGTTGTTTGCCTACTAAAGCTGACAATCCAAACAAAAAAAAAATAAAAAAACACATTCGCTTTCAACTTTTTAATAACTCTTTTTCCTAATTACTTTGAGATTTTTCTTAAATAGCCGATGATATTTAGCGATTACCAAATATCTTATACAGAGAATATTATTATGATTTTCGAAATTGTAAAGTAATTTAATAGTTCTTCATAGAGAAGTTACGATGTCTATATTTAAAATAAGTAAGGAAAAAGAACTGGCCTTCCCAACCTTCTGTTTGAAACCAATTTTCTTCCATATGAAATTTTAATATTTCTTAATATATCATTTATGGTCATCTATCGCCCTATTGTTTATTATTTTCTAGGAAAATATCAAGAAATCTATTTCACCTCACATTCTCAAAAAAGTAAGTGATTGGAATTCCCCTATTCAATTTCCTAGATAATTATTGTCACATTTCACACACTTGTGAATTTATGAAGCTGAGATGTATCATCTATATAGCTTGTCGTATCGCCTCCTGCATTTTTGAGATATATTTCAAAAATTGTTGCTTCATTTTACGCCATATTTTCTCAACGTAACAACATATATATAACAATATATACATACATTCCTTCCTCTATTTTTTCCAAAAATATCTCATATTAAAGCTTTGCTAAGCAACCAAAATAAATAAAAAAATATATATAAATGTTGCAAATTTATCCTGCAATTTGTTAAAAAAGTTAACCACTCAGAATGCTCTGTTTATTGTGGATGCAAAATACAAATAAATAATTTGATGTTGTGTGATGAATTGTAATTCATTAGCCTCCTTTGACAATATAAAAATTTCATTGATTTTTGACAAAGTATTAATTAATATTCTTCTTATTATTCTAATAATAAAATATTCTTGATTTTTTAAATTCATCATAAAGTTAGTTGAATCTTGTCTTTAAGTTTATTCCCTGAGAAGCTGCAATGCATTTGCCTTATTCGTGTTCTAATGATACTTTTATATATTTAAGTGTTTTTCTGACGAATTCTGACAATTATTATAATCTTTCATTTACAACTTGATTAATTAAAATATTAAGGGTTTTTTTTGCCTTCCTGAAGTAGAAAATAAAAAATTTGTTCTAGATTTAAAAGCTATTTTAAGGCTAAAATATAAAAACAAAAATAATTGAAAATCCATGCTATTATCAGTAGAATGGATTGAAATACATTTTGATTCTAATATAAATAATCAACTAGATAACTTTTTTCATGTTATCTGTAAGATATTGAACTAATTGATAAACTTGATTGACTAGAAGGTGTGCATTTTATACATTCCCAAAACATATGTGTCCAAATTTTCAACTGATATCTTGTTTAACGTGTATATTTTCCTTTTATAGATTTTCATTTCGTTTTATACGAAAGTATTCAAAATGCGATTATTTTCTAATATTTTTCAAAAGCCTTCTTTTAAACATAGAATTACCTCAATTAATGCGATTTATTAACGGGCAGCTAATCATAGAAAGTGGATAGTGAATTTAATTCATTATAAGCACAAAACTTTTTTAAATTCATAATAACTGAACTGATATGCTTTAGTCTGACTAAATGAAGAAATTTTCCCTTAAATGCCCTTTCACTAATATATAAATATCACATTTATCATCTAAGCTCAAATTATTATTGGAATAAACGTATCATTATTTTTCGTCAATGCATGGAAATTGCCTTCATGAAATTACACTTGGTTTATTAATTTATATCTTTGTTAAACTCTCTAGGTGACATTTAATTTCAGTCAGAGTAACGGAGGGAAAATAATTGTTGCGTGCCTTCAAATGAGATGTAAAAGGGGTTTGCATTCTCTGAGATATAATTTTAAATTAAACGGATTCTTACGAAACCGTTTCTGCCCTGAAGTGATAAATGTAGCGCAGAAAATGGATTAATATGTTTCTAAAGTTATCTTTATTGGTAAAATGTTTCATTTCTACATGAAAAGACGTAATGAGTTTAGTTAGATAATAAGTGATTTTGGATACATTTTCTTAGTTTAACCACTGAAACCACAAATATTGGTATATACGGAGATTGGATGATATCGGTTTGCGTTTCTATTTAAAAGTATTTAGTCTTATACCAATATTTCATGTACAAATTAGTGAATCTATATTTATGAGTAAAACATCGCATGTTTTGTATTTATTCAGTGAATTTTAAAGGAAAATACATGGAAATTAATTTGAAATTTCAAAAGAATTATAAATGCAAAGGAAAAAACAGGACTGCATCCTTTGATTTTAATTTATACGTTTGTTCATTATTAAGCAATTTAGTTTTGCAATATTTTGTCATTCACTTCCCCATTTGATTAAAACAATTTCGTCAATTTCTACTTTCAACGTATTTAGTTATTTTTTAGATATATAGAGACTGAAATTTGATTTTATATTAAATAAGAGTTCCAAGTAAAAGCGAAATTTGAAAATTCATAAAATGAAAATCATTAATTTTATGTATGACTGATGAAATTAATGATAAATATAACTCTATAAGAAAACAATTAAACTCATTTTAACTTACAAAACAGTTTTATTTTATTAGCATGCAAAAATTGTATATACATTTAAGATAAAATCGATTTTCTTCATGTATTCTACAATGTATATTTTGTAATATAATTCTGCATCAGTGTAGGCGCTTACATATATGGGACAATAACTAGTATATATGGAAGTAAACTTGATTTCTATTCATTTAAATAAAAATATATATATTCATTTAAATGCAATTCAAATAAAATGCCCTTATGTATATGCATAGGGAGAATATCATGTGTACTTTCAATTTTAGACTGTATTCATAATGTAAATAGATTGTAGAATGACTGCATTTGGCGAATTTCTTGTTTTATGCTTCCTAATATGCTTTTTGTCTCATTTATAAGACAGTATTCATAAATATTGCATTTTATATTTATAAAAATGTAATTTTCAAACCAACATACTCTTACTAACTTTTTTTGTATGTTTTGCAAATAAAATGACATTTTCCATGATAAATATGATATAGAAAAATGAAAGCGTGACATATTGTAATAGCGAAACTATATATTATAGATTTTAAATTTTGCCTTTTTATACAAAATTGCATTAATCTAATGTATTATTATAACAAAAGCTTTTGCAAGTTTAAATCACTTATATTTTTTCAACACAAACATGTAATTAATAAAAAAGATAATATATATTCTAAATGTAAAAGTTTCTTTGAGTAACCTTAAAAATACTAAATTGTATTAAATAATTCAATAATTTCCATATTCTTCATTATATTCGTCTCATTCCATACTTTTCCCATAAAATTTTGCTCCAGAGTGTATCTGATTTTAACATAAGAATTTTAATTTCTGTCTTCAAAATATAAAAGATATACACGAAGCATTACTTTTTTTTAGTTCCTCTTTATATTTCATATTGTTTAAAAATCTTAACATGGTGCGTAATAAATAATATTTATGTTATAAGTAGACTTCTTTCATGACTAATTGGCTGACCAGGATAAACCAGGATCTTTTTTGGTTGCAAAAAATTTAAATTAAATATTTTCATTACAGGTTAAAGGCACATGAAGTGGATCATATTAAGTAAATTTCTTTTAATCACAAGAAGTATGTAGACTGCACTTACCGATGAACGTGATGAGGCAGGTGAAAAGGAACATTATTTCACACCACAGATTTATTGTATTATAATATATAACTATAAATGCTCAATGATGTGAATGTCAATGCACGGATTTATGTGATGACGGTTGAGAAACAATATCTGGGGAGAAGCATGTTTCTCTTGTACGTTTATAGAATTTTCGCAATGAAGTTTTCCCGAAATTATACAAGACTGTTAAATAGTCATGGTGATAGTTGAATGACAATATCTGGAATACGCTATGCTTTTAGCATACGAGCCTCATCCTGAAAAATATTTTTTCTTCAGATTCTGTATTATGACAAAGATCTAGATTTTATTGTTGCCAGGCATGGTAAATAGACTTTTGTGAATGCAAGGATGGGCTTCAAAAAGGAATACTTCTTGTTAGTTTATTACTTCTATATGTTTTTGGGCCTACACCCACTTCATCACTTTCAATAAAATATGTGTGCATGCGGTTGATTCAAGGATAAGCAATATTTTACAAAAAATGATTTGGTTTTTTTTTCATACTATCTGCATTTATTTTTCTAATTCTTCTCTATTTATTTTTCCATCTCTCTGAATTATGTATATTTTTTTATACTTAAAATTACTTTGAGGATTGAAAACTAAATAGTTTTCAAAAGTAAAATTTGCTTTCAAGAAAAAAATTCATGTGAAGCATGTATAATATCTATTTGTTCGAATGATATTTTAATTTCAAGTATTTCAAAGAAAGCATTAATTATTCGTCATATTATTCATTGCTATCATCAATTATTAATTGTAATTTTTGCATCAATATTATTATATTTAAATTTAGTACTTCACATTATAATATTATTTAATTGTTATTATATTATTGTTTTCAGAATATTATATTCAAAATTGAACATGAATATTAAAAGTGCATAGAAATTTAAAAACTTTTAAATGACAAAAAAAATGGTACACAAACATATAATGATTCTGAAATTCTTTTTCACTTTAAACTCCATCAAGCTTCTTCTAAACTTTATTTCCTTAAATAATTTATACAATCATTTACAATTGCCAATAAGTAGAGATTATTTTTCCATAAATTTGAAACTGTATAAAGTGGTAGAATATATATTTTGTCTTTTTTTCGCAATCCTAAATACTAATTATAGTTAAATACTATTAATAGTTAAATACTATCAATCGATTTCCTCCAATCTTTTCTAGAATCGAAAATAATTAAATTCCATTGTAATTTAATCTGATCAGAGGGTTAACTTAAATCTTTCAAAGATAAGTTGCTTCCACGAAAATTTAAATTAACACTGCTTGATGTGCTTAGTTTTCTCGCCACGCGGCAATTCAATCTACGGAGGAACGAGAATATTTGCTTCGGAGCCATTTATAACTTCCTTTTATGCCAGAATCGAATATAACAGTGAATCATTTTCTCATGTGATGTAGTCTCCGAGTTAAATGAAGTGAAGTTTCGAGCAAGGATTCTGCTTATAATTAAATATAATGGCGGAAGCGCGTGTTGTATACACTCATAATTTATTTCTAAATGTAGAGATCAGTTTTCTAATAAAAGTAGAATCAATTTGTTGCTACTTTGTAATCTCACATTTAGGAAGAATTGAAATAAAATTTCTAAGAAATTGAAGTATTTAAACTAAAATTATTAGAACAAGCTAAAGATATTTTAACTTTCTACCTTGTTACGTAATCGTTGGATAAAGAACTTTTTTTCCATTAATAAATATTTTGGAGTTACTCATTTTGTAGTTTAAAAATATTTTATGAGCAAAAAGTAACTGTCATGCATTATTCTGCATTATTCTAGAAGATTTAGATAATTTATGGCAGATCATATTTTAGAATAATATATTAATATAACAACTCTTTATATTTTCTTTAACTTTCAAATTTCGATAGTAAAAAAAATAAATATTAAGTTGGTTGATGCAGATAGAACTTTATTAATTTTTTATTCTGAAGTGACAAAAAATGCTTACAGGAAATGATAGAAATACCTACAATGCAGCGCCTGAATTTAAATATTTAATTTATAATAATTAAAAATAAATTTTAATTAAATATGACAAATAATTAAGTACCCATTTTTATTATTAAATCAAATTTTTTGCTGAAATGAATCTTGATTAATATTAATGAAAGTGCAAGATTTAAGAGAAGTCTTAGAAAAATTCCTTTCATTGATTAAGATTAAAAATTAAACCCTATAATAAAAACCTTAAACCTTATATACAGATTAAACCTTATTATAAAATTAAAACATATATATAAAATTGAATATTATTTGAATGACAGAATGAAGGCACCCGATTACAGATTAACTCCAACAAATGCTTTCAAAAGACAATTTTTTTGTTCTTTCATCATCTAGCTTCTTACATTGAAATGCATGATTGATTAAATTATAACATTTAAATGCAAGATCATAAATTAAAATAATTTTTGGGATATACCAAATAAAATGCTTACAGAATTTAAATAAAATGATACTTTAAAAACTCATATATTGGTTCTTATACTTTTTTATAATGTGTTTAATTGCTTTATATTCAAATATATTTTCCTTTTAAGATATTTTATTTACATTTGTTATATTTTTTATTTGATTTCCGTAATCTGTTTTATTTTAATTAATGCATTTTCAGAAAAACAACGTATTTGAATTTTTATTGTAAATAAAACAATGAGTTCACAAAGGCAATAAAGTACAAGATATACATTTTAAAAGGAATTTTCCTTCCAATAAATTTTCCCAAAAGTTTTGAATAAAATTCTATCTACAGTATTTTCCAAACCATAACTTCCATATCCATTCGTTATCAGCAAACCAAGTAAATAAATGCGTAATCTCTTTCAACAAGTATAATATTTCACATTTTATTATATTACATACGAAGTAAAAAAAAAGTACTTTAATCTTCAAAACATTCAATCTTAAGACTCTGGAGAATTTTTGTATTTTAAATCCCCTTCACTCCAAAAAACACCTATTTCTGGAATTACGTCTGACTTTGGGAACAAGAGAGATCCTTAATCTTTTAAGATGCTTTGAACTAGATGGAGGAAATTTAGTATTGGTTCTTAACGCCTAAATTTTAACTTTCTGTCAAAATTTAAATGTAAAACCATTTAGAGGAAACTGGTCTGTCCAGATATTCCGTTGTAAGTAGCATGCTAAATGCAAATGAGTGTTTGATAGATATAAATTTTAGATTTATCATTTAATTAATGATATATACCAAACATGGAATCGCAGCTGTAAACGTATTGACTGTCTGTAGCCAGTACTCTCACAGGCATGAAACTCAAAAACATATATATTTAAATCAATGGAGTTACATTCGTGATTTTGGGACAGCAATTGTAATATTGTATGATGTTTTGGTTTCAACTGGCCAAAGAAAGCTAATTATTATTGACATTCGTTTTTTTTATATGTAAAATATTATTCAAGTGCTCATCTTCAAGATATATCGCTAAAAACTGCATATCAAAACTCTTTCATTATTTATGTTAGCCAGTGGCATGACATTACTAAGATTCCAGCATATTTATTGGTAACCATTCAAGAAAGTTTTGAAGAGATTACTGTCGCTGGTACAGATGCAGATTTCTTCTGAAATGAGTTAAAAATTTTAAAATATTCATTTTTAAAGTACACTTTACTTTTTTTCTACTTTCTATTCCTTAACTAAAATTCTCCAGAGCAAAATTTCTATAAAATTATGTAATCTCTCCAACCCAATGGAGACACATTAGTGAAAGTCTTAAACTAGATATTTTGCACTTCATTTATATAAAATTCTTTTGAGACTCGTAATAGGAGCCGGTAAAATAAAATTCATAAAAAAAGCACTACTCATATCATGAAATATTTTTATTTGTATTATTGGCTATTTGTTATATATCAATTTCTGTAAATCCTGAAATACATATCTATATATGATAAATTGCGATCAAAAGAATTTGCATTGAATACTTTCCTACTTATATTCAATAAAAATAGTTTTTATTACATTTATAAAAATAAAAAGGAAAAATATGACTGTTCAGCTCCAAATTCGAATTAAATAGGCGAAGACATTTATTAAAAAATAATTTGCAAGAAAAGTCAAGAACAAAAATTGTTTTTTCTAAATGTTATGTTTGATAATGTAGGTTTGTATTCAATCAATCCCAATGCTTTAAGGAACAATATTTTTGTCAAAATTTAAGAAAATTTGAATGAAAACTCATGGTTTTTAATGTTTATCCAAAATTCTGTTATGCAGTTTGAAAATGAAATTCATTATTATTGTGTATTCCTATTTCGTTTCTCTTATTACATAATAGATACTCTTTTGGAATGATTTTATTATGATTTTTTGTTTTTGAGGATATGATAGAAAATGTAGACAATGCAAAAAAATTAAATTATTTTGATGTTCCATAAATGTTGTAATTTCCAATATTAAACGTATTTAAAACACTTAAATGGCAGCTACTAATCGATAAAGTTTCACTTGTTTAATTATCATTCATTTTCAAAAAACAGAAAGACATCGGAGTCTACTAATATCGACTGTATGGCAGTTGAATAATAATACATAATCATAAAAATGGAGTAAAACATAAATAAAAATATCAAAATATAAATTTAAAAAAGAAATAGTGTAGAAGAAAAATGAAGAAAAACTGATAAATCTAGGAACTTGTTCATAAGAATTTTTTTCATTATTGAAAATATTTACTTACTTTATTATTTATTTATTAAAAATTAAAAGAAAAACTTAAAAACCAATTTTTTCTAAGCATTGCTGAAAAATTTTCATTTGTTTCAAGACGACTACTTTAAAATATTTAAAAAAAAACCGATTTAAAATTTGGCTTTCATTTAGTTTATAATATTAATGGAAATAACAAGAATATATGTACAATGATAAATCATATTTAAACTATGATTATTCCATCTTTGAAAAAGAGGTGAACATTTTGCAAAACATTATTCTTCACTAAAGCTTATAATATGCTAAGTAACTGCTGAATATTTTCTTCTGACCGTAGCCAATACATGAATGAATTATATATGCTGAAAACGCTCATTTGTTTTTGACTAAGAATGTTGGAAAAAATTCAAATTTTAAGTTAAAAAATATTTAAATTTCTCAGGTTTTTTTTAAAACAATAGTAAAATTATAAAATACCTTTGTACCATATATTAATATTTTTCCTAAATATCATTTGAAAATAAAAAATACCTATGTATAATGCTTCAAATATCTTTAGATGAAAGGAAAAATATTCAGTAGGTATATAGAAATAAACAGGAGCTATATGACTTTCAAAATACGAACAATACTGTTGAAAATAGCAATTTTTATTAGTTAAAGAGTTTGGAATTAAATTACTCTTTTTCTGTATTTAATTGGATTAAGTCAAATAAAATCTATTGCTTTCATGTAGATAGCTTATGTGATTTTTTAATGCTCTGTATTTACTTTTTGGGGATGGTATGATTGATATTTAAATCAAATATGCTTGCAAATAAATCACCTCGTTTTTAGCAAACAACTAATTGCTGGAGAATAATGGCTATCTTAGTTTAAATTAAATTACTTAAGTGTAATTTGATATATTGGTTTTCTCAGTAAGCAGCAATTTTCTTAATTAAATAGTTTCCTATGGCATCACAGTACCAATAAAATCGGTGCTCAGTTTAATCTGCTTTAATTACCACATTCTCTTTTCAGCGCATGTAATTTTATTTTATGGTTACTCAAATAAATTTCATTTATAATAAAAAGGTATTTTTATTTCTCAGTTTTCAACAATATAAAACAAATCACATTGTTAATCACTCCTTAAAATAGTAGATTTTTTTTTAAAAAATTAATAAACAAAAGTAGGATTTTAATTTTTCTTTAAACGTCTTTATATTTGATATTCTGTAAATGAAAATTATTATTATTAAATGAAAGTTATTACTACGGTAAATTATCAATTATGTTGTTAAATATCAGCATACAGTTAATAAATATCCATTATTCTCAATACAAAAGAATAAATCTCTTGTTTAAATATTTTATGAAAGAAGCAAATCAAATTTTACTTTTCTTCTTTTAATTCTAACACATTTTTTTGATATTCTTCGAAATTCTTGGAAACAAATCACATGAAAGTGATGTCATTAAAAACAACTTTTTTAATTTTAAATGCATTTCGAATTTCAAAATGCGCATTTAAAATTCACAACAGTGTTTTACAATAATATTGTAAGTAGTATTCAGATAAAATTATACAATCATGTTTAATTTTAAGTTACTTAAGATCTTAATTAAAAGTTAAAAACCAAATGTTTCTGAAGTCTGCACGCTTTTTTTCATAGTATATATGTATACTGAATTCCGAAGCCTTCTGTCAAATGATCTATAAAGCAACCAACCGCCACTTGCGCACATTTGCCTTTATCATTATTAGAAATGAAGCAATCCTCAAGACATCAACTTGTACGCTCAAGTGACAAAATTCATGGGATGTCTGTTAATATCGTGTCGGTCCTCCTTTTGCCCGGCGAAGTGAAACAAATCGACGTGTTATGGAGTCCACAAGTCGTTGGAAGTTCTCTGCAGGAATATTGAGCCATGCTGTCTGTATAGACGTCCATAATTGTGAAAGTGTGGATGGTGCAGGAGTTTGGGCACGAACGGACCTTTCGATGATGTCCCATAAATGCTCGATGGGATTCATATCGGGTGATCTAGGTGGCCAGATCATGCTGTGGAATTGTTCTTCAAACCAATCGCGAACAGGTCTAGCCCGGTGACATGGCACATTGTCATCCATAAAAATCCCATCGTTGTGTGGGTACGTGAGTCCATGAATGGTCGCAAGTGATCTGCAAGCAGCTGAACATAACCATTTCCAGTCAATGATCGGTTCGGTTGCACCAGAGGACCGAGTCCGTGCCATGTAAAAACAGCCCACACCATTATGTAGCTACCACCAGCTTGAACAGTGCCTTGCTGACAGTTTGGGTCCGTGGCTTCGTGGGGTCTGCGCCACACTCGAACTCTACCATCAACTCGTAACTACTGAAATCGTGACTCATCTGACCACGCCACGGTTTTCCACTGGTCTAGGGACCAGGCGATATGCTCACGAGCCCAGGAGAGTCGCTGCAGGCGATGTCGTGCTGTCAGTAAAGGCACTCGAATCGGTCTTCTGCTGTCATAGCCCAAGGAAGACAAATTTCGCCGCACAGTCCTATCGGACACGTCCCTCGTACGTCCCACATTGATTCCTGCAGTTATTTGACGAAGTGTTGCGTGTCTATTAACATTGACCATTCTACACAGACGTCGGCGGTCTCGGTCGTTAAGTGCAGGTGGTCACCCACTGCGCTGTCCATGATGGGATGTGATGCCTGAAATTTCATACTCTCGGCACACTCTTGATACTGTGGATCTCGGAATGTTGAATTCACTAACGATATCCACAATGGAATAACCCATGCGTATAGCTCCAATTAACATTCCAAAGTCTGTTAATTCTCGTCGTGCCGCCATAAATCACGAAAAACCTGTTCACATGAATAACTTGAACACAAATGAAAGCTCTGGAAAACGAACTGCGCATTTATACTTTTTCGCTGCGATACTACTGCCATCTGTATATTTGCATACTGCTATCCCATGACTTTTGTCACTTCAGTGTATAATGAGTTTTTTGAAAATTTAAAATTTAAGGTCCTTTTACGACAAATCGTTTTTTATTATTCTTTCTGAAAGAACTCTTTTATTTCAAAGACTACTAACCTTCTCAAAAGTTAGTTATGTGCGAGGGTTGAAACTTCAATAGTGGCAACTATTTATTTGCATGGAATACACAAGCGATTCATGTTCACATGTTTAACAGTCCTTCAATATAGTCACCAGCATTGTTTAAATGCCGTTTCCAACAATGTGGAAGTCGCAGCGTCTGTTCTGTTGATAGTTCGAATGAACCGATCTTTTACCACAATAATCTCTGGATGGTCTGCTGTGGTGGAATGCTATGCTTTAGGATGACACTATTGACACCATCACAGTCTTACACGATTATCAGCATATTTTTTTTTACATTGCTGGAACTCTGATTAATTTTGAACGTTTTCCTGACCCGTAATGTCACCACTTGTTTGATTTGCGTCTCAATTTTGGCAGTGTATTGAAACTTATGTACAACCTTTGCTACTTCACATTCAATTTTTATCCAATTTCTTTGTTCTTGTTTCAAAAACATCCTGACAATACTTACTTTAGACCTGGAGCTAAGGATCAATTCTTCGCGTCACTCTGCATGCACATGACTTAGGAGTGACGAGTCATTTTACTGAGACGTAAGGTAAATATGTAACTAACGAGTGGTATTCATGTAATTCTTCGGTTCGGTTGCGTGGCATTTTTGCAGCAGTGCTGCCACTATTAAAGTATCAGCCCTGCTATGAATAGCATAATACATCTTCACATAACAAAAATTGGTTGTTACGAGATAGAAGAAACCCTCATAATGGCAAGGTTTTAAGATCAATGAAGGCATTAATTCTGAATAATTTCCTCTGATGATACGATTTAGAAATGGGGACAAAAACTTAATAGAAATCACAACTTATATTTTATTAACCAATTTTTAATATAAGTTGAAGCATTACATTATATTGATTAAACTTTCACTTGGAAGCGTCTCAGATACGGGTTTTCGATATGGTGATTGATTCGATCATACCAAGTAAGCATAGCATTTGCGTCTGAAAATGAATACTACATATCGATGATGGGATGTCTCAAATGGAAACCCTTATGACTCTACTATAGTTCCCACCAATGAAGTTGCGGCATGAGTATTGTATGATTCTCAACTTATATCTTTGGGTATTAATGTAGAATATGATTATCATTATTCTGATTTAAAATTTAGAATTCATCATATCACATATTTTAACTTCTGTGAAACTGGGTTCAAAACCGAAATACCAAATCGAAGATCTAGTGATAGAGGCGTTATGTCTAAACTATTTAAATAGTTTTTTTTTAATAATTTATATACAAGGTGGTTATAATTAAACTTCCTATATACACAGCGTCATGCAACGCAGACAGGTGTACGGATTGTAACGAAATTTGGTATATAGACTAGAGAGGAGATGCACTGAAAGGATTTAAAAAAAATAGTTCCAAAATTTACACCAGAGTACACTTTTTGAAGAAAACGATTAAATTTTACACAATAAACGACCAACACAGAAACAGTACTAACATTTATTGACTAGTTTCGGATCACCTTGTCATTGAAACACTTTAAGTAAAGATAAAGAAAAAAATAGTATTTCGCTGTTTGAGAGGGAGATACAATTCAGCTTTCAGAAAAATGAACAAATTAAGACGAAATTAAGCAAGAGGAGCAGTTTTTAATAATTTTCCAGGATAATGTAGGGAAAGGGGCTCCATATGACCATCCTTATTCACTTGCAAAATTTCAAGTCAATGGAAAACGTGTTTACCATCAGATTGTAAATGGTCAATTGTGATGTTTTGCACATGAAGCGTGTGCAGTTCTTTAAGCCATTCAAAGTCTCAACATCGTCACAATAAGAAACCATCGTCATTACACCCTAAAGCATCGACATGAAACATGACAACGACTGCAAACGTTTTTTACCCAAACCTGTTCTGCATAAAGCTTCCTCTTCTTCACCAGCATTCAAATCTTGACATTTTTTTCCTCGAACTGATACGATTTTATAACACATAATGAGGATTGTTAATATTGTTTCTTTATTCAATTTTGACTGTTTATTGTGCTTAATTTAACATTCTCCTGGAATTGGCGCCCTCTGGGGGGTACATTTTAAAGGTAATTTTTTTCCGAAATTCTGTGATCGCATCTCATGCATAATCTAAGAACCAAATTCCACTTCAATCCGTTCACCCGTTTGAGTTATATGAAGCGGATTATAGAGGAAATTTAATTATAACCACCCCGTATAATAAATTCAATATCTAAAAAAATATATATACATTTAATATCCCTACCAACATTTGAAATTCGCTTAATATGGAAATATCTGAGCTCGAATTATGTCATAAATTTTTCCTCATTACTATTCAAGTAGGCATAAGCCATTCAGGAAGATGAAAAACCTGAGTTATACTTCAAAGTTTTATTTGCAATCATTATTGGGAATTTTTTTAAAAAAAATTATCCCTCAAACAGTTTTCGCATCAAACCAATAAATTAAAACTTATAGCATCATGTTTTTTTTTGTTTTATTGGAATGTGAAATGAAATCTAAAAAACTCATTAAATCCGTGATTTTTTTAAGTTCAATATGAAACTTTTTAGCCATATCATGATTTTAACTTTCCTTCTTTTCATATGAGCTACAGAAGTTAGTAAAAGCCAAGAAAGAAGAGCGCACTTAGCTGCCTCACTAATAACTCTTTTTAGATGTCAATAAAATAAAAAAAGTCGATTTTAGAGTTTTTTTAATTGAATTGTTAGGAGAAAAATCCAATATTTCTTTGTCGTACGATGGCTCAATTATATCAAATTACAATAAAGTTTAAATACATGATGATATCCACTATCAAAATAAAAAATGATGAAACTAAATAAAACGAAAACACTATTCTGGAAAGTTTATTCCGTGTTACTATGCTTGATTCTAAAAACAAGAATTTGATGAAAGTTTCAATTTACCTACCAATATGGCATGGTTATTTTTTTAATAAATTTAATTCTGTAAAGGAAGTAAGCGCATTTATATAAAATATATGAAATATATAATGTTTATGTATACGGCCAATAAAATTATAAACAAAGAGTCGATTTGTCGATTTTATAACACATTATCATGAATAAATTAAACTGACGTGAATTTCCGACAGACAACAATGGATTAGCGACCTTGCCGTAATTCTATAAGAATCGCCAAGTAAACCTAGGAAACCCACCAATGTAAATTGATTTTCTTATTGTTTTTTCGTGTAATCTGAAAATCGCCAAGCAAATACATTATCATTATGTTCTTCCCGTTATCAAGTAAACCAGGTGGCTGTAAAAAATGTATTGAAAAATAGTGTATAGTCATCTATTTTAATTGTCGATCCTTTCAGAATTTTCTAAGATTCTAGGTATACAAATAAGAACACCCGTGAACTTTAAAAATTTAACAGGTAGTTTATCATCTTAACTCCAAATTCTTTTCCGTGAAAATTTACTCAAAAATCATATATGAGGGTTTTCAATAATTACAAAAAAATGATGATTCAAAACAATGACGAAGCAAAAATTGTAAACTATAATTCCTCTAAGACTCCAAAATTTGATTTCCCATGCAATAATCATGAACTTCAGCAATCTCATAATTTCAGACAAAACTATTTTTTATCAACCTATTCAAAATTTATTTGCGATATTGCGTTAATTTTTACTTGATGTATTATTCGGGGCTGCACAACGAAAGAAACGTTTAGTATCAATAGATATCTGTATCGCCTTGTTACAGTACATCTCATGCTTTGTGATTTACCTCATGCATTGTCTCTATTTTTAAGGGAATACCTTCAACAAAATGCAAGAAAAATGCCCCTTTTGCCATGGATCTTGTATTTATCATGATATGTGGATAATTTCAGTTCTTTCAATACCCTCAAGTCTACATTAGATAGCTCTAATGCGTGTAGGGTACTAATAGACACCAGCACACTGTTTTATTATTAGTAGAGAGGAAATTATGGTAAGAGAAGTAAATTTATCTTGTTCAAAATTTTAAGACAACAAATATTACTTTAATTAATGGTAAAATTTAATGAATCAATAAGTATCGCATTTAGTAACATTAAAAGTTATTAATATTAGTATTAAATTAATCTAAATCCAAAGTCACATTTATCATGTTTCTATAGTTACAGATGGCAATAGGATAATCAAGGAAAATCAGGATCGTCTAATGAATGAAAATAAAGCCTTTTAAGGGATAAAACGTTTTTTTTCAATCCTAACTACTATAAAGGAATACAAATTATTTGTAATATATAACGTTAATTAGACCAATACTGACCCTGATCAAAGCTGGAGAAAATAAAATAGTAATTTTTGAAATATAAACTCTTCTATCCATTCTTCGAGGAATAGAAATATATAATGTTTGGATAAAAAGATGTAACTTTGAGTTATATAAAATCTAGAGAGAGAGAGGTATTATATAGTTCATAAAAATAAATCGGATGAATTGGATTTTGTATATTTTCAGAGTGGATGCTGTTTCATAAACCTCCATTAACTAGGAAGAGGGTTAGACCTGAAATGAAGGAGATGGAGTCACTGGATAAAGTTTCTTGGCTATCCAGGAAAGAAACTAGTTTACTAGTACCAAAAATAGAATTCGGCAGAACAGAATTAAAAGGAAGGCGCCTATGCTGAACTGTTTAGTCAAATATGATGATGATTTAATAGTATTAGTAATATTAGAATATATTACATTCCTGCTTAATAATATTAGCAATATTCGAATATGTTTAATTTGTATTGTAACGTCGCACATGGAAATGAAAAGTATTCAAAACATTTTGATGAAGATGCTCTCATCTAGATTAGTTAAAACTATTTTATTTTTGCGTTCATGGATACGTTATATCACAAGAATACCTTTCGGAAATACGTGAAATACATTTTTATACAAAACATACAATTGCGCACCATTAATAGAGGAAGAAATTCCTTCTTTACATCAACGCCATGCCAGGTGGCGTAAGCAGTTCAGTTAAAATTAAAGTCAAGGGGATTGTTACAGCATTTAATAATATCAGTATCATTAAAAAAATTAATCAAATGATTAAATACTGTCTCACTTGCCCTTTATATAACTAAATTTCTTAAATAAAAATTTAAAAATTACTATATACTTAAATCCACCATGCGGTGATATGATATCAGATCTTAGCAACGGTTTTGAAGCTTTTATATTATTTTCAATCTTTTTTATTACTTCATTTCAAACAAATCAACACACTCAATACGAATTGCAGCTCACTTGGAACTGACTGCATACATTTTAAGTAAAGTCTGGAACGTTTTGTCCTGAGGCAATTTAATACGGATCTCACTGGAAATAAATCTGTCAAACTCCCATATATTAGATTGTCAGAGATAGCTTTAAAAGAATTTATTGGGTCGTGCGCTTTTCGAATAAGGCTCAAAGACAAGATTTAAAAAATCCCTTAGAAAAAATCTTTTTCGTATGAGATTTCTTTCGTGAATTCTCTAATTTCAATTACAAATCTTCTCTTAATAAGGAACCAATTCTTTGGGTTAGTTTGCTTTAAGTAAATTGTTCTTATGTTAGCGCTCGAAATGGAATTTTTTAATGGCTCGGCGGTTTTCGAATGTAGTTCTAGTACAAATGATATACCACATAATGTATTCTTCTGTATCATTCTTCTATTCAAAGATCTGAAAAGGATATCTATTTTATAAACATATACTCTCTAGAGTTCTTTATAACTGTTTATTACTATAAAACTCAGCAAAGAATCGTAACCATTTGATATCTCATAATTTCAAACTAAATAATTGGTAATTAGGTCATTAATGTGTAGCAAAATCTGACACTTGTTAAACAATTTCATTCAGTTATTTTCTCCGGTTATCTTAAATTTTGAA
>JAPMOQ010030048.1:1845960-1880946 GCA_026543055.1 Argiope trifasciata
ATGCATTACAACTTTATGTAGAGTGTTAACCGATTTGGTTAAATGTCATTAACATTCACTACACATTTCCCTATTTCTCAAAATATATTATATTTTCAAATAATTTTGTTGGATGTATACTGTTTTTGATTATGAATGACAATAAATCTAAAATCCATTGTTTTAAATAATTTCTAAAAAAATCAATTTTTCAAAAGTTTTCCTACGAATGTAGTCGGATATTTTATTATACACATTGCATTTGCATATGCAATGTGCCCTGTTTCTGAGATACCTATAGATGAAATCTACATAACCTAATTAATTAAGGTTCGCTCCTCAGCAGAAGAAAGTGAAAATATATTGAATTAATTTGAAGCAAAATTGATCCACCATATTCCCAAAACTGTAAGATTTCACGCGGAAAATATATACCTAAATGAATAAATTTCTTTATACGGTTTTTAAAATTATGAAGATACATGCTGCAATGAATATTTAAAAAATAAATGAAATTATCATCTCTAACAATGTAGCGAAGCATGCACAACTATACGCCAATTCAATTAATATAGAAGAAATTAAATATATATATTAATATTTGAAGGAGTAATAGGAATTGTGAACAATTATCTAATCATGTGGCAGAACCAGGTATTCATAATTATGTATATTGCTGATATCAATAAAGTTTTTACTCTCTCTTTAGTTGCATACCAATTACTTTCTGTCTGATTATGTGAATTTCAGACTACTCAAAACGCAAATAGAGTGACAAAACAGTAAATTTCCTGGAAGAATGGGACAGTTTAATATAGTTATGAGTATTCCACAAGTTCTTCAGCACACAAAAAAATAATTATGTTACCACAGTTAACCGAAAGAATCCCTTTATTTTCTTACGCATAAAATCTATTCAATTTTTTTCTAATATAAGTTTAAACAAAATATTACGCATTTGTAGAAATAATTTTGAATTTATAATGTCTCATAAATTCACACAAAATATATGTAATAGCACATATACATTTTTATAAAAGAATACATTTTGTTAATGATTCTAACAATTTAATTTCAGTATTAAAATGTCATTTTTATTCTAATTCATAGTTTGGGTTTTTAATGTTAGGTTGAAAGTGTAGATACACACTTATCAATGACATATTATTCAAAGAAAAATATGAAATTTAATTTAAATTTTCATTGTTTTTGTAGAATTTGATGTTGAAGAAGTTATATTGTTCGAGTAATTATCTAGTTCTAGAAAATATAAAATTTTATTTGGAATTATGCTAAAGAAGTATTTACTTTTAGTTTTATAAGTTTCTAAATAAAAGTATTATTTTGAAAATCTTCTTTTCTTCATTCAAATTTCTTAGAATATGTCATTATCCTTTCTCTAAATATACCATTGCTATATTTTTCTGATTTTAGAACAATATTCTTTGGCATGAAAAAAAATGCATGTATATTTTTTTCACTACATGGAAATAAAATTCCTTATAGTGTGCCCTTTTTATTTGTTGTTGTATTTAAAAGTAAAGAGATTTAGAATTACAACTTTAAATAATCCACATAGGCTTTTTAAAAAAATTCGTATATATTCTGCATGTGTATTTTTAGGTTTGAAACATTCCAAAAAAATAGTGTAAATGTCTATAAATAAATTTCACAAAATGTAAGTTACAATAAATTATATTTAGCTACTTATCAATATATAAGGAATTTGTTGAAACGTCTTCTGTCTTTGTTTATACTTCCTATACTTTACAGATTCTCAACGTAACAACTTAGAAAAGCATTAATATATATATATTAAGCATTAATATATTATAAAGAACAGGGAGGAGGAGACTGAGTTTTACTTAAAGGTAAATAACCCAGCAAACGGTTTAAATTTTAACATTTTCTTCCTAAAGCAGGAATTTTCAGGGCTTTCAGATCCCCATTCTTATGAAGTAAAATATGTTTCAAATGAAATAAGCCTGAGAGGAACTTGGAACATTTAGGCCTTAGGATGTCATAACCACTTATTTACTACCCTACATTTTCTGTGCCCAAGAGTGAGATTCCCTCTTATATAGCAAACAACTACTGTAGTGAATATCCCCATGCTCATTAAAACTCACTCATATTATTCACTAAATTTAGCAAATGTCTATAGTTTCCTTCCAAGATATATATATATATATATCTTGGTATATATATATATATATATATGTATGTATGTATATATATATAAAATACAATTAAACTAAATACAATTATTTTTTTTTAATTTTAAACTTGTTAGAATCCGAAATAATTTTTAGTTTCGATTCCCATTTTTAGTTTCGTTTACTTAATTATATTTAGTTTTGTTTCATAAATAGCTTTTATTTTATTTTTGTGAACTTTTTGTTTTTTAATTACGAATTAAATTTCATTTTTGATTTCGACCTAATTAGTTTCGTTTAATTCTTGTTGGTTCAGGAAATGGGTTTTAATTATTTTAAGGCTTTTATGGTTATCTGTGTGTGTGTGTGTATTCTATTTCTAAAATAATTCTAAGAAAATGTTTAGTTATAGTTTTTACAACTGAAAACACATGCTATATATGCTGAAGGAACAATGAAGTAATTGTCAAAAGCAAATTGGAATAATTAAAAAAATTGCCATTAATTTAAATAACACTGGAAATAGGTGATAAAAACTAGAAAAAAATCCCACGAAACGTAATCTTTTATCACTAAAAACTGTTTTAAGAGTTATGTGGTCTAAATCATTTTTAATTTGTATGTTATTCTAATCTCAGAATATTTTTTGGCAGAAATTTAAATAATGATCGATTGTTTAATTAATTAATTTTTTTAAAAAAATTGGTTTTAATTGTATATCTTTACTTTCAAATAAATATTAAGACTTAATTAGGCAGATCTGTCTCCAATAGTTGATTCAACTTATACAGTTATTAAAAAAAAGTAGTTAAGCTTTCGTTCGGTTGAAAGTAAAGATGACTAAAATTTCTTTGTTATTTCCCTGTCTAAATTTCTAAATTTTTATGAATTTCTTTTTCTAGAAACTAAAAGAAAAGGCAGATCAAGTGTAGAAACAACTTCTCGAAATATTTCTGTCATTATTATAAGATGGAAGCACAAAGAAATCCACTCATCTGCTTGTGACAGGGATTGAATGGGAGTTATTTCGACTGTTAGTCTTCGAAAGTAAATTGCCCCCACTTGCTCACGGTTTCGAAAAAGATATTGTTTTTTCAACTTTCCGAAACTAACTCAAGTTTTTTGTAGCAACGAATCAACAAGCATCCCACCTGTTCGATAGAACGATTTTTTGTAAACAAATGCAATTTTAATTTTTAAAATATATAAAAGGAGAAAGCAATTGAAAATTAATTAATTTTTTATTTATTCCATATGATAATGCTTTATAAAACTGATCAAAGTAAGCATAATTGTCTCCAAAAAACATTGAATGTAAAGACATTCAAAAATAAATAATTTAGAAAAATCAAATCAATCTAATTCATTAATTGAGGAGAAGAACGTTTTTTTTATAAACAAATGTATTTTTAATTTTTAAAATAAATAAAATGAAAAGTATTTAAAAATTAATTAATTCATTAATTAATTAATTATTGCATATTGTAATATTTTATAGAACTTTTAAAGTAAGTAAATTTGTCTCCCCCAAAAATCAGTTTCTCTTACTAATTTCAATCAAATTTTAATGAAGATGCTTGAAAAATACATAAAAATAAGAAAATATTGAAGAAACTTAATGGAAATCCTGGTTATAGTTGTTGCTTAAATATGTATAAAAGCCTTTTTATCTGTGCAGATTCTTTCTATGAATAATACATTACCAAAATTGGATGCAAAAGCATAAAGGGTTCTGGGTTCACAAAGGGTATTCTATCTTTTGCGGTAATTTTTATCTACTTATGCTTATTATCCTTGCTCTGAATTTGTATTTCGAACTTGACAACGCTCTCTGCCATCATCGGTTCTGATGTCGCAGTGATGTTTCCTGTTTCTATTTTAGTTTTTCTTAAATAACTTTAAAATTCCCCGATTCTCACGCTTCATGTTTGTATCAAATCGAAGAATATAAAATTCCTTACATTTTAAAAATTTATTTTTCTTCAAGTTTTAATATTTTTGAAAATATATGTTTTAAACTACTTTTTCATTTTCAATAATTTATGACCTTCTAGATAATCAAATCTAGATTTTTTTACCATGAAAAAAACTTTTTGAAATTTGTTTTCACTTTAAATAAAATCACAATTCAAACACCATTTGCTATTTTTTACTTAATTTTTACAGTTTTTAAAAGTTCTCAGACTCCATAAATTTTCCGTTTTTCATTCCCTAAACGCCGTTAGGGATTCCATGTATTAGATTCAATACAACCCATTTTTGCTATTCTATGTCTCATGGTTATTCTTTATCCTGCAGATGCCAACTATAATCCATCTAAGTTTGTCGGCCAAACACACACACACACACAAACACACACACTCACACACACACACACTCACACACACACACACACACACACACAGACACACAGACACACACAGACACACACACACACACAGACACACAGACACACACAGACACACACACACACACAGACACACAGACACACACAGACACACACACACACGCAAGAATTAGTCTCACGTTTAATTTCGATTTCTTTAACAAGAATTACAATTATTTAAATTTTAATATACTAATTTATTTGCTTAAACATAAAATATTATCTGTTTTGAAAACTGTAACTCAAATGAGTTTATGAAATATTTTTTATTAGCATACCTCTGATATATTTTTAAATTGGTGTTTTTCATTTCTAGTGAATGTACCTGGTGCTTTTTTATTTTGGAGTAAGTGAGTGAGGAACTGATATATGTGGAGGAACTGCGGTGTTGAACATTATTATTTGCATAAGTTCTCTCTCTCTCTCTCTCTTTGTATATATATATATATATATGAGTGTGTGTGTGTGTGTGTGTGTGTGTTTTCTTATTTTATAACGAAAAATTTATTCTCAATATTTATCAGATCAATTATCATTCGCAGCTTTATTAGAAAAGACAAATCCCTTAGTTTTTGTCAGAATTATTCATCTGCAAAAATGCCAAATGATTTATTTCAAATTTTCTCTGATGTTTGGAAAAATTTTACTCCAGCATTATCCATAATTTTTTAATCAGTATTTTCATTTGCTTCATGCTAAAGTTTTTGAAATCTTAACTTTCGGGATTTCATTTTTTGAAGTTCGAAATATGATCTTCCATAACTATGCGGAAATAATATATTTTTTTATTTTAAATGAAATAAGTTTATATAGCTACTTAAAAGATATTTTGTAAATATTTTAATCAAAAATAGTTTATAACTTATATTAAATTATTCCACGAATTTAAATACCATTACCATTACAATAGCCTAAAATGAAGAAAAACCAGAATATGCATTCAAGATTTTAGCTAATAAATATATGTATTATGGAATTCTGGTTGAGAAATAATACATCAAGAAACGTGTTTAAATGCTTGAATGAATTCTTGTCAGTTTAAATTTCTCTTAAAGAAATGAAATAGAGCTTTGATTGCATCAAAATAACTTTCTTTCTAGTTTCAAAATAAATCAAGTCTGATATTTAGACCACAAGTGCACGTCCGAAACTGCTTAAATGTTAATTTTCTCCCTTAGGCAATTTTCAGATCTTTCAGCTCAACATTCTTTAGGAATGAAATATGTTTTTGAAGAAATAAAGAAGAGAGAAATTTTCAACGTTTAGTCTCTAAGATGTCATAACAACGTATTTACAATCTTGTATTTTCTCTCTGGAGTGAAATTCATTTGCACTGCTACAACTTGTGAATAATCCAACGCTCATATAATTTATGTTATTCACTGAGCTTAACAGATGTCATATATAAGATCAAAAATTTTCTTACAAACATATTTATGAAGCTTAATAATTTGTCCCTTTGTATTTCCTGGCTTTACTAAAGAATTGAAATCTATTTCGATACCTAGAATAGTTTCAAAAAATTATTTTTAACCTAGAAAAAGGCAAAGAACATGAAAATAAAGGAAAATTTAAAGTGAAGACTATTTTATGTAGCACGATTGGATTAAAATATTTCTTAGCTTGCTTCAAGATTCATAATCTGTGATTCGAAAGATTTTCATTTAAATTCCTTCTTATTTAACATGTTATTATTAATTTTAGTTCATATTATTATCAACATTAATATCATATTTAATTTTTTTGTCCCATCATTTCAAAGAGTTTGAGCCAGACCCTATTAAGAAATCATTACTATTTTAGATGAATAATATTGTACATATAATAATACAAATTAAATATTATTATAGATAAATAATAGAGATTACCCATCTGAGGTCATCTAATATATATATATATATATATATATGTGTGTGTGTGTGTGTGTGTGTGTGTGCGTGTGTGTGTGTTCTTATTTTTTAACGAAAAAATTTTTCTCAATATTTATCAGATCAATTATCATTCGCCCCTTTATTATAAAAGACAAATCACTTAGTTTTTGCCAGAATTATTCATCTGCAAAAATGCCAAAAGATTGAATTAAAATTTTCTCTGATGTTTGGAAAAATTTTACTCCAGCATTATCCATAATTTTTTAATCAGTATTTTCATTTGCTTCATGCTAAAGTTTTTGAAATCTTAACTTTTGGGATTTCATTTTTTAAAGTTCGAAATATGATCTTTCATAACTATGCGGAAATAATATTTCTTTATTTTAAATGAAATAAGTTTATATAGCTAATTAAAAGATATTTTGTAAATATTTTAATCGTAAATAGTTTATAACTTATATTAAGTTATTCCACGAATTTAAATACCATTACCATTACAATAGCCTAAAATGAAGAAAAACCAGAATATGCATTCAAGATTTTAGCTAATAAATATATGTAATATGGAATTCTGGTTGAGAAACTCTGAATTAAATGTTATTCCTAATATGTAATTTCAAACTATAATTCCAGTATAATTTATGTATAAAATATTAAATCAAATATACCATTCAGTTAATAAATCAAATCTATATGTATTAGTTTCTTCCCCGAACTTCTGCAATATCAAATTATTCTAAATTGACTGTTCAAGATTTCAAAACATATGCACTCTAAATATGGTTAACAATATAAAAAATAGCTTGTACCCTGCACGTTGCTGCCTTAGAAAACAATATTATTAAGTGCAATCAATCAATAATTTGGCAGTGTTTTATCGATATAAAATGAACGATACGACATTATATAAAATACGAACTAATATTCATTTTTATATATTAGATATGTGTAATCTTTTACAATTGTAAACTTTGATGTTCTTTCTGAATAGCTATGAAAGAAATTATTGTATCTCGTGATTCGTTTAATATTCATTCAGAATTCTCAATATAAATTTTAGAAGATGGGATTAAAATCTATTCTTTTAAAATCAATTAAAATATATTCATGCCATAAAATCTTTAATATAGTTGGAAAGATATTTTTTTTTAAAACTAAGATTGTGCAAAATTATTTGCACTTTAATATTCTCAGAAGTTACTGAAAAAAACACTAAAATTTTATTAAATGTTTAGTTCAAATTTCAAACCTATTGGATTGGTTATCCTAAAACTTTCTCGCACACTGTCTAATACAAATATTACCTCAGAGAAAGACTATATATATATATATATATATATATATATCCACCAAGTTTCATCGTAATCATATGAATGGTTTAGGAAGGCATAAAAGACATAAAGACAAACATTCATTTTTATTTATAGAGATGAATGTAAGCTGGTGGATAAAAAAGTACAAAGAGATTTTGAATAATATTTAATAATTATTTAAATAAAGTCAAATCTAATATTTATTACTCATTTATCCGTGTATTTAAAATTCTCTGCAATTGCAATGCTATTGTAAAGTTAAATCCAGATTTCAGTTTGTAATTACCAGTAACGTTCCTCTTTTGAGATAAAATTCTGTGACATTAGGGACTAATGCTCTGATTTAATGACTTTTTTACTTGAAAATAATTCTAGCAGAGAGCGTAATTTTTTCCAAAATCCGCAGCTTTCGGCTTTTGAATGGATCATCAGGGAATTAAACAGCCAGGAAGTATTGCAAGATTTAAAAAAATATCCGCTCAAGCGGAAATTTAAAATCTGAGGAACATTTTCGAATTACAATTCCTGTGCATAATTTTATTGTTTATATTTTATGTTGTTTGAAAGAAAATTCAGAAAGGTCAGCTTTGGGTAGAAACTAACGAAAGTAGTTATTTTTAAGCGCCTTGCCTGAAATGATATTAACTCCGAAATTTGGATTGAATTATTTTTGTTTACATATTTAACTGAGAAATTTTAGAGAAGTAAATGCCTGCATTCGAACTTTTATTAGCTAAGGTGTATATTTATGTATGAATTCAAAAAGAGTCTAGTAATCTTCTAATTTCTGACGAACAAAGTTATATGCAATATATTTAGTTTTAAAGAAATACAACTGTTAAATTTCGTGAACATTGCACACAGTGTTTTCATTCTTTGAATTTTCCATCGATTGCAAAACTACACCATTAGAGTTTTGGAAAATACAACTAAGCGATCATGTCAATGAAGCGTAAAAATCAGTAATTCTTGCATTTCAATGTAAGAACATTATAATTGCGTAGCAGATGTAAAGTGTACCACCAGGAGACATGTGTTGGTTTGTTTTTCGAGGCTAATGTTTCAAGCACTTTTGGTGCTTTGTGAGAATCTAATAGATCCCTTCCGTATAATTAAATACTATATATTTCTTTAGAGTTTCGATTTTAAATACAGTTAATGAAAAAATACAAAAAAGAATTATTTCTATTTAAAATAAAAAATATTTAAAATACATATACAATTAAAAAATAATTATTCAGATATAAAAAAGGATGCCAACAAAACTTTTTCATTGAAAAGCAAAAACTTCAAAAGAAAAAGAAGAGCAAAAAGAACAGATGAGTAAATATACGGATTAAAAAGAACCGATAAAATTTCAGAGTAAAAATAGATTATTTCCAAAAATTCTAAATTTCTGTCACAATTTTCTTTGAAATAAATTCATGCACTGCGCAAAAGAGGCACCAACAGAAAAATAAGGTACACGTATTGTCTTTTTATGGTAGAAAGGTAGTTTCTTTTTATGGTTTTTTTAGGTCATGAAGCATCTACTTTTATATAACGATTACACGCATGCTTACTCTATTTTATAAATGATTTTGCAAAATTTGAAATTAATATTAAATATCTACAAGAAGGTCTTTTCGGTTAAGTTATTAAATATTGCACTCTGCCATTTCCCAAGTGCATCCTTCATTTTTTAACAGACTGAATATGATGAACGCATATTTTTCGATGAATCTTTCCATATTCAAACTTCATGTGACTATGTAGGTCTTTTCAATTTTATACCCAATGCATCTAATTCAACCAATTATGTAATATTAAGTTATATAATAAAAAGGCATGAATCAAATGATAAGAAAAATCAGCTTTTGTTACTGAATATTCCATTTCGCAGTGTGTTTGATGTACAGGAAACATTTAAAAAATAATATAGTAATGTAAATAGTTTATGCTTAGTATTTTTTCACTTTTTTTCTTTAACGTTATTTGTTTTTCTGTAGCACATACATTATTTTTATGAGATTTAAATATTTACATTTAATAAAACATGCATTGGGCCTCTAAATATCATACATCTCTACATTTAATTTGTCTGCTAATTTTTCCAGATTCCCACGATTTATTTTCGAATGCAAAAAGGTTGATTGTATTTTTATTTAATTATATGCTTAAATATAGATAGAAGAGCTTAGAAATAAAAGAAACAGTTTTGATATTATATAAATATCAATATTATTATCCATACCGTAACCAGTAAAGTACGCCGAACGGTTTCTAGTAGTTAAAAACAGTATAAGGTGTATATAAGTTTTAAAATTCCAAGATAAAAGAAAATACATTATGAATATATTTAACTTTATTATAAAATATTATATTACTCCGGTTTCTTTGATGTAACTTATTTATTAAAATTTTGAAAATCTAATTAAATTCCTTTAATACAGAGTATTTGTTTTAAAAACCTCAACCGCTCTTTCTCTCCCCTTGGGAAAAAATTAATTTTATAAAATTAAACTTCCTTTCATTTTCTGAGGGTTTTAACCTTTTTTTATCATTCTTTGTAAGAAATATATTAATTTAATTTTGATCACATTATTTACCGAAGCAAAATAATTCCTATAAGAAATATTAATTTAATGTGTTTGGAAAATTCAGTTTGTTTGATTACATATTTGATAACATTAACATTCTGGCTCATTTAGTTGAAACTTATTATTTCAAAAAAGGAAACACATTAGATTTTTTTCTAAAAAACTTTTTCTGACTTTTGATGGAATGTGTGTATTTTCACCAAATATCGATTTAAATAATTCAACTAAAAACAGATCTCTATATCAGAAACATCTATTTAATGTTTTTAATATAATCAACCAATAATACTCACATTTCTTATAATCTTTAAAATAGTTATTTAAAAAAATATACAACAATATCAAAATCAATACTTCATTTGTTAAGATAAAATAAAAGAGCTTTACTCTATCAATATTTGGATAGATTATATTTTTTTCCATTTCTGAATTTAGTTGATATATTTTATTTCTTATGTTTGTCTCTATAGCTCAATATATAGCAATCCATGTATGTATTTATAATTATGTATTTAACCGCATGTAGATGTATTATTAGTTGAGGACACTTCACCAATGATAATCTTTGATGCTCTATAATGTACTGAGTCTAATCTTTCATAGAAGCCGGGGTGCTGTTGTCTCCGGGAAGACTCTCTCTCTCTTGACTTCTGCCCGTTTGGACCCGTTGTTCAAGGCTGAACTTGAAAGTGGGCTTGTTTCCCTTGAAAATAGAAAGAAACTTGCATCTCTGAAATTCACCAACAAAATCAGGAGCCCCAAAAAGGACCACATCGCCCACACAGCCTTTAAAGCTTCGACAGGTACTTCAAGGCTTCGAAGATCATCAACGTTGTTTTTTGACAGAGAAATCAGAGAGGCTATTCATTTTGACCATGCCACTCTGGATATTTTCCAAGAATCACTTCTACCTTTCAAGACTCCTATGAGTACAATAATTAATACAAACCTATTGGAACCCTGTTCTAAAAAAGAACCAGCTCAAGTTTTATTACAGAAAGGTGAAGATACAGTTCTTTCACTAGCAAAAGATAAAAGTGCAATTGTCTACACTGAGGGTTCCTCTGATATTGACTGTGATAGAGGAGCTGCAGGCATCTACATCGTTTAAACCTCAGAAAACGTGAAGCTTAAAATATCCGCTGGTCAAATTTCTACGAACTTTATAATTGAATTAATTGCTATTAAAGAGGATCTAACCCATTGTCTCTATTTTTCTCCCTTTGATGACTCGAATTGAAGAAATTGTAATTTTCTCAGACTCTAAATCAGCTCTAGAAGCTATACGAAAGGGTGAGTCAGCAGTGACGGTAGAAATTATGTTAAAACCTTCACTCACTAAATATACCATGCATTCTTCAGTGGATTCCAGCTCATGTAAGTATCGATGGGAACGAATTTGCAGATACTCTTTCAAATTAAGCACGTGATGGAGAACAACCCCAAACAGCCACCTGTACAGATGCTGTTACTAGGCGTGGGATCTACAATCAACATTTTGGCAAGGCAACAATCCCTGACCTAGAGGGCCCAAGAAACCTCTCCTCTACAATAGCTCAGCTACGTATTGGACCATTCAAGGGCATGAAGATATCACCAACTGGTATTAAATCCTATCCCTACTGCAAGCACTGTCATCAATCCCAACTGACTCCAGAACATGTTTTTAACTGTCAAGCAATTATCCGCTCAATCATCCTCCTTGGAGCACCACAAATTGAGATCCTCCTTGACCATCGGATTCCAGAACTGGCAGATCTCGTCACCAAGACTTTTAGTGGAATATAGACTTTATTTGCACTTTGCACCTTTATAGACACGGCAACAACAACATCAACACCGCATATGTATACCGTGGCAGTAACAAATTAACAAAACAAAAAAAACTATAAATATGCTTATAACTGAAGAAATTCTTTTCCTCATATTCGTAAAATAAGTAATATTAGTATAAAATAAGAAAATTTCATTAAAAAATTCCTAAGTTAAAATTTATTTTTAAATAAATAATGCAAAATTAATATATATCTTCGTAACGTATGACCTTAATTCAATTTATATTACTATATCAGTAAAATACTATCTTAATGAAAATGATAGACTAAAACGATCCATTTATAAAAAAATCATGTACTAGATGCATTTTGTATTATCCATTATTATCTTTATAAATAATCAAAATATAAATAAAAGAATAAATAAAAAATGTGAATACTTTTGAGAGAATTATAAGGCCAAAATTATTCATCTCGGAGTCTTTTTGCCAATTATTCATTTATTTTCCTATATAAACAATATTTTAAAATTTTAAAGAAATAATAAAATTTATCTGAAAGATTTGAAAGCATAATAACTATACAAGAATCACTTTATTCAAATGTTCTTTATGGGTTGGATTTAAAAATCAACGATTTACAAATAACCATACAAAAAAAAGTTCTAAAACCTTCTTACAAAAAAAAGTCTTTTTTTTTCCTTAAATTTTTAATGAAAGGAACATAACTTCCACCAACATACCCTCGAAAAAAATCCAAGACACCTTCTAGTAGCCGTAGATAAAGGAATTCATTAAAAATAAAAAAAAAGAATCCTTCGATGTTGCTTCCTCTCACAAGTAGTTTTCCGGAAACATGCACTGACGATCCACGAACGAGATTTTCAAATGTTTTTATTCATGTTACGATTCACTTTCAAAGCGGGTCTCCATTGTCATGGATGTCGCTGATATCCTGATCGGGGTCCATGTGGGTTTTCTTTCGGTTTAGTTTATCTATTATCTCTTCAAGGATTCTTGTTCCGGTGTCTAAATCAGGCATTCTAATGAAATATTGAGATTTTTTTCTCACGAAGAATTTGGATATGTTAATTTAATTAATATTAACATGAAAGCACTAGTAACATAAATTTCTGACAAACATTAAAGATGGCAAGAGAGGAAAGCATGGAATTAATTCTGTTCTGGATGAAGGGGAATTTGATATGATATGCATGAAAGAATAATAAGTTCATTCTTTTCTTTCTAACTGTATTCATTATATTTAGATGCAAAGTGTGTTGAAATGCTAAAAAAGTATTTCTCTTTGAGAATTTTTTAAGAAAATTTTAGCATTAATGTGAGTTTGTGTTTAGCTGAAATTTTCTTACAGATGATATTGTAAAAAATGTAAGAATTATTTCAATATTTTCACAGCATTAAAACATTAATATTTTACTATCCATGTTTAAGAAAGAAAGGTCATAGGTAGAATCTCCATACGTTGTAGAAAGTATAAAAAATCACAACAATATCATTTAAAAAGACAAAAACTAAGTGGTACTAAGAAATTTTCATATATATGAAATTGTGAGATACATTCCCACAGGTGCCTGGACTTTTGTCTCATTTAAAAGAAAATTTTCTATCTACAAACCATTTAAAGTTGTGCAAAATGTCTGCAAAAAGGATTTTATATTCTGTTCACAGGATTATTTTTTATTCAAAATATTTTGTTTTTTTCATGCATATTTACGTTCCAATATGAAAAGTCCTAAAATGTTTTCACGAAGTCTCAGTTTTAAACCTTCATCACATAACGAGAATGCCATGTGAATAGAAGTCCCTCTTATTCCATCCAGATTATTCTTGGCTTATTTAGCAATAATTATTTCTGAAGTCGAGTTTGAAACCTGGATATCTCAATTTCGAATTCGAGGCCTTAGTATACGGTATTTTCGTTTCAACAATGACAGGTCAACAAATACCAGGGTAAAATCAATGGGACGTTTAAAACTCAAAAATTGAACATAAATAGTCGATTTACCATTCCAAACGATAAACAGCGAATCGATATCATTCAGATATTTGCAAACAGCTGGTATAGTAAGTTGCTAAACTGAGAGTGATTGATGGTCTTACTTGTTTAGTAGTATAATACATTAGTTCTGAGCAAATTCGAATGGTTATTAATCATTCTATATAAGATCCTGTTTATTCCAGATTAAATTCAAATTATCAAATTTGATGTCACAATTAAATTTAACCAATAAATTTCTGAATACTATTATAAATTCTTTACTGACAACATGCCAGGTCTCTTACTTTACTCTTACGTATTAATTAAAAATTTAGGCGTTTTGAGAGCACCGGGAATATCAAGGAACTTTTATCTCTTTAGCATTTGAATATGAAACAAGGTGTATGGGGGTGTTCAAACGAAAAAATACGAAATGTGGTAACAACGTGACAGTTAACATATTCGCCTATGCTTCTATAGGAGAATGTGACTAGAGTTTCCGGCGTAGATCGGAGCACGCGCGAGGGAGGGCTCGCATGCACATGAGAGAGCAGATGCTCTTATAAAAGCGCCTTCCAATTGCGTTCTCAAAGCACTTGCGTAATTCTTCGAGCACAGAAGAACCATCAACTCTGATATGCACTATGAGATATTCCGAAGACTATGTCAGTTCATTATAAACAATATATGTGTTACTCAAGGTTATTCATTGAAAGTCTGTTTCTCATCAATAATAACATTAGCCTATGATGTCACACACATGGATCTGTCCAAGTTCAACTGGCAGCAGTTCAACCATCCTCATACAGTCAGGACATGTCGTCCGGTCATTTTCATGGGTCTAGTCTCCTGAAGAAATGTCTTAAAGGGAAGAGTTTCAACTCGGACGGCGAACTCAGGGACGCTGTGAAGGACTAGGTCTCGTCACGGTCACAGGAATTAAGAGAACAAGGAATCATTCGACTCGTTAATTAATGGCATCATTGTATTCAGGCATCTGGTGTATACTTTGAATAATATCATTTACATCCACAGTGCCTTTTCATTTAAACACCTCTTGTATTTAAAAATTAAGTTATCTCTTAATCAAAAATTAAGTCTGTCAATATGGAATACGAAGAAGACATAATATTTGTCTCTTGGACATTTGGATATTAAATATTTTACACACTAATATTGAGGAAAGGACATTTTTAAAAGTGATTTTTTATTAATTGCAAGCAGATTAAGACATTAAAAAAATCAGGAACTTTTCATTTCCATATTCCATAAAATAAAATTTATAGCCTTACTTCCCCTACTTTTTTAACCATTTCAGACTCGATAGCTGATGCGAAAGAATTCATTAAATGCGAATGTAAAATAAATGAAGCATAAAAGTTTTTAATCATGCCATGAAATCAACGTTTTCCCACCTTGAGACCAGCTCCAAATGGCAAAGAAAATCATTAAGCAAAAATGCTTTTAATTACTTCACTAATAACTCTTCCTCAATGTCAGAAAAAGCAAAAAAATGACTACTTTCAGAAATTTTTATTTTGACATTTATGCAAAAATGAAAAGACACTTTTACTAAAAGTTTATGGCATCATAATTAATATTAAGAAATTAAAAATAGTGAAGATGATGAAGAAAAATATAAAGATAATTTAGCTGTCTATAATAACGTATTATTTATTTGTTAAATTGCTATTAGAATTATTAATATGCTCTGATTTCCATTATTTTGAAAAATAACAAAGTTCTTTTTATAAAACTAAATTGCGAAAGTAACTATAGCATATATCAGTCGAATAAAATAAACATATCGTAAGTTTAAACTGCTAGGAAAAGAAGTGCCACATTTCAATACACTAATTTCAAGTGCATTTAAAACTTACAAATTGTTCAAGAGGAAGGGATAACTCAAAACATACATTGAAGCTATTATTTATGAATCTAGCTGTTTAAATATGGGTTTTCTTTCATTAAAGAAGTCTACTTTTTAAAAAAATAATACTTATTTTAATCGAAATCAGTAATATTCTCCAAAAAATAAAAATAAAATTATATAAATATATATATAATAGCATAAAATATGCTTCGAAAATAATAAAAAATTATACTGTATTTTAGTAAAATTTATGAAACTTACCACAAGTAATTCTTTAAAAACAGATCTCTGGAAATTTTGCTTTGACCAATGTTTCGTTATTGTTGTTTTAATGGCAGTTGTTGACAATCCCTCTGACTGAATGAATGATTTTAAGTCGAGGGAACGACTTTTGTTTTTCAGTAGCATCATCTAAGGCCAATAATGTGCCTTAGCTACTAGTGAATCACATTCGCTTGCACAACCTCCTTTTACAGGGACATTCATAGACTTCACAGATACAGCACAGAAGAAGAACAACTACGCCAGAGCATGGAAGCCCGAACCACGGATGAAGGCGAGCTACCTCTTTCCCAAGACACCGTCTACCCATGTTTAGAGTACTATAGAGAGAGTATCAAATGCCGAAAATGTAAAAGCATATAAATATTGTAATCACAAGTTATGTAAATAAGATATCACTTCTACTTCTAGGATAAAAGCCTAGAATATTTTAAACCAAATTAAAAAAAAAATAATATTTTTACTAATGATACAAGTCTAAAGCCTTTGTTTGGAACACTAAGTTCTGCATTGCATCAACATTGGTTAACCACGATAATTTCTTTTTATTCTCCAAACTGTTTTTAAACTCCAAATGCATAGGAATCCATTTCATTCGGTTATAGAGTAACCATTAAATTCATTTATATGTATTTACACTTCGGCTGAGATCGATAAAATAGAATCTAAATAATTAGGCTAGACTTTATTCGTTGTGTCCCACACCCACAGAATCTTTGGCGTTGAAAAAAAAGAATAAATGCCAATCTTTTTTAAAAACTATTTAACTCAAGACAGTAATATGATTCCCAACAGTATCGAAATACCTTTTATAAAATGAAAACTAAATATATTTACTAGCATTGCCGCAGTTTAGTTTTCAAAGATTATTTAAATTGGCTTGCAGTAAATTGCCTCGAAAATTAGAACGTTTATCACTTTATCCTAAAATTGCATGCGAGCAACTTCGGAAATGAAAAAAGGATAGAATATTTAAAGAGGGAGCATAAACTAGTAATTTATCTTAAAACCCATCAATTTTTTGATTTTTATGTGAAAGCAATCATGAGACAAAATGTGATAGTTACTCGGGAAATGCTTGGGATGATGGAGTTAGTGCAATTTTCATTAATCGCATCATTATTAAAACTTTAAAGGCTGAAACTAGACACAAAACAAATTTTCGATTTTCATAGGACTAGAGAACTGACCATCGTCTTTTTACGTATTCTATTACACTGCTCTTGTAAATGAACAAACGCTTGTTTGTAGCATGCTATTGATTGTCTCTCCAAACCTTATACCATGTACCATCACCTATCGAACAACATGGATAATAGAAGAAATTTAAAATATATCTTAAAATCCATCGAAGCATCAATTTTAAAAAATCAAAACAATCTTCGAAAAAAAATGACAGATATTTTGCAGATACAAATGGTTGGTATGGTGGAAATCACATTGATAGCATCAATCTTAAAATTTGCGAACAAAATTAACTTTTTCACAGGACTTGTTAACTTATTGTAGTATTTTTATGCATTCAACTGCATTAAAATATTGAATTGTACTTGTAGAAGAACTGTAACATCATTTCAATATGCCAATACGCATGAAGCATCAAAAAAACTAGTATGTTCTTCAGAATTGCAAAAATCTCACTATAAGGAAGATAGAGGCTCGATATACTTTACCTATTCTCAAACGAAACTGTTCTTTTACTCCCAGATTATAATTAATGTTTTTAACTCTTCAACACCTTTTATTTATAAATTATTTTTATTTTCGTTTTCTTAAGTACCACCATCTTCTTAACAGATCATCTTTCATCATCTTGGCTGAAGAAAAGCAAAGATTATAATCGGCATAGGACATACATCTCAAGTTGGTTTCCATCTTTTAGTCGATCCATCATCATCTTTCACTTGTGATGGTAGAAAGAAAGAAAAACATCACTTAACTAATACGATTATATTTTACGATATGTTGGAATTCTTCTACCTGAAATTTATCTATTTCTCATAATAAGTCTTTTTAAAAAAATATCTATTTATTTTTATCTCTCCGTTTATCAGACACCAGCCAGACTCATTAGATTTTGATCTCGAATGCTTATGAATTTTGTATTTGGCATATGGCCACTTTCCATGTCTTTTCTGTACAAATTTTTTTATAGTTGTAGTTTCTTTTCTCTTGTTCGTTATTTAATATATTTTCAGTTTCCTCCCATTTTTAATGTTATTTTTTTAATTAAATTTATTGTTTTCACTTTTTAACATTTTGCTTATTTTTATTCCTTTAGTTCGCTTTTTTATTTTTAATTATTCTCCATTTAGTTCTTTTTTATACTCTTTTGAATATTTGCATTGTCATTTATAGTAAATAAAGTGTAAAGTAGACAATCAATTTCCTAATCATTTCACTTATTTGCTAAACAGTCATGTTTGACAAGAAATGCTGTGAGTTGTATCACACTACTATGCTGGATGTAAGACGTTGCGTCTGCAATCCTCTAGCTGCGTAATACTTGAAAATCATTATTTAAATGCGATGTTTGCAAATAAGCTCAAAAATTTATCAAAGAAAGCGAACTGATACTGTGCATTATACGACAATAATATAGCATAATAAAAATCTCTAATAGCACTCTCAACTGCGAAAAGCGCAAGGTGCAACATGAACTGAGGTGACTGCATACCAGTGGAAATCGAGGGAGGGTTAAAACGTAATTATGAAATTTTGCAAATGTTTCGTTTTTTTCCCGTTAAAATTTCCTTTACCCCTTTTATTTGCATTAGAAAAAGTTTTTTTTTTTTTTCATCTTAGTTGTCTTCCAACGTGAAATATACGAAAAATTAATATTTTTGTATTTTTCTTGTCTAACTGCAGAATTCATTCTTGAACAGGTGCTTTATGGCTTGCAAAATGTGCAGATCGTTATTAGATCATAACTCAGATAAATAATAAAAACTCAGAAATGCGAGTTATTCAACTCCAACGAAAATATGAACAAATTACAGAGCTTTATTTTAAAACCATACACTTTTTAAAATGTGTTGAGAGTAGTTATTTCGTTTTACGAAAGTAATTGTTAAAATGCTGTGGAATGAAAAAAAAGTGTTGAATCAGTAATTAGATTAAAATTGCAATGATAGAGATTATTTTTATCTTTTTGCTTATGTTTGATACATTTTTCCCATCCTTAATAATCTTCTACAATATTAATATGAGCCTTTTGCATCGTTTTATATATTCGAAAAATTCTTGATCGCCAATAATATTTCAAACTTAAAATTTCTTATTGTTTTTGATATTTTGTTAAAAAATGACATTGCACTGAATACTTAGAAGATTGCTAGAAGATTCAGAATTTTAGCAGATATGAATTGAAATTTAGTTACCTCTAATACTATCTATTTGATTATTCTTTAATTTTCAAACCCAAGAATGTCTTATAAGAACTTCTGATGATATTCGAAGTCAGAATAAAAAAATGTAATATTGCACTTTCTAATACTAAATTGAAATTTATGATAACTTTCTCAAGAATATTAAAATTTTTAGTTTTCAGAAAAGTTCACGATTTTCAAAGCCTTTTAATTGCATAAATAACCAGAATTTTCAACAGTATCTCATATTTTAAATTCTGAGTTCTTGGAAGGTCATCACAAAGCAACTTTAGATTAGAATTAATACGATAAACACAATCACGCAGGGTCATTAAATGAATTCTGGACATCCTTTATAAAACGATGGCAAGAAATGATGAAAACTGCTAACAGGGATGATACTCATGGATTAAGGACATCATATTTATGAGGTCGAAGACTATGTAAACTGATTCATTAAGTTTTTATTAAATGCTTTTGAATTAAACGCAATAATTTAATAACGCTTTAAAATTAAAACTGGCACATAATTTATAATACTATGTGCCAAACTAGAATATCATTATAGAGGACATGAATTTTCTCTAAAACGTTTTCTAGTATATTCTCCTATAACGGTCTTATAGGTAGAAAGGTATCTTATTGTTATTATTAAAAGTAAAATAAGGATATATTTCAGATATATGACTGTTCCAAAGATGCAATGGAATCTTTGAAAGTGAAACAAAAACATATCTCAATGTCTTAGGTATGATTATAATCATTCATACGCATAAGTATACAACAATGTACAATACTTACGAACGCTATGAGGTGAAACTGTTGGTAAAGTAATATATTATGCTTGCATAGCTTTTGTTGGCACAGCAAATTCTATTATTTTTACATGGAACATTGAGTGAGTTTGCGTTTGCGGGTCATTCCTACATTATAATTTTTGAATATATATATATATATTCCACCTGCGAGAAAATATTTGAATTCATTTCTAAGATTCTGAATAATAATCTAAGGATGAAAGGCAGTGTTTCATATATCTGGCAACTATGGAAGAGATAAATAGGTGATTCAATAATTATAAGATGTTGAATTTGCAAATCATTTAAATATATTTTCTGAAAAAAAATATCAAATGTCTCATTAATTCCCTAAGCAACCCTCTGATTTTTTATTTATTAATTCATATAATGATAAATGGACTTAATTTGATTTTAAAATTTATGCTAAAATTCGAAATGTAAATTTTTAATAGTCCATTTGAAAATGCAAAGGAATGGTTGCTTCCTTATGGAGAAAAACAAAATTTTAATGAAACTGATTATACAAAAAAGATTCTATAAGTATATTTATGAAATAATAAAAATATTCTAGTAGTTGATATGCCTTATGAGTAGCAATTATCACATTTGGATATAAGGTTTAATATATCTCCTATAACATTTGCATTTAAAAAAAATAAGAAGGCTTTGGCATGAGTTCTGGCTGTCTAGGAACGAGAAGAATTTATCCTAAATAACGTCTGCAAACTATATCGTCTTGCAGCAATTTAATGGAAGTCAAACAAGAAATAAATCTGTCAAGCTGCGGCATATTACATCGCTGAAAGGATTTTGGAGAATTTATTGAAACGTGCGTTTTCCCAGAAAACATGAAGAAATGGTCTTCAGGTTTATGTCTTTTATATCTTTTTATTTAAGACATATGAAAAAATGTAGAAATAGAATTTGTTCTGTTTGAGATTTTTTCTGTGAAGTTTTACTTACAACGCATTAATAATACAGAAAGCAATTTTTATATTTAATTTACTTTAAGAAAAATTATTTTTATTAGTTTTTGTAAATGAGTCTTTTAATGTGTGGGTTATTCGTGAAAGACATTTTTTTTATATTGTAATATTATTTTTTTTTTCAAATTTGTTTTTCTTTCCTTCTGTAACTTTTAATGCTATTTATAACAATTAAACGTCTGAATAAAACATGTCCCAGAACTCTTCCTTTTTAACCCTATGAGCCCTGACCTTCGATAACGGCCCATTCGACAGAGGACTGAGTCTGGCCTTTTGGAGGGGCGGGGGGGGTTGTAAATGAGTTTAAAGGGTGAAGAGTATTTCTTGCCAAGCGTTCATTTAAACTTATTTAATCGCCTCAAATCACTTGAGTCAAGCCCTTGTCGAGCAGGAAGATATTGGGTGGTCAGGGCTCATAGGGTTAAAATAACTAGTATAATTCTTATAATTTTCAAAAATAACTTATAATTCATGTAAATATACATGTATTAAATGCTAAACACTGCAATTTTTCATTTTTATTTATTTTTAATTTATTTTAAATTCTACAACAAAACAAGTTCTATGTTTTGTCTTATTTAAAATTAATACAAATCAAATATCCCACACTAAAGCGACAGGAGATTTCAAATAGCAGATATTCTTCTCCGATTCAAACTTTTCCTCAAATATCCATCCCAGCTTGAATGCAAATGCAAATTGATTTTCGAGATTTAGGCTGCCATTTAATTGAAATCATTTACGTACTGAACAAATGCGTTTCCGTTCCTACTGTAGTTAATATGCATATTGCCAAGGGTAATAATTTCTTTGTTTTTTTTTCATTTGTCCTGAATTAGATGCTCATTTGTGCCTGCTGTATTACCAAATCAGGGAACAATTGGCTTATCATACCAAAATGCTAACTAAGATGACATAATATACGAAAGAAATTCAATGAGACATTAATCCAAGAAGATGCTGTTTTATAGTATACATTTCATAAATTACTGTCTATATTGTTTACTGAATGACTTATAACACCATAGGGATGCAATTAAAAGCAATGTTGGCATTGTTATTTTTCAATACCTTGTGCAATCAAGTGAAGAATTTTTAAAAACAAATTAGATTTTGGATTAAAGCGTTTTGAAATTGAAAAAAAAAACTAATTGCTTAGAAACATGTAACAAGATTTTTTTTCCAAGTTTATGACATTTCTAATGTTTCGGGGCAATATATTTCCTTGAACTGATTGCATTACGTATGATTTATTTTTTACCTCACGTAATGTAATTTATTTGAAAATTCAACAGTGCTTTTTGTGAAAACGATTGGATTAAGATAATTTCATTTTGCAATGACTGCTTAAAATGTATATTAATAAAAATTTCCTTTTTATATTTACTTCATGACAATTCTCATTTTTCTTAAAATCTCAATTTCTTGAATTGATAGCACGACATTTAATAATTTTTTTACCATGCAGGGTCAATTATTTGTAAATTACAATCATTCTTGTTAAGAATATTTGAATTAAAAAAGTGCACATATAATATTTTTTATATTTGATAATATAGTATTTCTTGACATTTCTAAAATCAAGAAATTTTTTTAATTATCTTTAAAAGTGATTTTGATCAAATTCCTACTGTATTATTGACTTGTTTCATAATTGATATTGTTTAAGATTAGTAATTAATGAACATTTTACTTTTAATGTTGTTTCACTCTTAAAAGAACAAATATTAATTATTTTTAAAAATGCAGAAAATATTTGAATTATTTTCTGTTGCAATATGTTGTTATAATGCAATAATTAAGATCTTTATAAGTGATTTCTATACATGACCTCCTGTGTTATTGATTTGTTTGGTAATTAATATTGTTTAAGATTAGTAATTGATGAATATTTTACTTTTGGAGTAATTTTATTCTGAAAATATTTTATTGCTAACTGTTTTTAATAATATAGAAAATAATTAAATTTTGAAAATCATTTTTATCATTATCCTCAAGAAATAACTGTAAAATTTAATTTATAGGCATAATGGTGACGATAAAAAATTATAATTATTTTACTTGAAGTTATCTACGGGTTTTTATGTTTAATTAATTATTTCTTCAATTTTCTTATATCCCGTGTACAGAGTATGAAGACTCAAATTGGGAACTATTTTCACATTTAGTAAAACCTTTCGTATTCTATTGTGCATTCATGCACAAGAATATTTGCTTTGAATATAAACTTGAGAGATTTTATATCTTCAAAACTATTGAGAAATGTTACCTTTACTTAAGAAAAGAACTACATCTAATGATGGCCAGTAAAATAAAACCGAAAGGGAAAAATAAAATCTGCACCTAAAATATTATTTAAAAAATGTGTTGTCGACACTCTAACAACGAAAGCAAAATGCATTTTATTAAACAATTCAATGAAACATTTAAATTTGCTTTGAAAATAAAAAAAAATGTTTTTTTTCTTTATAATTAAAAGTATTCTGAAAAATTCTTGAAAATTAAGGAACACTTTATGAAACGCAAAAAATATTATTGAAAAGAAAAAAAAAATATTGATTTTATTATTTTATAACAATGTTATGAATATCAAATAAAAAAAGATAAGAGTTTTCTTTTATTTTAACTGTAACCTTTTTTCCAGACAAAGGGAATAAGAAATAGATGGAAAAGAAAAAAAGAATTTCTTATTTAACCGTATTTAGTGTAATTTACCAAAGAAAGAAGGAAAAAAAATACAAAGGACACTTAACATCTAGGACATCCTTGGGACATCAACAGGACTGAATAGGAATATTTTCCGAATGTTTTTATTTTTTGAAAATATTTTACATAAATTTACATACAATTTCGGGAAAAAAACGTCTTTTTTTAACTATATATGTATACATATAAATAGCACTCGAAAGAAAATTTTCATTTACAAATATTTATCAACTAATTTTATGGCTACTTTAAACATATGGCAATAGTCAGAGTTTCAATTTCCTATTACCATTTTTTAGTGTTCATTTAAAGTGCATGTACTTTCAAATTAAATAGAATGGCAGAATTTTGCCGAAATCGTTATGATACAATTTGAGATCTAGAAACATATGATGTATGTCAAAAAAACTTTGTAATTTGTTATTTAACAATACTAACAATATCAAAATAGTCCAAAAGGCTAAAAAATGCTGAGAATCTATTGTAGAGGAAATTAGCTTTGGTAGACCATCTATTGTGACTAATTATCAACACGTCATTTATGTCAAAAAATTTGAAGATCAGACAGCGGTGTTTAGCAGTTGGGTACATTATTGAACAAATTTCATTTTTATTTCTTTTATAAAGCAATTTTGGGAGTCCTTTCATATTAACAATGCGTTTCTTCCCTAGTTTTTCAAAAGTAACTTATTTTACTACACTTTATTCAGTTAAGGTCCCTTTAGCTTTGCAATGTCTTGACTTTGATTGGAATATAAATTTTCGCAATTCGATGTCAAAAAGGTATTTACAAGAAAACGATAAAATGTTACAAAGGACCCATATAGGATAGAAAATCAAGATTTATAACCTTCCTTGTCACAAACTTTCCCACATATCTCTAAAATTGATTAAAAATGTATTTAAAAAAATACGTTGATGAACTTAAAGTAACTTTAACTAAACGATTTCATTAGATATTTTAGAGCTCATATACAATTTTTAGAACTTAGATATAATTTGTCAAGGAAGTAAAAATTGTTATTTCTTAATTATAGTAGAGCAAGAGATACGGCTTTTTCACAAGAAATCATATGCAAATAATATACGGGTTATCTGAAGAATGCCACAACATTTGTGGAAACTAAGTTTGAATTCTAAGAGACATCACCAGCCATACTACAACTATTCTCATGGAAGGCACTTTCCATCATCCGTAAGATGTTGCTAAATAGGTATCATTTATTACATTCACTTGACTTGCTAAAACCAATCATCATAGTAGAAGCTTCTCATCCTCGTATTTGAGGTACTTCCGTTTCCTCATGAAAACGACTGGATGATAAAGAGTTCATGTTTCTATTATAATGAAAATACATCGAGTAAAAAGTACTGCTGTTGTTCGAGATCAAATTTTGAGTTAAATAAAAAAACAAATTTACTAAGTGGTTAAGAGCAAATTCATGAGCTTGAGAGCAAAGTTTTTGTTAAACAACTTCACATAAAAGAAATATGTTTAGTGGCATTCAATATTCTTTTCATCATGATCTAAACTGAAATAAAATTTCAATAAAAAGTTTAAAATTATTTTAATTTTGTTTAAAAAACCAAATTGTAATTAAAATTTTAATTTTTGTGAAATAAATTCTAATCAAAAAAATACAATAAAAATGATTAGGGGTATTTTTTTTTCAAATTATCTGTGTATTTATACTCTTGTTATTTAAAAAAAAACATTAGTGGTTTTGTTAATGAATTATGTACATTACAATAAACAAAAAATAACTGTTACAGCTTTCAAATTATATTCATTCATAAATTTTAGAAATCAATACCTATCATAATCAAATAGTTTCTCATCTCCCTTACAAAAATATTTGCTTTTCTTAAGCTTCAACTAAAAACATCCAAACTTTCTCGACGAAAATATGCGATCTTTTCTTGAAACAGAAAATAAAAGAATTTATTAAAAGAATGCTCCGGTGTTTGTTCCTCTCACAAATATATTTCCGGAAACAAGAATTGACGATCCAGGGACGAGATTTTCTCATGTTTTTATTCATGTTGGAATACACTTTCAAAGTGGGTCTCCATTGTCAAGGATGTCTTGTATACGTATTATGATCAGAGGTCCATATAGGCATTATTTCAGTTCAGTTTATCTGTTTATTTTTGAAGATTTCTTGTTCCAATGTCTAAATCAGACAACCTAATGAAATATTGGAATATATGTGTTTTTTTTTCCTTATTCAGAATTTGGTTTTGTCGATTTAATTAAGATTATCTTGAAAACCTTGCTCACATAAATTTTTGGAGAATGAATATCAAAGATTGTGAGAGAATAAATAATGAAATTAATTCCGTTTTGGGACAGGGGAGGTTTAGTTGATTTAATATGCACGGAAGAATGTTAATTCGTTTCTTTCCTTTATAAATGAATTCATTTCACTTGTTCACAAAAAGTGGAAAAGAATTCAAACAAATCTGGGGGTATATTTGTATTTTTTCTCTCATTTTATGAAATATTGTGACAACTGAGAGACTATATTATAAGTTAAGAATCTATTAAATTATAAGGTCTTCTAATGATGATCTATAATTAAAGAATAATCAGATACAAATAATTTAATCATAGAACGATGATATGACGTTCAACTTAAGGGTTCTGAGGATAAATTAATTTAAAAAATAAAATAAAATAATGTTGTTTTTATATCTTAGTTTTATATACATGTTTAGGCTTAAAGCGAAACATAGAATGAATTTAATGTGATAATGAGCAATATAGTGGTCAGTCAATGTTTGAAAGTCATTAGTTACAGATATTATAGATGTATTTAATGTGTCAAAATCGGCGCAAATGAAAACATTGTATCTTTGTACATTGCAGTTTTACACCTTTCTTTTTAAACTTATGCTTATGGAGACGCTTTAATTTACCTCCAAAAATCAGAGAAACCAGATGCATATTCAAGATTTGATTTTCAATTCATAGCAGATGATTTAAGAATTTTTTTAAACTTCAAGTCCTTTTTTTCTAAGTCCTGCTATAAAATGAGATTTATGACCACACATTTTCTAATTTCTAACTTTTTTTAAATGATATCCAAGGCAAAAAATATTTATTAAACTCAAAAAAATATTAATTGAGCTATAAAACTGTTTAATCACGTCATGAATCCAGCTTTTTTCTCTCTTGATGTCCTAAAGCAGAATGCGATGGAAATCATTAAGCAAGATTGTTTTTAATTACCTTACTAATAACTCTTCTTTAAAATCAATAAGAACACTGAAAAAATACGTGTTAGGGTAATTTTTCTTTTATTAAAGGAAAATGGGTTATATGCATTTACTAAAAGATGAATGAATTATATTAAATGTTAATGAAATAAGAAATCTATACTTATAATAAAGCTCAATGTGTGTGTGTGTGTGTGTGTGTTGGCGCTCTACAGCCCAGACCGTTGGACCTACAGCTACCAAATTTGGTGCATGTATACCTTGGAGGTCGGGAATGTGAACCTCGGAGCCCTTTTTTTCGAATTTTGTTATTAGAATCTGAATTAATTAAAATTTAAGCGAAATTTCGACGTTTTTACGCTATAACTTCCGAAAATATTATCGCACAAACAGGATTTTTACATCAATTTAAAGTTTAAAAAATTAGCTTTCTAATAGTATCAGTGTTTTAATGTATAACTTAAGCTTCTAATTTTAACGAATTTTTAAAGAAATATTTTAACCATTTTTTGTTTTCAGCACGTGACTGGATAAAATAAAAGAATGCCGGAAGTTCAAATAAAAAAAAAACCTATCATCGCAAAATAAATCTAAAGAAATGGAACTTTTAGCACGTGACTGGATAATATAAAAAATATATAAAATGTGATACTTTCTAAAAAAATGATTGCAAAGCAAAGGTTTCTATAATCGTATGCAATATCTAAATCATTAATTCAATAAATCTTCTTTAATTACGGTAAACCTGATTGAATTTAGGCAGAATACGCATTGAAATCCCGACTTAATGGCATATTTCTATAATCGTTTGCAATATCTGTATCATTAATTCAATAATTATCTTTATTTATACAGGATATTCATTCAAATTCCGGTCCAATGGCCAGTTAGTAAAATATTATTAATATGCATACATATTGTTTAATACTATTAATTAGATCTAAATGAAGTAAATAATTACATTTTATCTAGCTTGAGTCAAACAATGCATTTATGAATAATGAGTTTTTTAGACTGGTATTAAATGTTACCTACTTTGCTCAGCCATATTTTACAAAAAACTTTTATTAATACTTTAAATAAAAGTTGCTACATCAATCAGTATTCTAAATCAATCATTAAAACTGTCTGATTTATAAAACTAAAGAATATTATAAGGAAAACGTGTTCTTTTAAAACTTTCCGTCCATCATCTTGAAGAAAATATTAATTTCAGGCCAATCGATGCCCGAAATTACTTCAAGGCTAATGAATATGTGATTTAATTGAAAATTTTAGAACGCATTACTCATGGCGAACCAGCTGGTTGCCAAAGGCGGCTAGTGAATAATTAAGAGAAAGGTAAAATAAAAAAAATAAACAATTCGGAATTAGGATTAGGCCAATTTACTTTTACGTCTGTTTCTAAATGAATGACACAATTGATACGAACAATAATTGGAGATTCGTTTGTAGATCTGACAAAATCTCGTTATAAAAATATATTTATGCAGTTAAATTAGTAAATTTAAATTTTCCTTAGCTAAAAAGACTGGAAGCTATTAAGATGCAATATAAAATTACATTTATTATATTCAAAAATTCTAAAACTATTTAAAAATTAATATATTAATTCGGTACTGAATAAAATTTGTTATTTCATACATGTATTATTTGAATTTTCAAATATATATTTTCTTATTCTTCATATATATTCTCTTATTTATTTATTTCCTTAAAAACAGGCTTTGTTGAATAAAATTAGCTATACAAATTAAATTAAATTTACTCAACATGATACCTTAATTTTTGATTTTTTTAATGTTCTCAAAATCAAATTTCATTCTCTTTTTCAAAAATTTCAATGAATTATATATGTTTGTAATTTTTAAAAAATATATTTTTCTATATATATATATATATTTAAAATTTCATCCTGAAAAAATATTTTATTATTGTCTATTCTATATCTTTCTCAATATTTTAAACTCTTTTTCTATTCCATATTGAAGGTATAGGACAAAATAATTGGTGCACCCAATTAAAAATAAGATGTCCTAAAACAGTCCAATAAAAGGCTGCTTTATGTGTGCACAATGTGCAACTTAGTGGCAGAGAAAGGGTAGATATTACTCAAGTACTTGGCAGTGTGAAAGTTGCTTAAGAAAATTCTGTACCTAATAAAACCTGATTATGTCCGACTTCTCCGATATGAAAAAAGCATGAGAATTGCAATTCACCTCGCTGGACTGTCCGTGTACAGAACAGCCAACATTGTGGGTGTTTTAAGAACCTCTGTGTGAACAGCTATGGCAGCACACACAAACTTGCGTAAACTGTCTTCTGCAAAGCACAACAGTTGGCGAAAGTCGAAGTTAAGGATCGTTACATACGGGTTTTAAAGTGTATAATCGCCCGAAATCGGAAGACTACTACACTACAGCAGATAATGTCTGATATGAATACCTATCTTCAGAACCCCATATTCATGAAAGCTTTCAATGGGAGTTAAATGTTGGGAAAATTCTTGGCAGAGTAATACCTCCGAAACCATTAATTTTGGCATGAAATGCTATGAAGAAACTACAGTGGTGCTAAGACCACTAAACAGGGCACAACTACAATGGGAGTAAGTCATATGGATGAATCCTCTGTACATTAGTACATACCACCGAACGTTGTATTCGTCTGGCGAACAACAGCAGAAGCATTTCATGTTGACTGCCTGGTTCCAACTGTGAAACAAGGAGGGGTGGGGGTGTCATGATGTGGGGCACAATATCTTCTCTTGGATTGAGACCTCTCGTTGTCTTCAGGGGGTGATCACATGAGACCATTATCGAAGTATTCTCTCAGAGCATCTTCACCCTTTGCCTTAGAATCTCTTTTCAGGAGAATGTTTTGTATTCCAAGATGACAACGCTCGGGTTGCCACATTCCACTGTGTTCAAACATGGTTACATGGGCATGCTGACGAAGTGGAACATCTAATCAAGTGTCCTCAGCCTCCCCCCCGCCCCGATCTTAATATCATTGAGATTTGTGGGTATGAATGATGTCCATGCTCGGTTTCCTCCTCCAAGCACACTATTTGATCTCTAGAAGTCCCCGCATAAGGGAAGGAAGGAATTTCGATGAACTTTATTTGTCAACCCAAATCGAATGCAAGCTGTCATTCAGGTCAAAGTTGGCCCAATCCCTTGCAAAATAAAAAAAAAATAATTGATTTTTTATTAAACTAACAAAAATACTCTTTGTCGATTTTTTATTGCTGTACTAATTTTATATAATGTATTGCAAAGATTCAGTTTCTGATTTCATAGAAAATAGTTTCTTATAAGCGCTTCTTTTTCCATATTTACAAATCTATAAAATTATGTGCTTGAAAGTTAACATTTATTCACATAGTATCTAGTCGATTCATTTATTTTATATCTCAGCTTTTAAGCGATTACATCAAAAGCAATAAAACAATGTCTAATTAAAAAGGCTAGGCACTATTCTGTTGAGTCTACTTTCAGAGAAGTTTAAGAAAAGAATAAGAACTGGAGTCATGCTGGGAACATATCTGGGTAACAAGATTACTTTCATCTGAGTATATTTTATACTTGAAAAAAGAACTGTACAGTAAAACGCATAGAACTTGAAACTACCTTTTATACAAGATACCAAAATGAAGAGTTAAAAATGTACACTTGTACAAGTTTAATAGAGACGTGTTCAAATTATAAAACATTTTGAAATATGAAAATTATTACTTTTTTAATTTTTTATACGAATTTGCATATTATAATATAAAAAAATGATTAAATTCATTTTTAATATGTATAGAGACATGGAAAAAATTTGAAAGCTGTTATTGGATTCAAATTTCATTTCGTGTTAAATTCTTTATTTTCTTCCAAAAATACTTTTCTCCATTTATATATTTTTCTGTCAAGAAATTTCTGAAATGAAAAAAACATTATTTTTTTCTCTTCTATTTCCTATTTTAGAAACATTTTTACCAAATTTTTCATATATCAAATATCTTACAGATTTTAAAGATTTAGCAACAATGTTCTTACCATGAGAGCTGTAGAAGATTTACGATAGTATTAAATTGGATTTTAACCCGGAAAATATTTATTACTATCTATTTTATGATTATTATTTAAAATTATAGCCACCTCCTCCGAATAAAGATCTTTTGGTAAACGATAATAATTCTTTAATTCGATATTTTCTTTTTATGAACGATTAGCGTCACTAACTTATTACAATGCAAACAATAAGTTATTATTTATTATTACTATAAATATTATTTTCATAATTTATTATTGAATGTTTAACTTTACTAGTTTATTTTTTAACAAACTTGCGTTAAAAATGTATAATATTCCAACAACCACCCTCAGCTGCTATGTTCATCATACTCAACCCTACCTTATGAAACCTTAACTAAAACCCGAAACTCAGCCTTACTTTTATGATACCTGAACTCAACCTTATCCTTACTTATCAAAATAGGCATGATATTTAATTATTATGTGCTATGCCTAGCATACCTATCTTTTTTGTGTTTAAGGATCGAACAAACCATATCTTAAATATTTATGTTTCTGAATCTATAAGTAAAGATGTTTATCGCCTCCACTCCATTTATATTGAATTTTTTACAAATAATATGTTCTGTTTCCAGTAAATGTTCATAAATTATTTTTCCTTATACCTTAATATATTACCAAAATAAAACAATGCATTTGACATTGTGCAGGAGGTTTTTCAAAACAGCTATAACACAGCGTGCATTAATATTTTTGCTAAAATAAAACCTTACATAAAAGAGAGCTAAAGCTTTTTTAAATAAGCTGCATAATTTTTTGAGAAGGATTTGATATATCCATTACATTTCATATTTTCAAATTAAATCATATTGATTTATACAAAAATTCCATTTCATCTCCTCACTTTTAAAATCTATTCTAAAGAAACATAAAAATTCCTTTTGGAAATATAATTAAATAACTGTTTAATATTGTCATTATTATGATGGATATATTAGCAGCTGATTTAACTGCAATATACATATATTTTAAAACTAGGTATATTATGAGTTGGCATATAATTATTTCTACCAAAAGTGTCAAAATGATTCATTTCTGTATTTAATAAGAAAAAATATAAATTAACCTATCTATTATGAAAAAAAAAAACTTTTATAAAATATAATTGTTGAGATTATGTGTGATGAAAAGACAGTTCATCTGTGTTTATTTCTAAAAAATAATTTTTATTTTTTAATCTAGGTCTTTAATACCATGTATTCTTCTACCGTCATTTCTACCAAAATATTGGTCCACACGTTTTCTTATTTACAACCTTTAATAACTTCTATGTGATTGACTTTGCGTCTTCTTATTTCTTATATACTCCCATTTCACTAACATATATACTGATTTCTATATTTATACCTATATATATGTGCATTTTTCTTAAACCTTTAGATATTTAAATATAAATATATGTATTCTCAACAATATTTATTTGAATAGACAAAATGCCTTCGGTAAAAATAGGTATATTAAATACATTCCTTCGAAATTGAAAAAAAAAGAAATATATAAGATTTTGATTATACGTAATAAGATTGTGATATATTATTTCGATTTTGAATTATATTATGAATATAAAAAATAATTAAAGTAATCTCATAAATTTTTTCTAGAATAAAATTAGCGAGAAGATTTCTCAGAGATGTCAAAATAATCCTTAGTAAATCTAGTGTTAAGTTTTGATTTTTACCTAGATATTAATTGCATTTTTATTTTAAAAATGATATGATATTTCTCAAAGACTTTAATAAACTGTTGTTATGGCTTGCAGGAAATATTTAAGTTGTAAAAAAATTCAAAATCTTACAAATATTTTCAAATTTTTGTCAAATAATTACTAAGCTGAACTGAATATTATTTTTAACTGGTGTGTGGATTCTTAATATAAATAATTCTTTGCTTCAATTGCGAAATAAACTTTTCTAAGAGTGGTTATTTGAGGGAACCAATGATTTGATTGTCAATGTCTTTCTTTTTATGTTTTTGTGTGTTTTTCATAAATATCTTTCCTATTTTTCTATCAAAATGCTGCTCTTAAGTATCACCTTAGAAACTGGGTAATATTTACATAATATATTTCAAGGATATTTGATAAGTCAACACTAAGAAAAAAATTATAATGTTTGAAAATGGTTTTTGTGCAACTTTTTGAAAGGAAAATTTATTGCTTATGTTTCTATAAAAATAAAAATTATGAAAGGTACTTTTAAGCTAAAATTTGATCTTTATAAGAAATAAATATTCTTTAGAAGGGAAACATTATTTCCGCTGTATAAATGTCTTTTTCCTTAACCATAACAATTTTTTTCAAGATATAAGAAATAAAACAATACAGTCTCTATAAATCAAAACAATAGCTGCAATTTTGAACATTTTCCTGAAGAAGTTATTATAATGGCCAGCGGGTTATCTACGATTGCAGTTGTTATGCATATATTTATGTATTTTGACGAAATATATAAAATCCGTTCGTTAATAGTGAAGCGAAATGTTCTACAAATTCGAGAAATTATAACACCTTATTCTATGCAAAAATACTAAATACTAATAGCAAATCCAAAGATAAAGTAAATCTTGTATGCTGCTGTTGTTGAAGTAAAGACCAGTACATAAAACAAGTAATAAACAATTGTAATAGCACAACATGCTCAAAAAGAAGTCTATGTAGATATGTCGCTTAAATATTTACTTGAATTCAACTCAGCAGACTGTCCCCTAGCGTTTCTGTGGTTTTGTATTTATAAATCCAGTGACATAGCATGGGATGTTCTTTAACAAACGTGGAACTCGAGTTCAGCTGGCGCTTGAATTGAATGCATTCTTAAAAATTCTGGTAAGATGAAAAATTACTCATTTTTTACGTCAAATTAGCCATATCCATGTATTAGAAATATAAATAAATTAATTAATTAAAAGAAACGTGATGCATCCTTGTCAAGAAGCTAATTTCACTTTTAAGCAATATTAAAATCCGTAACAGTGTATTTAAAGCTGATTATTATTAACAACCTTATTGAGTACATTCACCTTTCTCATTAATTTGATTCTCTTTATTTATTTAAGAATTTAATACTCTTTAATTTAAGTAATTTATAAATAAAGCACAGATTTTCTATTGTATTTTGCGTAAATACATTTTCTATTGTATTTTGCGTAAATACATTTTCTAATGTATTTTGCCTAAAAATATTTTTTCAAATAATTTCTGATCCCCAATATGAATTGCCAAAATCAATAAGCATAAATTTTATTTATCAGTTTTCAACTCTGAAAAAATTCATGTGAATATTTTTTCAGCACTTACATGTGATGAAACAAATTAACAGACATAGTAAAAATTTCTGTTTTTAAACTTGAATACAATTTGAAAACAGATTTAATTTAATAGATTTTTTGAGATAAACCATTTTCACAAACTTTAAATTTCTTTTAATTGGTAAAGTCTAATCATAAAACTTGTACGAAAAATTTAAGAAATTTCAAAATTAAGGAACATATTTTTAGGACAGGAGCTAAATGACTATCATAAAAAGTACAATTTTTGAAATTTCAAAATGATACAAATGATTTTTAATGCATTGGTATTTTATAAAAAGCAGCAATATTTTATAAACCACGCCCA
>JAPMOQ010030048.1:1895073-1913204 GCA_026543055.1 Argiope trifasciata
ATATATATATATATATATATATATATATATATATATATATATATACAGAGAGAGAGAGGGGGGGGGAGAGTGAGAGAGAGAGAGAGAGAGATTCTGCAAGCGTTGCCTCGACTTGATTTATTGGTTGTCAAAAAAAGAATTAAATGTTTAAATGGAAAAACATGTTCGTAATATAATTAAATGTGATTACTAATGCTTTAGCAATGTAATATAATTATATAAATATCCTAACTTTTTATCTATATTTCTACTTGAAGTCATCATTTACGTCTTATCAATACTGTGAGAAATATATTACATGTTCTTATTAGGATAACAGAAGCATTTAAAACTTCTTATTTCATTAATAATAATGTCGAGGAAATAACATTCTGTAATGTTTCTAGATATGCGTATATTTTATTATTTGTGTTTTTTGATACATTAAATTTAATTTGTTAACTCTATTTATCTCTAATTATGCAAATTGTAGTATTCTTCAATTCAGAATAAAGAAGAACAGATGATATAAATTGTTACACCTATAAAAGCTTAATAGATGAAAGAAGCACAAAGGAAGTCAATCTTCTCTTTATAATAAGCAGTAGAAAGAACAGATATTTTGGCTGTTAATCTTGGAAAGCAAATTGCATATAATTATGTTCATTGTTTATAAAGAGATAACGAAACTGCTACTTTTTGGCGATGGCTACTATTTATGCTTAAAAGGTATAATTCACAAGCTATAAGTAATTATAGCCATTTAGTAGAAATGGAATGGAATGAAATAAGAAAAAGTGGTTTTGAATATGAAAACATGAGAGAGAATTTGAATAGAAAGAAATCAAAAGAAAATCGAATCTAAACAAATTAGTTATTTCAAAATAAAAACACATTCCTTGATAAATATTTCTTTTTTAAAACTATGCAAACTATAAAATATGAAAGTGAATTTCCTGATTACTTAAATTTATTTAATTTAAGGCAAAGAAAAGTGACTGCAACCCTGTTCTTTTAGATCAAACAGACATAAAAATGCATGAAAATTAGAACACATCACAATCAAGATTACGTGAAAATACTATTGGCAATATATATACATTCAGAATGATTCCGAAAAGAAAATTGAAAAGCCGATGAATTTAAAGAGGATGAGCAGGTGCAATTTAAAAGCACCATACTATAAAATGTATAATGTTTTACTATTACATATTGAAAAATATAATTCTTTAAAATAATTTTAATGAAATTTTATAACGTAGAAATCGTTAACATGTTTTGAATTATATGTATTATTTTATTCATTTGTATGCAAAAATACGCAACTTTGAAGATATGTTTTTAAAATAAATATAAAACTTTAGTTATTACTCGCGACTCCGTTCACGTGGAAATTTTGATGTATATGTCCGAAGAATGAATAATATGAAAAATGAATAATAAAAAAATTAAAACTAATCTAAAACGATAAATTTAAAAGCATAAACATATACGAAATATATATAACATAAAAATAATATAACAAAAACACACAGCAAGCATTAAAACAATGTATTTACATTGTATACTAAAAATAAAACAAAACAGCAAATCAAGTCCGATTAAATACATTTTATTTATGGATCGTGACTGAGATAGCTGTAACAGTATTATGCACATAATTTTAAAATGTTTAATGTAAATATAAACACAGTTGTCAGCAATCACGGGCAAACTTTCAACGTCAGTTGGCGTTACGCACATGTCTGACTTTTCTACGCTAGTTTGGGTAATGCAATGCAGATTAGAATTTTTTTTATTTCCTTCATTTTGTTTTCTTTTAAATTAAAAGTTCTTCAGAATGAATCCGAAAGATAGATGAATTAAAAACATTTGATTTTCAATACATCAAACACAAAGAAAATAAATCGAATCGTTTGAGAAAATCCGTCAAAATTCGCCTAAACCTAACCTCATTTCTGTTGGGGGAAAAATACTGGAGCCTTACTTATCTTTGGTGGGATTTGGCTTCAGTATTTTGATTCGTAAGTTAGTTTTTAATGAATAAAAGATTAAACACTCAATTAACCGGAATAAAAAGTAGCCCCCGTTCTATTCCTGACTATCATCTATATTTGTGCTAAAATTTCATCCCGTTCTGGCTGATTGAGTAACAAACATCCATCTATCCAAAAACCCAAACTTTCTCATTTATGTATTAGTATAGATGTGTAATCACGCGCAGTATTATTCAATCAGCTGAATACACGGAACATTTAAATTAAATATTATTTTTCAATGTATATATATACTTGCATCTGAATATAGATACATTTAATCGTTTAACATCAGAGATTAGTTTTATAGAAAAGAAAAATTGAACTGCACTTCACAATTATTTTCTGAAGAAGTTTAAAAGTCACTGGAATTGCAAAGCTGTTACAGAATTAAAGGTGCAGTATTTTAAAATATTATTTACTACTTGTATTTTTTCTTTAACGAAATATAAAATTTCAGTGACATAAGAAACTAATGTTCCGATTTAATGGGCTTTTTCCTTTAAAATAATTCTAGCGGAAAGCGTAAAATTCTTCCGAAATTCGCAACTCTCGGCATTTGAATGACTCATCTGGGAATTAAGCAACCAAAAAATATCACACTGATTAAGAAAAAGTATTCGTTCGAGAGGAACTTTATTTTTGGAATCACATTATCGGTGCAACTACGGTGTTCTTTTTTGGAACGCACCCTGTATTTGTGTCCAAATGAATCCTAGAATCCTGAATGAGAAAACGAATTAATTTATTAAGGTTTCTTTGAAACATTAGGACATCTAAAGTTATAGAATGAATTCATTTATTCCATTGGTTTTTAAAGGATACTTGAAAAAAAAACTGTTGGAGCGTATTAATGTAAGTGACCTATTATACTCAATTTGGTTTCAAAATCCGAGAAGTTCTATTTTTAATAAAATGCTATTTACTTATTCAGTAGAGAAAAATAATCAAGAAATATTATCATAAAACTATCATTTAGATATCTCGCATATATCGAGTTTGCATTGAATATTGCTTTTTTATACAAATAAAGTTTTCATTACATTGATTAAATTTCACTCTGGTAATCATCAAATCATATTTTTGTTTTTTGATGAAATAAGTGTACAAAGATGTAACTAATAATTTCAATAGCTTAATGTTATTTTTTGCTTGGTTAATTTATGTCTCTAAAATAAATCTTTAGAAATTCAGATAAAGGAAAAAGCTTTTAAAATAAATCTTGATTGAAATCCGGCGGCTAAAAAAGTCCACATATCTAATTTATTTAATTTCCTTTTTCTGCATAAATGAAGATATACCAGTAATTTTTCCATTAAAAGATCCGTACTTAATTTCAAATTATTGATATGAGTAAACCCTATTGCTTAAAAATATTTGTCAGTCTTTGCTTTCATAAAATATAATAATTTATCGCATTTATACAGCATATACTAACAATTTGGTAATGTCATTTAATTTATCACATAACGCTTGACCAAATAAAAATAGTATAGTCACTAAAATTATCAAGATTATTTTGGCTTTGACAATCTTATCTCTTAATATTTGAGTTTTTTTTTAAATATAAGCAGTCTGTCGCATTTGAAGGTTTTCATTGAAATGTTATCACTTACAAAATATCAGGCAAGCAAGTTGACTTAACCAACAGAAAGAAAAGCAAAGGAAGTAACCTCGTGCAATTTTCTTCATTTTCTGTCTATTTAAACATAAATATTATTTCAAATTTAAATTGTAAGTATAATAAAAACTACAGCATGCGAATAATATTACGAAATCATTTTCTGATAATATTATTATTTTAGATATTATTTAAATCAAAATCAATGTAAGCGTTTTCAAAGGTAAAATAAGCCCTTGTCAAAAAGAAAATTTACATAAAAATATTTTAAGAACGTATTTTTTTGGATTATATTTCCACAGTAGTCAATACAGAGACAGAGGTTTTTTTTTTTAAAGCATATTTTAGAATTAGTATATTTCTGTTTTTATACATCAAAGATTTTGCAGTCGGAAAACTATTACAGGTATAATTTTTAATTTCCATATATATTCATTTCAAAAACAATATATTCCTAAATAAAATAATAAGGAATTAAAAATAATGTAGCATGAAAGTCTTCTATTACTTTACATTATTAAAAAAGTGTTCTTCTTTCATGTCAACAAATATCTATAGCATTCTTTTCGAACAAAAGATGAAAAGAATTCATCCAAAAAATTTTATGCTCTTTACTCTTATCACAAGTAGTTGTCTTGTAACACGTACGGATAATACACGAACAAGATTTCCTCAGGTTTTTATCCAGGCTTCTACTCATTTTCTAAGCTGGCCTCCATTGCTAAACATGTCGCTACTATCATGATCAGTTGTCCGTGTGGGTTTTTCTTTGGGCATAGTTCAATATTTTTTTTTTCTTTATACTCCTAATTCCAGAGCTTAATTTAAAAATTATTATGTCGCATAAGAATAAATATTTTTCTTTCTTGCAAAATTTGGTTTTGTCAATTTAATTATGATTACCATAAAAGCAATGCTTACATAAATTGCTGTCAAAATATCTGACAGCGGGTGAGGAAATAATAAGATTAATTCCCTGTGGAGGGCAAAGATTAGTTGATTTATTATGCCGGAAGAAATAAAAATGTTATTTTCCTTTAGTTAATTGAATTCATTTTGCTTTTAGGGAAAAAATTAAATGAACTTTTAAAAAACTCAAAAGGAGGAATAGGTATAAAATATTTATCAGCATATTAAGAAATGTATTTATTAATCTTAGATGCTTCTGTTTTCAATTGTTTTTACTTTGGATTAGAAGATGTGTTCAAATAAAAAGATACGAAACGATATTGCGGTTATAAATGAAGATTTTATTCAAACTACACACCATAAGCTTGAATACAACTATCCCATTGATTTATGAAACGAATGATTTCAAGTTCTGAGAACTCCTGCGGCTTTGACAAGATCAAGTCTTTCAAAGAGTCTTTGAATTCGCGTCCAAGATGAAGTCCTTCCCTTTCCAATGTCTTTCAGGGGCCCAAACTAATGAAAATCGCAGAGCGACATGTGCGGGCTGTAGGAATGGTGGTCAAGTTGCTCCTGCTTGTCTAGTTACGCGTGTGGTCCTGGAGACTTGTGGAAGCGCGTTATCATGGATTCACCATGAGTTGCCCCGATCTTTTGTTCTAGATGGTTCTGCGTAGTTTTCGAAATGTCTCTGTACAAATAAGGGTTAATGGTTTTTTTTTGCAGCAATTAGCGTCAATTGGATGGCTATCTTTATAAGAGCTCTGATCTGTTCTATGCATAAGAGCGCCCGTGCATGCTCCTATCTACGCTGCAAGCTCCAATCACATCCCTATATTTCCTTTCCCCTCTGCCATGGTGGTCTAGGTTAAATTGTTAACAGTTAAATTATTACAACGTTTCGTCCTTTTCATTTGAACCCCTCTGTTTAATTATTTTTGACAACATGTACTTTTTTAAACTTTTAACCCTGTACTTTTGCTTGAATATAAATGAATCCGAATGGTTTTTGAGCAGCTTGAGGAAATTGATTGTAGGAAATTACTTTATAGGTAATTCATCATATTATATGTGAAGATTTTATATTATTCATCTGCAAAAAGTGATTTGAAACCATTTTATCTTAACATTACTTAAATGTTTTTTAATTACAGATTCAACTAATAAATATAACATTTTTGCGAAGTAATTTGGCAATAAGTGTAATCATTGATTAAAAAAAGTCCCACAAATAAAATTTTATAATTCAGCAAATCGACAAAATTGCCTAGAAATACTGCCGAATTTTTTATCAACATAGGAATATTACAATAAATGAACAAATAGTTGTTATCTTAGTCGTCTAACAGTTTATATAAAAAATATTTAAATTAAGCATACTTTAATATATTTATACGATAGTAGAGTTACAATATTTCTAAAGGCATATATTTTTACTTAAAACATACCCTACTGAAATTTAATAAAATATTATAAGTTCCATTTTGTCATGTTAAATTATTCATGATGTAATAACAGAAAGCGATTTGACTTAAATTAAAACTTTCAATAAAGATTAATATGACTTATTTGTTCTCACTGTGTAAATTTTATTCAGTAGAGTGAGGAACTGTCAATGAAAATTATAATTTTATTTTATTGATACTTAAATTTAAATTTTAAAATTTCTTCAATTTATCTATACGGTCAATAAAACTTCAATTTTGGAAGTTTATACGTTATATTTTAAGTTAATAGTTATCTTATTATATATATTTCTTTAAAAAAATAATTCAGTAATATATTTACATATACATATTTTGATGAGTAATCATAATTTACTAATGCTTTATTTGATTTTTGTTCCTTTTATTTCCCCTACATTCTATATTAACTATAGCCGGACAACCCTTTTTACTTAATTGGCACCATATAAATGTATTGATGACATGAAGAAATGAATTTCTTACACTCTTCAATTTTTATCAACTATTGTTCATTAAAAAAATATTTCAATTAAATACCATATTAAGAGAAAATACCAGAAAGTTAGTACTTATAATTTTAGCTATAAAATGTTTTAATTTTTTAATAGATGATATTGAATGAAAAAGATTATTGTGTAAAGATAACCAGCATTATCTTGTCCGTTTAAAAATAATTTCACATTTGATTAGAAAAATTAAATTATAATTTAAAAATTTCTTAGCACTATATTTTTTTGTATTTTGCAATCTATATTTTAGTTTTTTTCAATTTTTTGTCACTTAAAATCGGTATTGAAATACTTATGTTAAATATTAAATGTTAAAAAAGAAAAATAATTTTATGTATAATATTTTTTATTTGCATGGAAGAAATCCAAGTAACTTACAAATGTCTTCAATTGCAAATATTTAAATAAAAAATGCATGGATTCATTGATTTTTTTTCTCATTTAATCTTATGATATTTTTAATTTAAAATTACTAGGAAAATTAAAAGAAATACTTTGCAATATAAATCATCTGTATCAAAAACAAGAAGGAGTTGAAATAACGGAAGCACCTGATCTAGCTTTAAAAATTCTTTATGGATTTCATTTTTCTTCTTTTAAAATGTAGTAAATATTTTTGGAAGGATCTTTTCATTATTTTATATATATTATGAAAATCATTTTCTACACAATTTATATAATTTTATTGTTTAATTTTTAGAATATCAATTACATTTAATTCCGATTTTTTAGTTTATTACAAATAACAGAAATATACTTTTAAATATTTAAACAATCCTGCGGACAAAAGCTTTTTTTCTGTTAATCAAATATTTTCTCTCAAAATTCATTATTTATTTTTTTTATTTCTAAAGGAAATTTTTCTTTTATATTCTCAAAAATAATTTGTCATTTGATTGTTCTTGAGGGTTAACCTAAAGAATTCCAATTATTATTTATCTCATTATTTTTATAAATAGTATTTGCTGTATTCTTAATAATACAGAATTCCGTAGAAACGGGGAAAGGAAAAATGAATAATGGAAATATTATAAATATGTTCCTTTTGACTATCAGATAGAGAGTCAGCAGGAACAAAGAGGATATTGCTGCATAACAATGAAGCAATAACTTCTACTTATGACAAGACATACTCGTAAATGATGCACCTTATTTTTTCATTATTGTATCCTTTCGGCAGAAACTTGTGACAAAAAAACAGGTTTCCAGAGTTTAGGTAAACGATCTCAATTCAATGTTACAAAACCTTCGAACTGAAAACAACAACAAAAAATAATACTGAAACAAATAAAAAATTAATAATTGAATCAATTCAAATTAATAGTTTTAAAAAATCTTTTAAACACTAATAATTCTTATTGCTCTCTAATACAATATTGATCAAATTCATTAATAAAAATTAAATATATGTTAGTCTTTGTTAATAGATGGAATATTTATTCATTCGTTTTTGAGAAGAAAATAGAAATTTTTCATGAAGAATGATTGAAAAATTACCATAAATAAAGGAAAAAATACAATTATACTTTACTATTTTCTCAGCTGTAAATATTTTCTCTGATAAAAATCTGTTACATTCTCAGATAAAATGATTAATTACAGGACACTTCCGAAGTACTTGATCGTTTAAACTGTCTTTTATAACTGAGGCTCATGAGCTGCACAAAATGCAGAATTAATTAATTATCTGTTATATTTTCTTGTGTGCTATACAAAGCGGTGATATGATAAAAAATATCTTTTTTAAAATATCCCAAGTTATTCAATAGTTTTGTTTCTTAGAATCTATACCATTAGAGACAGTTTAAAACAAAGTTCCTCAATCCCATGCAGTGATTGCCGAAGATTTGTGACAAATTATCTCTTTCTATCCGTATGGCAAGAAAGCTGGAAGCTATTTAAATCGTGCGTATGTTTGAGCTTCAGGGTAGAAAAGTGTTTTGAACAAATTTTAAAAGAAGAAAAAATATTATTAGAAAGAACAATATTTTTTAGACACAATCAATGAGCCACCACTTCAAACTTGCTGCATTTGATTATTCTAATCAGAAGCAGTAAGTTTAGATTACATTTTTTAGACTGTTGATGCCTGTTGAAAAGCTTATCAATGACTATTTGAATTTAACTTGTGTATATATCGCATCATTGTTTCAACTGTCTAACAATTCAATTAGTTTCTTAGAATTTTCCGGAAACTGTAACTATAGATTTGTACCAAGGTAGCACAGTCTGATGCACTGTACTGTACAATATTGTGCGCTATTATATGATATTAAACGTTGTTGCAAATATTGATCAATTTCATACAAAATTTAACAATATTTTTGTGCTACTAGGGTAATGTTATTGCGATGTCTCTTGGATTTTCGATTTTAAAATTTGTGGTAGAAAAAAGGTTTTACAGTTCCTTTATTGATTTTTCAACATTTGATGGAATGTCAGATGTGATTGTTTCGGTTGCTGGTTGCTTGTGGTATTCCCAATTCTTCAAAGATTGTATGTTACAGTTCTGCTTAGTTTTATTATTTATTTTATAATGTGCTTCAGAGTATGATTACTCTTTCTTATTCCTTCTATTTGTGTATTAACCCTCTACTGATTAATTCTAGAGAACAAAGAAATACCATCTAATGAGTTATTTTTGTAAGTGTTACTGCCACAACAAATTGTCTGATGTTAGCCTCTAATTCCTTCCTATAACTTTGTAGCTATTAGCTATAGCGAGAATCGAACTCGGGACCTAGTGAATTTGGTAACTAATGTTTCAATATATTTTATTTTAATTGAAACTAATTTTGTTGAAGAAATTAAACTTTTTATGAAAACCCCAAATCCTGATTTTGAATATCACATTTGAGATTTATTCAAAAAAAATTAAATTGATTATAAAATCATTCGTTTACAGAAAAATGCTCTTTTCTTTCAATAAAAGAGCATTTTTATATTTCAAAGCCGGTACACTTCTTTATTTTATCTTCAGCTTATTGTGTTAAATGAAATTCAAGAATTTTCCGAGAAGTGAATAAAGTTATTTTACATCAGTTTTTTTCACCTTGCTGTAGATTGAATTTAATCCGGATTTATTTATTTTATGCTTTATCAACTCAACGCTACTTGAAAAAGACATCTTTGAAATTGATTTAATATTTAAGTAAGGCAAGTTTGAGCTGTACCCTTTCCTAAAAATTTTTAAGCTAGTTACAGTTTAAAGAAATGTTTTGATTTATCATATTAAATTGCTACTAATGCATTCTTTTCAACGATGGATAAAATGAAAAAGATTCGTTCACCCCGATATTTCTGAATATAAATATATATTTTTTCATTTATCTATATATAATTAAATTTTAAGGAACCTATCTAAATTGGAAGTGAATTTTTTGAAGCAAATATAACTTATGATAATCCTCTTTCTCTTATTTCTGGATTGTTTTATATTCCATGTATGGTCTTTCATGAATATATCGTGCTTCGATAATGATTTCTTCTGAAATACTTTAAAAACCGCTCTCCTGGATTATGACTTAATTGAAATTATTTGGTAAAGTAAATGAAAGAGCTGGGAATATGTATTGGAAAAAGATACAATTTCCAAAATGGTTGAAATTAAATGGAAATAAACATCTAAATCAAGCTATTCTTATTCAAAATTCCATTAGGAATTCTAATTCCTTACTTATTTTTCAATTTTTTTTGGGAATGTTTTATATTTTTATACTTATATGTATATAATTGTATAGTTATATACTATACGTACTTGCAATATTTATCTATTTATATATACTGCTGAATTACAAATATTTTTTAAAAACTAAGAAGGATAAAAATTTTACGTACCATCCACAACAATTAAATGATGCTAAAGAGTTCAATAAAAGATGAAGAAATAGTAATTCGTTTGATTCAGAAATTTAATTATTTATCCTATTATTTTATCGCAGAATTAAGCATTTTCCAATAATTATGTGATGTTATTTTCACTAGCATAACATTTTGATTATGTCCTTTACAACATAAATCAGAATGGCATGAATAGATAATTTTTGTTATAAATAAAATAATCACACTCATTTTGAATTACTTACATACTTCCATTATATATTCTTCTAGAAAAGTTAATAGAAAAATAGGACAATCAATTTTTCTGATAAATAATTTATAATTATTTTAAACGACAAGCATTTGAAAGTTTAGAAACGATTGAATTAAAACAAAATAGCTAAAAGTTATATTTTTTCTTCGGATATTATACTAATTAATAGCAATAAATGTATTAAAAGAAAGAAGAAACCTTAACCTCTCATTGATGAATGGTGTTCACTGTAAATTATTGGAATTACTGTCACAGTTTTTAGATAATCTAAGAATTTGTCATAATTGTTAAAAAAAATGAGGAATACTTCCTATATTGTGTTCATACATTTTTAATTTAAGAAACGAATACAATCAATCCTATTACATAATTATGATTCCTGGATAGCAAATGCTGTAAGCCTTCAAATGAAAGAATAATTGTTAAATTATATCTAATGTATAAAAATAAATGCGTGTTTGCTCTTATATTATGCACTATAGTATTGTTCATTCGATTGCAATAACTCTTTCCCAAGTTTCTACTTTGAACCTAGAAAATCTAAACACTTTGCACTATCAATGCTTATCATATGGATAGTGGTATACTGGATACTCACTAGTCAGAGATCTAATAAATCTATTTGCTTTTGCTGATGAACTAAAAAAATACTTACACTTAAGTACATTTGAATAATAAAGTAAAAAAATATCCAGAATAAGCATTGTTTATACTTCTCCTTTACATATTCTTTAATTTCAATGGATGCATTCATTCTTGAGAAGAAGGCAAACGCCATTATATCTATCATTCCTATTTAAACAATATAGCTATTCGAATTTCAAACATTATTTCCAAAATTATTTATTCCGCAGCAGTAACATAGCAAGGGCGAGCTAGTTAATTAACAACAAATTTTAAAGATATATCGAAGGAAATATATACACTACAAACAAGTAATTCATTTTGTCGAGTTTAACATTATAATTAGAAAAGTAAAAAATTCTTAAAATGTTATTGAATTTCCACTAACAATGAATAAAAATTTTAATAATTTCTAATTTCCCTAGAAAAAGTGAAGAAATTTTGCTAGCTTAGCTAAAATTAAATTCTTACGACAAAGAAAATAAGTCAGTATTGCTGAGTATTTTCATGAAATGAATCTGATTTACTTTATAATAATAACGTCAAACACAAAATAGCAAAGTAGAATATCTCATGAAATTTTGCATGATTGTAATTAGATGTACATATTATAATTACTAAAAATTGCTTATGCTAGAAATTCGAGAATTTATAAACAATTGAATTATGTCTGTATATAATAACAGTAAATGTATAGTAATTATCTTATATTTACAAAAATATTAAGATAAACAAAGCGTAAACAATGTTGCACTTAATTATAAATCTTGAGCAATTAAGCATCCCATAATTGATTTATCATTAATATTACCTTGATTATGATAATCAAAACCTCCAAATCTAGATATATCAACCTAAAAAACATTAATAAGATCATTTTTATTTCCATTTAATCAGCTGTTTTCTTAATGTAATATGTAACCTGGGGCTGTTTTACCTTTCACGCAATTATACGTATTATTTGGCTACTTTTTCTTCAATCATTTTCATATTACTAAGAAACTATTAAATAGTATTATATTTTACATTTTCATCCAATCTGGCGTATTTATTTGAGGTTCATATGCTAAGAAAATAAAGTGTAATCATAAATATTTATTAAGTAATTATTACATTGAAATTATATTAATAATAAAATTCAATTGTATTTGAAATTTGTTCCCTAAAACATGGAAAAATAATGATTTCATTTCTTGTTATATCAGTTTTATGTTGTTTTTCAAAAAAATGTTGTTGATGATTTTTTTTTTATGTTTGAAATGTTTTATGCTGTTGTTTTTTAATTCAGGTAAAAACAATCAAAATTTATTTTAAATTATAAAAAAAGCGATTGAACACACAAAAATGTGTACTTGATGTAGTCGTAACACACTTTGATATAAATTTAATTACTAAAAAAGGGAAATTAAAGTTGTAATACGTATTTTAAAATATATTTTAATGAACGTTGCCAAAAGAGACTTTATTACTGCTTTGATATAGTTTGTCAAACTTTAGATATCTGTACTAAATTCACTACATTAATATCTTTAAAAAACTATTTAGCTTATATATGTTTTTATTTATTTAAATTTTTTCAAAGTATTATTAGATCCTTTCAGAAATTTTCACATATGTTGACAACATGGTTTATAATTGAGTCTTGAAATTATGTTCCCTATAGTTCTAATGCATTTTAATTCTTACAATTTACTTCTGTTTTCTTCTATTTACAAACGATTTACTCCTTTTGAAAAATAATCTCATTTTGCTTATTTTATATATTCGATTTCTTTCGTTTTTTTCCTTATCAAAATTTATATAACTTTGGTTATGACAGTTTTATTTAATAATTTAATAATTTTTCTAAGACTAAAATTTTTTTGCGTATCTCTCTATATCTATACACAAGAAAATTCTCTGAAATTTCAAATTTAATATATCTATAAACCTATATGCATACCTATAACCTATAACCATAACTTGCCCTCAAAGAGTCTTTCACATACAGTTTAAAAAAACAGTTTATTTGATTATTTTAGAGAGGTAAGGCTATCGGAAAAGTAACGTAAATGTGAATATTCTCTTTGTGTCCAATGCACAATACCTAAACTGTAGTGAAGTAACTGTTAAGTAAAAAAATATAGTTGAATTCTTTATGTTTTTTTCCTGATATGTAGATAATTTTGAGTTATTTTTATACTGCATATATCAGTTTTCCTAATTTATCCACTTTACTATAATCTATGAGCATCAATTTGATAAACTCAACGGGTTAAGATATAGTGATGTAATCCACTTTTGTTTGTTTTCCAAGGATTACTAAACTACAAATTCTTCTATATTATTCAGGAGAAAATTTTTTAATAATATTATTCAGGGGTGTCATGCATCCATATTTATAATAGAGTTTATATCTAATTGTATTTGCTCATGGGTAGAAATTTTGTGCCGAATTGTTTAGAAAGAGTGAAATGAATCGAACCATTGTAACTTTATCAAATCAAAATAAACATCAACATTGAATTAAACAAATTATTTATGATTCATTTAACAATGCTTATTGTTATTATTAAAACAAAATTACTTTTGACGAAATATGCAAATTAGAAATTCAGATTAATAAAAATATAAGAAACGTCGAAATAAAATTTTATATAGTAATCAATATTTGTATGAAATTCAGTAATTTTATTCAGTATTCAAATTACTCAGTAAAATAGAAAATATTTAAGAGCAGATTCTTTCATATACGAATAAATATTTCATTGTATTATTCTATATGATTCTATGATTTAAATTAGAATTTCTGAAAAAATCAAAATAAAATTGCACAATTTTTCTAAAAATCTTTAACTATCTCCTGAAAAGGAATTGCGTGTTTATATAATACAAGAGGACCTATTTTCACCGTAACATTAACTATAAAAGTGCAGGTTCCTTTTAAAAGGAAAGAATAAAAGAATTTTAGAAAAAGAATTTCACGATGTTGCTTCCTCCTACAAGCAACTACATAGAAACACGCACTGACGATCCCCAAACTACATTTTCTCATGTTTTTATTCATGTTGCAATTCACTTGCAAAACAGGCCTCTGTTGCCAAGTGCGTTGCTATCATTATCATTGGCCTTCGGGGATTTTCTTTGATCACACTTTACCCTTTATTTCATTTAGAATTGTGGTTTCGTCTTTCAACAGTCAATGTTATAGTAAATCTTTGGAACATATTTTTGAATATGAAATATATTTTATATTCTTTATTAAAATAAGATTACGTAAACTACTGATATATATGATATATAACAAAGAAAGTGTGACAAGAAAGAAAGAAATTGATTTAGGTATTGTTATCTAAAAATTCCATGTTTATCACAAAAACAGTTGTAAGCTGGATGGTACGTGTATGACAGTCAAGAATTTTTTTTGATAGTGGTGAAGCTACAAAAAGATAATTCCACGTTTCCAGACAGCCAAACTTGTCAATCATATGACCAATTATATCTGTATCTCTGATTATCCTGTTTTCTTCAAAATGATGATGCAATTTAAGCTGCGTCCTCGTGCAAGAGGAATTATCATTCGATACACGAGCCAACTGTATTCGATTTTTTTTCAAGGGGGGGGAAGATTTATGTATGAATTATATTAACGAGCAAAACTTCTTAATGCTTCACTCCAATAAAAATTTTATTTGTTTGCACCTGTTATTGAATTGAATACTTCTGACAACATCCACATATCTTTACGAGGGAGTCTGTAGCTAACAAATAGCTTTTCTTTTTTCATGAAAAGCTAAGATTACCTATAAACTATCACAGACAAAAGGAATCAACACCATCTGGCGATAATACATCATAAAAACTGCGAATGAACAAGTAATATAGATATTCCTTTTTATATGTGTAACACGGATGAAAGTGATACCAAACAAAATAAAGGCAATCAAGCAGAAAACTATAAAGACAAGAAGGGACCGAATTATTGGTTGCCATTTCTGGTATGCTCAACGGATATTGTAGGCTATTTATTATGGGAAATGAAAAGATTCTAGGATGTTTTAAACGCATCATAGGTTAGACAATTAATTAAACTCAATTAAAACAATTAGGATGCTGGAAATGTTCCACAACTGGCAACTTGTTGGGAATAAAAAAAGTATAAAATCTACAGCAAATGTTGAGAATTGAAAATGCTGTAGGCATCGTTTAGTTTAGTTTATTTATATTAAAAGCTTATTTTAAACCAACACTATGGCTATTTTGAGAAGGGCTCCGTAATTTGTACCGCTGTTAGATGACAAGGACGGCACCTGAACTGCCTCCCCCCTCAACATCAAGCCAGTGGGTGTACGTTTGGCCCAGAAAGATTTAAACTGCACCAGACTTGCTTACACGACGGATCTTTGGTGGAATTGGGTCATGAACCTGAGACCCTCTGGTTCCGATGGCAGGACCTTACCACCAGGTCAAAGAGAGGTTCGACGTAGGCCTCAAGGTAATTCTCCAAGTTTAATAGAGAAAATTATTTTGTTTTATTTTTGAAAAAAATAAATGAAAGGTTTCTGTACTTAAAGTAAATTAAATGATAATATTGATGGAGTTATTTTCAGAATGGTATTTCCAACTCAATGAAATTCCAATTTCAGATCCCAAATCCAATTCCAATCGTTGCTAAAAAGATACATGCGCAATGATATGGGAGTGAAAGTAAATTTAATTTGAAACTGTTGGTGGAAAAACCTCATTCTTCGAGTAACCAAACGATGAAAACATGTGTTGATATTACCAAAATCGGCCAAGAGGAAGAAATCGAAATTGCTTTAGGCTCGTCGGTAAGTTTTCATGAAACTCATGCTACCCACCTCTCCTATTTAGTGCTGAAGAATACTTAAAATTGACAAAATGATTTGTGTTCAGTGGCACAAACAAGAAAGATATTATTGCAAAATCTCAGAGAATTGCAAGAAAATTACATAGAATTACGTGGGAAAGATAGCTGATTGGTCGAAAGAGAAATCACGAATTCATATTATGGACGCTGTATTCTTAATAGGAAATAATTAATAGCAATAATTCAGTCTTATGATGTATTTCTGATATGGTTTTGAATTAAAACAGTTATGTAGCTCGAAGTCTCAAATATATACGCATATACGTATAATTTATTATCTTGTAAATATACTGAGTTGAACAGACAATCTAGCAAGCGAAATTTAGAAATTATAATTTTTTAAATTTAATTATAGAATGAAATTAAACTTTTATCCCACCAAAACATTATGTCTTTGGTTGTTAAAGATGAGAACCACAAGTTGGGCTTAGTTTATTTTATTTTATTTTATTAAACACTCTTAAAAATATATTTAATAACATACAGTTTTATATCAGAAACATTATTAGATTTATCAACAAACAGAAAAATTATTTATATTATTTATAAATGCACATATATATATATAGATTTGATTGCCTAGAGTTAAAGCATTTGCATAATAATGTTTCCCACTGGCTACATTGTTACTCAGTTTTATTTCATACTAGATACATTACGTATACATATGTTCACCTATCATGTGATATTTGCTAGGTAGGTAATTTTAATTATAAGTGGTAAATCATTTGCAGGATTCTGCACTTTTTATCTTCAATGAAAATTATTTGCTTTGAAACTAAAAGAAGTTGGAAAATTCAAAATTTGCAAATAAGTATAAAAAAGATAAGGTACGAGTGCCATTATATATCATATTTCCGTAATCCAAACCGCTTCTTTATATACAAATAAATAGAATAATTAAAAAAAAACATGTTATTTAATAGTTCCTTTTCGATTCATTGAGTACAAAGACCAGTTGGCATTGACAAATATTGGCCACTGTATATTGTTCCACTGTACTGTGAAATAAAATAATGTAAATTTTATTTCACAGATATTTTGTTAAAACTTCCTTAAACGCAGTTTCATCTAAGAACTTGGAAAGATAATAATTGTTTCTAATTTGACAATTGTTTTTATCTAAAAATGATTGTAAAATAATTTATTACTTACTATTCTTATCAACTTAATTTCTAAATAAATAAGTGTTCTAAAGATTTATTCAGTCCTTATCACTTATTTGAATTTTCCCGCTTATTTTATTTGCCATTATTCAAACAGATAGAATATATTATCATTTCAAACTCCCCAAAATATCTCTAACTGCGTAAATCGAATTTGCAAATATGTGCATTAAAAGATCGATATTCGGCAAATTATTAATCCTAATTCTTTAAATTCCATTTCCTTACAATAAAAGCAACGCTTAACTTATCTGAATAAATATATTAAAGTCATTAATGATAATTTATAAATTATGAAACGGAATGCATTAGAAATGTCTTTAAAATACTTAACTGTATAATAAGTAATATATTCAACTTAAATGAATATTTAACTTGCTAAAATTATTCCGTTTTTCATAAATGTTAATTAATTCATTAAAGTGATTTCTATTGTTTTTTTTAACATGTGAGAATCTGATCTTGTTTTGGTGTGAGGTTATTTAAGTCTCAAAATGTGTAGGTAACAAATTGACGATTTATAACTTTTGAGAGTGTGTGTGTGTGTGCGTGCGTGCGCGCGCGTGTGTGTGTGTGTGTGCGTGCGTGCGCGCGCGTGTGTGTGTGTGTGTGTATTAGAAAATAATGCAGAAAGTTGCCACATTTGGTGATTTCTTTCCAACTAAAGTTGCAACAAGAAAAAAAAAGTTTTGCTAGCTATAAAAACAGAAAATGAAAGTTAAAATGAATTACCTCTCCCTCTCTCTCTCTCTCAATATATATATATATATATATATATATATATGGGTTCTAATTAAGATAAGCCTTCTTGTGTAACAATAATTTATTATTAAAACATATAAGGTTACGTTACACACA
>JAPMOQ010030048.1:1943480-1968424 GCA_026543055.1 Argiope trifasciata
TTTACATAATTTCAACATGAAAATGACTTATTATTTTTAATGATTTTGTCATCTTTAAATGAAGATAATTCAGAATTAGTCAAGTGCTATCCTTCAAAAAAATAAAAGCACGTTCTGAATAACTATTACAACCTTTAGTACATTTAGAGATATTTCAAAGCTTGTATCATGATCTATTTCTCTATAACCGGATACTTCGACCCTCCCGAAGATGCACGGAGAAATCTGAATGTCAAGATCTCCGTAACAGCAGCACTGTTTGGAACTATAGCTACGACCTCCAGGCCATCACTGACCACGGTACAACCTTTCTCTTCAGAAGTCAATCAACTTTCGATAGGAAGAGTCGACTCCCAATTATTTCTGTACCATATTAGGATGTTGAGAACCAGCCACCATACCGGAAGCTTCTCATCTCAGTTAGGAAATATCCCTCAGTGAGATAATCATATAGAAGAGCAGAAAGAGCAGGTAGTTGGAAAACTAAGTTTCAATACTATTGCATACTGATCCTCAGTGGCCAATTCTATATCTAGGATAAGAAACGAAATTATTGTTATTACTTATTGCACTAAGACATTATCTCTGGAGAATTCAACAATTGAAGACCAGTTTGTGCTTCTGAGGGTAAAGGTCCCTGAGCATCCAAGGGCCGAAGTGACTTCTTTCTCGTATGAAAAATGCATATGAGACAAGGTATACTTGTTTCCACCACGGCTATTTACAGGAGGACTTTCTCACACACCTCAGATACAATACAAGGTAAAAAACAACCGTACCCGAACCCGAGACGCCCAGATTAAGGATACGTCGTGGAAGCCTTAAGTCAGAGATGACAAAGAAATGGTACGAGGCAATATTTTGGGCACGCTACCGATCGAAATGGTTTTCATTTTAGATTTGCATGCGACTTTATTTGACAAACTGAACTTTTCCCATTTGATTGGTAGGAAATTGAAGAATCTGAAATGCAACTGAGTTCGATATGGATTCAAAACTTTATTGAAACACGGAAAAAGCTGGATTCGATTGAAACACGGAAAAAGCTGGATTCGATTGAAACACGGAAAAAGCTGGATTCGATTGAAACAGAAAGATTAACATGCAATATAAGTAAAAATGCCGGCAATGAAATTTTGGAAGTTGGGAATTCCAAACATATTTAATTGTTTGAATATGGGCTCAGCTTACTTTAACCAAATTATTATATACCTATGCCTTGTGAGTCATATTTACAGACAAATAGCATTAAATACTTGCATAGAAACCGTTTGGAAGCTGGCTCAAATTTGGCTTGCATTCTGATAAAGAAATATCTTACAATCCTAATATAAGTTATTTGTCATCTAAACTGCAAGAACAGAAGGCATACCAATGTTACTTTAAGTTGAATTATACGTATAACTGAAACACCTACTGCTATACATTGCAATATATATTTTTTTAGAATTGAATAAATAACTTTGACTTTTCAGTATTCAGTTTTATTTTCTTACCAATAATCACAAGTCAATTATTTGAGGGCACGTCTTTACTCCATTGAACTTTTAAAAAAATGGAATGTTGATAAAAAAAAAATGCTTAACATCCCTGTACTAGGCAAAGACAGTGGTGGGAACTAGTTCTTTAAATATATTGTTTCAAAAAAGCTATTAAAAGGCATGCAAGAATTATTTTACAAATGAAATGCGTATTTGTAACAATGTATTAATTTTTGTCTGAAACTAGTTCTTAAAAGAAAATTTATTATAAATTTATTGCACGTCATCTCATTTGTATAAACGTATATAATTTCCCAAATTCTGAGATTTTCATTATTCCTTAAGATTAAAGTTATAATAACATAATACTCCTTCTTACATACTGGAAAAAAGCGAAATGCCATCAAAATACATAATTATACGAAGAAAATATTTAAATTTATGCTAATTTCAATTCATTTCAAATGAAGGAAAGTTGTTACAACTTAGAATGTATTCTCGCATTTTCATAACTATTTATGACAAATTCATATACCCCACTCTCGGTATTTACTTGCTGTTTATAATGGCCATTATTGGTTATATTTCAGTTAGATTATTTCCTCTAATCGTGCCATAACACACACGCATTCGCGTTAAAACTTTTCTTTTCTTCCTGAAACCACTTCTAGCCCTCATAGTACTTAACGGGAGAAAATACCCGTGTGTCCGAATGTAATAAGTAGGTGCGCTTTAACGGATCATGTTATTTTTTTTTATAACAGGAGGCTGGCATGGTTCCAAATTTGTTATTTCAGAATTCCATTCCGAAAGCCGCAAATATCATTTAGGTTATGAAAAGGAAAAGGTGGATTCCATGGAAGCTATTATCTCGAGACTTGTACGGAAAAAAAATCCTGGATTTATTGTATCTGATGGAAGCATCAGAGAGTTTTCGGAAATAGCTTCCGTATTATTGGATTTTTTATATAAAAACAATGCTTTGGTTTCCTATATTGCACTGTGGTTTGGAAATAAGAAAACAAAAAAAAAGCGTTGAAGATTTTTTTATTGAGAATTCGGAAACCTTTAAATTATGAATGTTAGTTAAATAATTGAAATACTTTAAGTGATATTTTGATTATTATTATTAATTCATTATTTATTCATAAAATTCATTTCACAATTAAGTAATAGGCTAAAAACATTTAGACGTAAAAATTATGTCTAAATTATGGCAATTAAAATATTAAATATAAATTTAGTTGTTTTTTTATTTTCCTAATTAGTAACGGATATTAGCATGTAATATGTTTGGAATGAATATTTTATTTGTATATCATTTAAATATACAGAAAATTGTTTGCTAGTCTGATGCATAACCCTATTCTATTTTGAAGCAAGTATTTTAATAAAATAAATCCTTTATAAATTCAGTAACAATTTATTTGCTTCACATATGGTTTACTTCAATTAAATAATCAATATTAAATGATGACAAAAAATTCAAAATATGTAGAGAGTTTCGTATTAATCCTGAATATTTTAAATTATATGCAAATTATGGCATAGATTGGCATTGATAAAGATGATTCAAATTACTAGTTCTATTACATATATTTGTTTATTTTAGAGACTAATAGCATTTTGATAATTTAACAAAATGATATTACTTTTAAATTTCTGGAGTTAGCTAATACTGAATAATAGTTTAAAAAGTATTAAGAAAAATAAATTTTTAATTTTAGTTATTTTTCACGAAAATTTTACCCATTAAATGATTAATTAATCACTGAACATCTTATTTAACCTAAGTTTCAAGGCATAAAATAAGACTACTTTTATTCATTTTCTAATGTATATATGTAATTTAAAAATTATAATGAGTCATATAATCACATAAAAACGACCAATTTCGTTTGTTAAAATGCTTGCATTAAAGAAAAAGTTGTTAATAAAGATTATATATATTGTTACGAACCTGTACTTTTGCTTTCCTGCACTATTAATGCCATCGTGAGAAAAACTCATTTAAAGTCGCCTTTATTGAACGTTGCCCGGGTGTCACATCAATGATCCCAGAGCTTGGCGACGGATTTGGTGACTTTGGCGTCAAAATGGATAATTCTCGAAACTTTGAGAATTTTTCAGATTTGTTCACTAGGAGCCGAGATACATCCAGAATGCTCCTAACTGATATGGAAGATTTTAACCCATCTTTCCCCTGTTATGTAAGGCCGGAGATCCTGAAGAGTGTTCAAGTGTGTTGTGTATTCAATCGAAAAGACTTGAATAGAGAGGTCTTGGATAGAAGTCCTGAACGGAGAAGTCCCGAGAGAATACCGAAGCAATGATGGAGTGCTAAATTGCTGTGTGTGCCTTATTCTGTCGTCGTTGTAGCCAGTTTCATCATTGGGAACGGAACAGTGCTGAACAGAGTAGTAGCCATGTTGTATGATTCATAGGTAGTGATTCGGCAGCAAAAGCGAGAAGAGAAAAAGGAAAAGTCATTCAGCAGTTTGGAAAGACCAACGAGAGAGTAGTAGAAAGGTTCCCTCTAATATTGAATCCTGTTTCGTCGCTTCGTGAGCTGTGGAAGTTGTCACTATGGAATTTCTGCATGTGGACTGTCCTGTGTGTTCGTGTCGGATGTATATAATTGTCTTCTATACATAGTTGTGCTATAAATATTTGTCGTCTTTGTGCTGCCCTATCTTCGTATTGTAAATAAACGTCGTCTGTGTAGTGTCGTATACTAAAGGACTGATCATTGTGTGTGCTCAATGATCACTACCCACAATACAAGGAAACGAACCCGACGGATAATTAAGGGCAAGGAGGAAAATCCATTACAAAGATACAGTAAATTATAAGATGCAAATAATAATTTATATAAAATAAATGTATGGGTTAAAAAAGCCATTATTTCGTATTAACCTTTTAAGTTATATTTTTTAATCACGGTGAGCCATCGTATAATAGTTATGAAATTTCATACTGCCATTCTTAAAAATAAAATTCTTTCGACAAAAGCAGACATAAATATAGAAAACACGAGCAAAACCCTTAATGCAACTTAAAAATAATTATGTTTCATAATATGAGAAATTATTTTTCATTTAGGCGCATTTTCAAAGACAAAAAATCATTCTCATAACTTTAAAGCAAGAAAATAAGTCTTCATTTTCTTTATTAATAATGCTAGATAATTAAATATATGCGTCCATATTATATATAATTCAGGAAAATAATCGTAAGACGTCAAATGTTGAATTATTTTGAAAAATGTTTTTGGTATATAACACGAGATAGAAACAAATGATTGAAATCAATTTGCATTTTTCAATACCGGAAAGAAATATCATTTGATGAATGTTGAAATGAAAGATAAGTAAAGCTTTCATTGTTCAAAAATGAAAAGATAATAGCAACCGAAATTCATTAGTGACATTTGCTTTCGATTTCATGAAATAATGACTGGAGGCATAAACAATGATTTTTAAATTATTCCGATGCTTACTACATTAAAGTGCTTCTTTAATGATAATGGAAAAATTCTTCAAAAGGAGTTTAATAAGTTGCTTAAATATATTCGTATCTTATACATGCCAATGAATTTATGTGCAACAAATTATTTTCATTAATAAATATAGACATATAGTGAATATAATAAGTTTTAGCTTGTAATTTTAGGTAGAAAATTGAGTAAAAGTGCAGTGTGCCTCTTTCTGCGAGAGAGATGATGACTAGTCACCAATAAAGACGGCAGACAAAAATACTTCTTCAATACAGTTATGTTTACCAATTTCTGTATTAAAATTATGATCCTTATTAATATGAATTGTTTTATCTGAGAATTTTATTTTTTTAAGCTTTGAGATCACTATCGGTCCTAAATTTTTAAATAAAGAAGTTTTTCGAGCCGTTTGTGCTGTTCTGTTATGTAGAGAGAAAATTTTAGAGCTCATAGTGCCTTCGGTATCTAAAAAGGTACTAGGCAGAATTTTTAATTTAAAAAAATCATCCTACTGCTTCGCCAACATCGAGATCTTCGTACCTTCACTAACTCATTAAACATAAGAACTGTGGGGATAAAAGGAACAGTAATCGAAAGAAAAAAATGAAGAAAGAAGCAATCAAACCATTCCTCATACAAAATTTTACACAAGCATTCTTTCCCCAATTATATCAACTGGTAAAATATATATTATACATATATTCCACTCACCCTTAATCCATTCTGCAGGCTCGAAATATTCCCTTCCATTCCATTCACTACGCATCCGTTCTTGAACAATTAGTAACAAACGAAATATCAAGAAAACCATTAGATGAAAAAAAATTAGAAAAAGTGTAAGGAATTTCACTGTAAATGATTTCTTAAATTAATAATTCAGATGATTTCTAGAACGCAAACTGACAATTAAGTACTTCAAAAGAAAAAATATTTTCTGTTCAAATTCACATTAAAAATAACATTGCAATGTCTACTTAGCAATTATATTACAAAACTAAATTAAAATCTTAAAAATATCAAACATTTTTCATTAAATGGTTGTAACTCATGTAGAACCCAACCATTGTAAAAAGTAGTAAACAAAGTAATGTTGCTCCAAGATCGTTTCGATGGTTTATCATATTGGCAACAAACTCAGGGGAGGAGGGCTCACTTTAACCATATTTCTTTTTTAATTATAGGAAATATTGAACGTAATTTTTGAAACATTACAATGACGGAATAATGATTTAAAATATACATATTCATTTGTAAATTAAAATCTTAGAACGACAAAAGGGGTAATATCTTAAAAAATGATGTATAGCAATACAGGAAAGGAACAACAAGATCGAATCCGTTTTCATTTCTCAATACTCAGAAGAAATCTGGTTTATTGAATTATCATAGAAATGAAAAGAAGCGAAACCTTCGTTATTGCCAAGTGGAAAGAGAATCGTCGTCTAAGTTCATCATGCTTTCATGCCGTGACACATGCTTTCGCTTCCATGAAAGAATGAAAAAAAAATAATGATTTTAATATCATTCCAATTCTTACTACATTAAAAGGACTTTTGATGATCATGGAAAAATTCTTTAGTAAAATAAGTTGCACACATATATTTATATCTTATACTTCTCTGTGAAGTTAAGTGCTTAACTGCATCACCCGTATGCCGTGTTTTACCCGAATGCATCGATTTATCGAATTTTGATAGTGGTAAGCAAAAAATAAATCATTCATAACGATTACAATACATATTACTTCTAATACATATGTAAGCCAAATATTTAATTGAATTATATTTGAATCAAACTAAGAAAATATTCCCAAAATAGAAAGCGACATCCCATCAAATAGTACAGAAAACAAAATAGTTAAGTACATTAGATTATTTTCATTAATGAATGTAGACATATCGTAAATACAGCAAAATTTAACTTGTAACTTTAGTTTGTAAATTGTTTTAATGACATTTTTATGCACTATTAAGAAAAATTATTTTATATTCTGCATTAAGTATTTTGATTACAGCATTAAAACTAATATTTAAAGAAAATAAATTTTAATTATGTAAAATATTCATAAAATATATTCATCGGAACAATAAAGATTTTAGTAATGTAACAGTGATGTATAGATTTTAATTATTCACTAACATTCTATTTAAGCCAGTGAATAATTAAAATAATTGAAAATGAAATATATTCCACAGTAAATAATCGCTTATAAAAACATTTTTGCAATACACGATACATGCAACGTTTTTGCAATCAGTACATAATTTATTAACTTTTTTTGCAATCAATACAAAATTTATTAACTTTTTTTGCAATGTGAGGTTTTTTTCAAAAGAGAATTTTGATTATTATCGAAATATTAATTTCTATAAGAAAAAATTCCTACATATAGATGAAATGGGAGCAAATAAATTTACTGCAGAATAAACCAAAGCAATGTTATATTTATATGATTGCAAAAGACATATGTATATAATATAACAGTAACACGGGAGCATACAAAACACTTTATTTCTAGGCTAATAACAAGAACCACAACTGATTTCTTTATTTCAATTATGCAGTCTCAAAATCTTAGGCAAAGTCCAAAAGAATAGTTGATAAATTTAAAGAACATATCAATAAAAAAAATCAATTCATATCATATCATATCAATCCTTATGAAATTCAATTAAAAATAAATACTTCTTGGACCAAACTAATAGAAAATGCCATGTATGTGAGATCGCGAATGCTTCTACAACTAAAATACAAATGAACTTAACAAAATTAGAAAAAAAAAATACCCTCTGGCTGAGTAATTCTGTAAAAGCAATATTTTGAATTGATGTTTGCGAATATCTTTCGAAGTAAGTGAGCCGATACTATGTTACACAATAATAAAAAAAAATCCGTAATCGTAAAAATAAGCATTATAAACTGCGACAAACGCGGGATGCAACAGTAAATAGACTCATTGCCGACCCAAGAATTTCGAAGGATACACAGTTATAAGGTTAATTTTGAAAACCAAAAAAGGAAAAAAAAATGATGAATCTTCTTTAAGGCTTTTTCAAGAGTCACGAGACAGGGATTCAAACCAGTGATTCTTTTCTATGTGTTATCTAACTTTCATCCAAAATATGATCTTTTGTGACCAAAAATACCAAGATATTAAGGTTCTGCAGATAAGAATAAATATCACAAATTAAAGACAATCATAACAGGCAATTAATATTTAAAAATGTCTAAAACTAAATAACCACAGTGAAATTGAATAAAACGTAGCTACAAAAATACCATTTAATCATAAAACTAAAAACTGTAAATGAAATATGAGAGCAAAGAACAAACCAAATGAAAAATAATTCCCCGAAACACTTTGCACAGAAGGTGTATTTTCTTCACAGAGGCATTACGTTTAACAAAACTTAATTTTCCCTCGTTAAAAACTGCCATGTATGAATAAAGTGACTCGTCATTATATAAAATAAAAGATTTCGGACACATTTATTGACACAAAATTTAAAGTGAATAAAATAGAAAGCTAATATTTATTTGTGAAAAAATGAAAAATAAATTAGATAAGCCCTCTTTTAATCAAACTTCTCTATTGGAAAAGTTCTTGAAAAAATCTACAGTAAAGTTTTTAATGAGATTGTTTGTTGTTTCAAAGAAGAAAATTCTGCGAGCCATTCTTGGTGGGATATGAATCCATATTGTTTGGAGAATAAGATATATACAAGGTTGAATTATGAATCAACTTGTAAATAATTGAAAAGTATTTAAGTAAAAATAAACATTTAATTAGAATAAAGATTATATGAGCGATACACGTCTTACTTCGGTTTTACATCCTACTCCATTACATACTGATGCCAATATTCGTTTACAAAATATATTAAGATGAATACAATTACGATTATTTAATCGATTCACTTTATGTGAACCCTACATATAGCTTTGAGCTGCATAAAATCTGTAGAGATCTAGATCTAAAAGCTCATGAAAATAAATCGGATGAAATGAGAGGCTCATATATTTAGAATGGATACTGATTTCATATTAAAAAATATTTTACATAAACCTCTACCAGTAGGAAAAAGGGTAGATCTAGAATGAGATGGATGGAGTCATTGAATACAAACTTGTTTGCCATAGAGTAAAGAAATTGGCTCACAGGTGTCAATAATAGAATGCGGCGAAGCAGAATTCTGAGGAAGGCACTGGCACACTATAAGATATCTAGATAAATATAATGCTGATTATCATTAGGTTTTTCAAACTAATTTTCAAAAATTTCAGTTCACAAAACCCTCTACTTTAATTATTTTTATTTTTACATAATAAATCTTTTTCACAATATTAAGTTTGAATTTAATTCGATCTTACTTTGCTTATCAAATGTTTAACTACAAGCAAAAATAAGCAGTTAACTACAAAATGTAAAATGTCAAGTAGTTAAAATTTGGTGCTCTAGTTTTGCATTCAAAATTAATGCATTTCGAATTTGAAATCAAATCTCATAGAGATCGACAGTTTGTATGTCAACAAATTTGCAAACATGAATTTTATATCAAATACTTGAACATTTAGGTAAATGAAATTCTGTACACAAATTTATCCTTTGAATTGCAAATTTTTAATCAAATTATGAACTAAATTTACCATATCGTAGGCTTACTATCAGCCCTTATTTCTCATGCCATTAAACTTGATTATTATTCAGAAATTCTTTCTGATTTTCAAAATATGTGTAAATAAAAATTATTCATATAACTGAATCGAAAGTTCCTACCTTTATTCCGGAGTTGAGCCAGGTCAATTCTTTGATGTATAGCTGCAAATACTTTGATATATAGCAACAGTGCACTTGAGTAAGCAGAAATACACTCAACTGCATCCTTTAAAGAAATATATTCTGAGACACAAAATACGAACAATAAGCACTTCACAAAATCATACCGCCAGCTAGAAGAAAGTACAGTTCAAACTGTTCAGTTTTTAATTTCGGTTTCACACTCTAAGGTGGAGAAAGTCTGCTCTAGAAGCAAAAACGGAGAAAGTCACGTGGTTGCTCGTAAGTCGCCAGGTTCGTAAGTTCGTTGTAGTCATGTGGTACTGAAAATATAATAACTAAATACAATTGACTTGTAATTATGAGATTAATTTGTTGCACTGTTCTAACATTTGGTTTTTTCCAATTTTTGTTTTCGTTCTAAAAGAACTTATTCAAAATACATATTTAAATTTCTGATAATTAGATCAAAAATAAATATTTGGTTTTTGAATAATTAAATACAAAATACGTATTCGGTTTTCCGATAATTGGATCCAAAATACGTATTCGGCTTTCGGATCGTTGGATCCAAAATAAAATTCCGTTTTCTGATAACTGGACCCAAAATACTCATTTGGCATTCTGATAACTGGATACAAAATGCACATTCGGGTTTCTGATAACTGGATACAAAATGCATATTCGGTTTTCTGATAATGGGATCCAAAGTATGCATTCATTTTTTCTGATGTTAAGGAATTAACCGTATGCCGGTAATTCCTCACTAACAGGATATTTTTTTAGTTTATGTTTTTTGATTACCCTATTTTAGTATGCAAGAACGCGTTTCTTAGTTTCGCAATTTATCGTATCCTGGGCTCTTAAAACAAAATTCTAAACTTTCATGACGTTCACTAATTTATCTTGCATCTCTACAAGTTCTAAGGGATCGCTTCCATTTGTTTAGATGATGATGACTTTGTCTTATTTCAAAAATAAAAGTACTTACTATATTTTGAATTTTCCATTTTCAATATACATTCAATATTAAAATTATAGCCGGCGTCTTGGCGTAGGGGTTAAGGTCTATCCCATGGTCTGAGCTTCCCAGGTTCGACTCACGGTTCGAGAACTGTTGCTCTTCTGTGATCTGTCTGTGAGGAGTATAAATGTGCCCTCTTGTAAAAAGGGGTCGTGGAAGAGAATATGACGCATGAAGTTGCTAGGTCGTGCTCTTCACCCTATATGAAGCTAATAAAAAAGCAAAGGGCATTCAAATCGCTGAAAGATAACTATCACCAGGATTGCAAAATGCCACAAGTCACAACACAAAAAATTTCATAAAAAGGTTATATGTTACCTATTTTTTTAAGTATTCAAATGATAAAGCCAGTGACGTTTTTGATACAACGGACCAAAAAAAATATTAAACTTACATATTTTTTATTTTATAAATTGCTCAAATTTCAAGAAAAAGAAAGGTGTGCAGATTTAAACAGATGAAGATGTAAAATACCTTTATCTGGCTTAAACACTTATTTTCTTATTTATTCTAAGATAAATCATAGAAAACGCTATAATAAATCTTGAAAGCTTCCACACATCTTTAAACTGAATGAATAGCTATTGCGGAAACTTATTTCTTCATTGAAATACACTTTTATATTAATAAAGTTTAGTTTAGTTATATTAACGTCCCGTTTAAAGCAACACGAGGGCTATTTTGGGACGGACCTCGTAATTTTGAACCACGGTCAGTTGATGAGGACGACACCTGAACTGGCACCCCCCCTCTCCACTCCACACCACACCAGCGGGAGGACGTTTGGCCTGACAGATTTAGCGTGCAAGAGGCCCCCTCACACGACGGATCTTCGGGGGAATCGGGTCTCGAACTTGAAGCCCTCCGGTTCCGAAGCCGAGACCTTACCACCAGGCCACCGCGGCCCCTTTATATTAATAAAATAAATGACTTTGCTTTTAAAATAAATATTTTCTAACACGCATCCTTTTTATTCAGATAAGAATTGAATTTCAAGTTTCTTTTCACAATACCTTTAATATCTGTCAGTAATTTATGCAAATCGATTTCCCTTAAAAATATTATCTGTTCTTTATCATACCAACTAAGATGATGGCGCTTGAAAAAATAAATTGTTCATAGAAAATCCCCAAAAGTTTCTGATAATCATTGTAATAGAATACGTATACCAACAGAAATCCGCTTTGCAAGTGAATTCAAACATGAAAAAATCTCATTTTGGGACAGTCATTGATTGTTTCTGGAAATTTACGTAGTGGAGGAAGTAACGCTGATGAATTCTTTTTCTGTAATTCTTTTAACTTTTATTTCACCTGTTTTTTTTTTCGCATTCTTTTTACCAGTATTTCCATTGAAAATTTTAAAGTGAAAATTGGATCTCCTAAACTCGCTCAACCACAGATCGTAATTTAGATCTGAATAAGAAAATGATCATATCTGTACCAATACCTTCAGTGGTATTACTCTTGACACGGGGGACTTTGTGTCCATGATAGACTTATACATGTGTCAGTAAAAGTCGGTCGTGGTCACAGAGTTGTGACCACCACACAAGAGGAATATTCGGCTGACGGATTTGAACTTGCAATCTAATGCACAAGAGTCCAACGTCCTACAAATAAGGCTATCCCAGTCTAAAATAACACAACAAAAAATCAGTATAACATTGCAAAATGAATCATTCTGAGTAAAAAAAACAAAGGAAAGATGGGTCAAGCTTTATTGCTCCTTTTTTGGACTATTATTTAACCTGCTTATATTACAGAAGATATTAAAAATAATGAAATCTATACTGTGAAATTTTCCGTTTTCTGAATTTTGTACACTAACAAAGTACATATGTCTAGAAATCTTAATTCACACCTCAGTAAAATTTGAAATGTTATTGTTTCAATATTGTTAATTTTATTTTTATATATTTTGCTTTATTTTTGTGAAATTTTTAAATATCTTTTTATATAAAACTTAGATAGATATACAATTTTTATGTAAAACTTAGATAAATATACAATTTTTATATAAAACTTAGATATTACATATTCATTAAATGTATATAAATTAGAATTAAAGGAGGTATTTGAAATGATTTGTACAATATTTTTTCTCCCAGTTATTTCATTTATGCAAACATACAGTAAAATAATATTTAATATCTTTTTATGTGTATGTTATTATTGTTATATAAATAAAAGTAAAAACCAATAAAAGATAATGAAATGATTGGAAAAGAAAATTTAAAACGTAATTATGCTACACTAAAGTTTCCAGCTCTCTTTTCATATAATTATTGTTGATGTTTTCATATATTTATTGCTCAGTAAGAATGTTATAATTTTATTTTTATTTCTTCTATGCATAGTATGAAGTGAAGTCTCTTGAATGCGTCTGTTTATTTGAACCAGAGAAACTCGAGAAAAAGTTGGCTTATATTGCATATATTTATACAGTTTTGTAGAGCATTTATTGAGGAGGGTTTTAGTACATTGAAGCCATATCTAAATAAAAAGGGAGTTTTAATAAATTGCGATTTTAATTATTCCACTCATACCCGAAAACCTAAAAAATGTATAGATGCAAATAGCAAGTGCTGTGGTATGCATATGCGATACGTTCCATTGTTTACTTCTGATTTTAAACAGCGATTCAAATCTCATTGTGTCCTAAATAAGGAAACGCAACCTTTATTGAAACACATTAAATGCCAAAAAAACTCTGTTTGTTGCACCATAAGGAAAATGAAGCGGAAAGAAATGTGCGATTAGTGAATATTAGAGAAATAATGAAAGTAGTGAAGGTGAACTTCCGTTGAGCGAAGTAACAATCTCTTTGAAATCCCACAAGGAGTTCAAACAATCATTATATCAAATTATAAAGAGTTGAAAAACAAGTGTGGAACAGTTGGCACAATGACTTAGTCGTATATTTTTAAATTTTAAAACAGCTTTTCTACTGTACATTTTTAGTGGATTATTTTATCTGCAGACATATAATTCTTACATTTTTAACAGTCTAAATATTTCTGAATGTGTTCGATAAAAATTGTTTTGTTTCTATTTTTGATAATTTCTAAATATATTTAATGTTTATTGGATGTTGCATAGCATCCCATATCATATTCGTTGGAGGCTAGATTTAAGTTTAGAGCTAATTTTTCTTTTTGGATTTTATGTCACAGGCAACGCCGTGGGGGTACTGCTATTATATCTTTAAAATGCTGCTGAAATGCTCAGTTAGACGTAATGAAAATAGTAATGTCGATGTTCAATGCAGTAACAGGAAAAAAAGGTAATAATGGAATATAAATGCTTCTTGAAGGGCGAAAATGGCTAGAGGCTGTTGCTGATATTGCAAAAACAGCATATTGAGTGGAATAAAATGATTATTAGGGGTTTTGTCTTAAGTGGATTATTCAGAAATATTTATTTTATTACTTTCAAATGAATAGTAATGTTAATGATTAATACTGCACTTTTTTTAGCACAGTTCGTAATTGCAGTACGATTTTTACAATCTTTTTTATTGCTTATCATATTTTTATTCAATGCAAGGCTTTTCTTTACAATAAACGATTCAATCCCATTTATTCTATTAAATAAAAATCGGCTTTCATTACTTTGGAATACAAAGCAATTAAAGATTATTTATATGAAGATGTGAATGGAAGGTCTGCCGAATTTATACAGTATTTTGGAATGTAAGAACTGCATGGCAAAAATAAATTATATAATAGTATTCTGCTTTTCAACATAAAGTAATAAACTGAAAATGAGATGAAATATTGATTTTATATTCGAAATAATTATTTATTTAAATATGTTTGCTTAATCCTTGAAATTTCTTTTTGATTGATATAGTTTCTTATGTATACTTTATCATTTTCAAAGTCATCAATATATATAGGGAAAAATACTTCTTTTTTATTTTTTCAATCAAAAACGTTCAGAATATTATAAACGTTAATACTTTTTAATCTAGTACGATAAATTGCTTCAATATTTTAAATCTATAGTTTGTTAAACTTTGGATATGGTATATGAATGTAACATACATTCTTGAGTCACCATTTAAAATTTTATAATGGATTCATTAAAAATTTATAAAGCTCTTTACTTAACACCGAAAACCTTTCGAATTTATTCCGCTTCAATTTAATTGATAAATCGTAACCTAATTGAAAAGGATTTCGTATGAATATGTTTTAATGAAGTTGATTAATCATTTATTTTTTATTCTCTGGCTGATCATAACGTGATTTCTATGGGCAACTCGAATGTAGTATCACGCGATTTTCGCAGGCATGTGTTTTCGTCCTTTATTGAATAGTGCATCCCGTTTTCCCTTGTTTAATCATTGAAATATATTATATACATTATTAGACGTTTAGTTTAAGTTTCGGCCTACAGATGTCATTAGAAAAATATTTTCTAGAAAGAAAAAAATGCATTTTTCAATTCTCCAGTATATATTGTGTTAAAATAAGCAAAAAAGCAATTTTTAAAGCCATTTCGGCTCACAAATTTGGCAGTCAGAGGATAAAATGACGAGACACATTTTCCTTCTCGTTGTAAATATCATTATCTTTGGGAAGCAATTGATTTCCTTTAGCAATAAATTATAGCAAATTCGCAAAAAAATGTCCGTATGATCAATTTTTGCACATTAATTAAATTTTGATAAACTTGCTTTTTAAAATGCAAATTAATTTAATAAGTGTAGTTGATAACAAACATAATACATGATAGAAACTAATATTTCCAAAATAATTGTTTACACAATTAAAATTACAAGTTGATTATTCCGAATAATTCATAGGCACGCGGATAAAATTGAATGACCGAACCACCACAAAAAACACTGTCAAGAACTGCGATTGAGTCCTCGGGGTTATCACTGGCCACGGTATAACCCTTCCCGTGTGATGTAGGTCCCATCATCAATGAGAGGTAGACAACCAACACTTCTTTCGTTGCCCACCAGGGCTGTGAGAACCAATAATCGTACTGTAAGATTCTCATCCTCATTTATGAGATACCCCCATCTACTCCCAGTGGATTGTTATACAATAAGGTAGCACTGCTCAAAACAACTTTATTTTATCCTAAAAGAATGTTTTTGCTTTTAATGGCGCTTGTCATTGACAAGCAAGATGACTAAACATCCTTTGAGATTTAATATGAATTGAGGGTCTCTTGTTTATTTTTTGTAGCTCCACCTAAGGCCAAGAGTATGATTTAGCTAATCACACGGCACAACCGTTTTTATGGGGCGGACGTCATTCATGCATTTCATTCACAGATCTTAATTTAGACCTGAAACAGAGAACAATCACCTCTGAAGCAGTTATATTTCTCTGGACATGAAAAATTTTGTGACCAGGACAGATTTATTCGTGCGGTAGTCACCACACGCACGGAGATTCTCCGGCCGGTGGCGTTCGAACTCACAGCCTAAGGGATGCGAGTCTAACGCCCAACCAATCAGACTATCTCGGCATTTATACTGAAAATAAAGTATTATTTATCATTTAAGAAATTCCTGAACCGTAGGATTGAAATAAGACAGAGGAAGGAAGTAAAAATCATCACAATCCCAAGAGACAAATAATGCATATTTTGTCTGAAATTTCAGTAATAGGACATTATAAGCAGTAAATGAAATTTAGATCAGAGCCTAATTAACGTTAAAAAGAAGTTAAAATGAACGTATGTGATGAAGAAAGAAATTGCATACCATACGGATCATTAAATCCATTTTATATATTTGAGAGTTAATGGCTTACATACGTGTCAGAATCAGGCAGGTGAAGAAACAGTTATAGAAAACTCTGAATGTATGATTTCCAAATTTCACATATAGATATATTTAATGCGTACTAAAAACCATAGATAAATTGTAAAGGACCAACTATATAAAATGGCCAGCTTCATTTAACTCTGACCTCAAGAGCCACATAAATATGAATATCATTGTCCTCCAACAACATATTTATTCTATTAGTGCACCAGGAATTCAATTGAAATTCTTCAAAATCGCTTCCAAGTTGTAGGTATCCATGGTAGGAAACATGTGTTTGGGTTTCAGTTAAATCAAGCCACTAGTTTTCTTTGATTTTATGTTGTATAACGATAAAGTAGAGCATGATTTGGAGGAAAATTGTTAGTCTAATTATCTTTATTCGGGTCATCTTTATCAGAATCTTTTATTTTATAGCCATTAAAAGGATTTACGAGTTCCAAGTTGGTCTTACATTTGAAAAAGTCAAATTTGTAAAAATTGTAATTACATTTTTGCCATAATTCTCATGAAACAGTCATTGAATATCACAGAAATGAGTGTGCAGAGATATAATAAAGTGATATTGTTATTCTTTGAAATTGGTTAGTCCCCCTTCTCTGCAGGAATAGGAAATAATTTCTGTTTCTCGAACAGTATTTTTCAATTATATAGATTTCATTTAGTGAATGAATTTATCACAGTAAATCATTGGAAAGTCTTCATGAAACATTTTTATCAAATGTGAATCATTAAAGGCAATTCTGGAATATTAAAAGTAGATAAGTTTCTAGTTGCCTATAAATCCCAGAGTTGGCACAAATGGAGGATACCTCAATTCTGTATGCATAGCAGAAAAAGTACCTCTATTTTATTATCTTTATTAACTTTATTATCTTCTATGATACCAGTGTCTCTAGCATCAATGACAACATACTTAATATTGAAAGTGAATTTTTTGAACTAATTGCAGAATATTTTTTTCATCATTCTTAAATAATCAACATTTGTATTTTAGTACTATAAAAATATTTTATTACTTTTACCCATTTTCATCTGAGTTTCGAAGGGTTCTTTTTATATATTAATATATCTTTACATAATGCATCACATATCAATTATTTTGTTATTAATCCAAAGTTTTCATTTCATTCATTTGTTTTAAACAAAGCAATGTCTTTTGACTTCGGTCATATTTGAATCAGTTTCTGTTAATCAATGATGGTAAAGAAATGCAACCATACTTGAAATTGATAAAAAAAGTAAAATTCCAACGTAAATATGCATAAGTAATCCAGAATGCGATTCAAACGGGTAACTTTAATATTGAACTAGTAGGAAATTGAAAAGTAACTTTAAACTAAAGTTGAAATTGAAATAGAAACTTTAAGTAAAAAGTATAATTAAGTTTAAAATCACAGTTAGGATGACTATTTTGATCATTTTAGTTGCTGTATATTTTCAATTCTATACATTACAAATTTTGCTTACTTAATATCAAAATCTTAAATTGTTAGCTCAATATGCTTTAGGTCAAGCCATGCTTTCTTAAAAAAATTCAGTAAATAGAAATATTATTAAAGAACGTTTTATTATGACAGACAGAATATACGCAATTTAAAGACCAATTCTAGAAGCTCGTAAAAAAGAAATTCCGTACGTTATTCATGATATCTGCTTTAACATTCTTCCTAAATTAAAAAAAAAAAACTTTATAACTTAATATATTGTATAAATACATTCTATGAAAAGTAAGTACACCATACGTTTACTGGATATAACGCTTCAGAATAAAAATTCAGCTTAAGTGAAATAAAGCTGAATAATATTGAGAGAAACATAGAATGTAACTTAACACAGTATATAATAAATTGTTAATGCTGTATATACTTTGAAATGATTTTTAACCAACTACATAACATTAAAAAAAATTAACAAATTTACTTACCAAGTCAGCTCTGAAGATTTATTTCTCAGGAGCAAGGAGATAATAATACATAAAATAAATAAATTCAATCTAATTTCATCATATTATAGCAACTTCACTACAAATACGTAATTGAATTACTTTATACGTTTTTCTGAGAAAAGTCCTTTTGGCACAATACGAGAATATAAAATAAAGCAGTGTACCTCGATTGAAACTCGAAAACTTTCTTCTAAAAATATATTTTACTGCAGCGAGTGGCTTTTTTAAATCAGCTTAATTTTTCTGGATGTTTAATTCTACGTTGAGGTTTTCCGAGCTGAGACTAATGGTTTCCAAAACAATTTTGCTCTTTTTTTTGAAAACGTCTCAAGTAATAAAAAGATATTATTATCTAATAATGTAGATTTTATACTCAAAAATGAATATGAAATAATATCTCGTAATAATAAATTTAAACTCGATTGTTTTATGATAATAATTGAATTATTGTTCGATACTTCCGATGTATAAAAATAAATTTAAGCTTCATTGTTTTATAATAATAATGGAATAATTTTCCTGAGAAAGCACTGTTATGATGCATACCTTTGTTTATCTATAGCAAATGAGTAAATTTGTTATTGAATAATTTCCTTATGAAAATAAACTTATTGCTTTATTATAATAATGGAATGTTTTATTGTAATCTATACTTATAATAAAGCTCAATGTGTCTGTGTGTGTGTGTTGGCGCTCTACAGACCAGACCGTTGGACCTACAGCTACCAAATTTGGTACATGTATACCTTGGAGGTTGGGAATGCGCACCTCGGAGCCCTTTTTTCGAATTTTTAATTAGAATTTGAATTAATTAAAATTTAAGCGAAATTTCGACGATTTTTCGCTATAACTTCCGAAAATATGATCGCACAAACATGATTTTTACATAAAATGAAAGATTAAAAAATTAACTTTCTAATGGTATCTTTGTTTTAAAGTATAACTTAACCTTCTATTTTTAACGAATTTTTAAAGAAATATTTTAACCATGTTTTACAACAATATATTTCGATCAAAACAATAAAATTTAATCTGCACGAGCACGTCAAGGGGGAAAAATTAGGTTTTATCAGCATGTTGCCATCCTATTGAAGGAAGTTCAAACTAAAAAAAAAACGACTATCATTACAAATTAAATCTAAAGGAATGCAACTTTTAGCACGTGACTGGATAAAATAAAATAAATATAATATGTGACATTTTCTAAAATAAATAATGAACGAGCAAAGGGAAAAAAATAGCTTTTATTAAACTCTTGAAATCATACTGACAGAAGTTCAAATTAAAAAATAAATTAACTATGACTGCAAACTAAATAATGTAACATTCACCACGTGATTGGATGAAATTAAATAAATATTAAATGTTATGTTTTCTAAAAAAGAAATACAAGACAAAGGTTTCTATGATCGTTTGCAACATCTATATCATTAATTTAGTAAATCAGTGTTACGTGACTTTCGAAGTTTAAGTATATCTGGCAGAGAAATTATAAAGAGAGCAAGACACATAAGTATTTAATTAAAAGTCTTATTCCCCATTACTCTTGGCGAACCAGCTGGTCGCCAAAGGCGTCTAGTAATTTATAAAGGAGAATATCAAGATGCTGGAAGCCTTTGTTTATTGACATAAAAGGAAATAAATCTATTTTCACCAATGATGGTTCAAGTATTTTTAGCTAGCAATTCCTGTTATAATTTTATATAGAATCAAGCTTTTCTGTTACTTCATTTTAATCTTAAAAAATTAAACTCAAGATAGTTCTTATTTTTTTATCAACTGCACTGGAAGATTTTGGAACTACAGATTGTACAATTTTTGTTGAAACTTAGTTTAAAAAACATTTCTTGGTTTAAAAATAAAGACTCTGTCTATAGAATATTTGTATTTTGTTTTAACGCAAACATATAGGAACACAATGAAATAAGTAAAAACCTAATGATACAACATAATATAATTTTTCAGTGAATAAGAAAATTTATTATCTTTCACTCTAATATATCCCAGCTAGGAAGGTTCTATAAAGGGAATTAATGAAGAATTTTCAGTAAAATTTTGTTAAAATCTTGTTTTGTCATATCTGAGGAGAATAAATAAAATTCAAAACCTTTGTTTTTAAAAATTCCTTTTAAGACAGTAATGAAAAGATCTACACTACATGTTAAATAAAAAAGAATAAAAGATAGATCTAATTAATTTATGATGATAAATATTCAATTATTTTTCAAAGCAGACATTATAGATAGTTTTTAGATTTGCAAAACAAATTCTACTGCATGAAATGGCAAATAACGCTCTGAATTTAAAGCAGAAATGATGACCTATTTTCCCTATAAGTAAAATATATATTGAGATATACCAACAATATTATTTAAAATTATGCGAGTTGGATAATATACTTATGGTATCTAAAAATATTCATGGATATTTCGATGAAAAAGGTTGACAAGTTACTTAAAAGGGAGATAAAGCATTGCTGTTAAAAAGTTTGAAAGGATTCTTAAACGTGAGAGAAATAATTTCTGTGAAAACGGTTGAAAGGTTACTTAAAAGTGAGATAAAGCATTACTGTCAAAAAGGTTGAAAGCTTGCTTGAAAGTGAGAAAAAACATTTTTGTGATAAAGGTTGTAAGTTTGTTTAAAGGTGATAGAAAGTATTTCTGTGATAAAAGTTGAAATCTTGCTTAAACATGTGGGAAAGCATTTATATGATAAAGGCTGAAAGGTGACTTAAAGGTGAAAGAAAGTATTTCTGTCATAAAGGTTGAAAGGTTGCTTAAAGGTGATGTAAAGTATTTCTGTGATAAAGGTTATAAGTTTGGTTAAAGGCGAGGGAAAATATTAATTTGATAATGGCTGAAAGGTTGCTTAAAGTGAGGGAAAGAATTTTTGTGATAAAGGTTGAATGGTTGCTTAAATGTGAGAGTAATTGGGAAAACCTTTTTGTGAAAAAGGTTGAAAGTTGTTTAAGGGTTTGGGAAAGTATTTTTGTGAAATTTGTGAAAAGGTTAAGTAAGAATAATTATCTATTTTAGATGAGTTTTGGGTACTTAGAGAAAAATTGAAAAATTATAAAAAATGGTAATTTCGCTGACAGGCTGTTTTTATTTGTAGAAAAGTTTTGGAAAATTAGACAAAATAATATACCCAATATATGACTGCAAATTTTGAGAGACTGCATTAACCAAGATAGCGCGACTTTCGGAAAAGTATTGTAATTTTGGTAAACGAATTGAATCTTTCTTCTAACATTGAAGTATTAAGACAATAAACTGCAATTTTACTGATTATTGTTTTTGTTCTTATAATATGCAATGCGTATAAAAGGAAATAGGGCTTCCAAAGAGCGACTGTTTCTATATAAATCGGGTACTTAATAATAAAAAGAATAAAATAAACGTCATATAAAATAAACAAAAACAGTTGCAATTTTGTTAAGGGAGTATTTTAATTCAATGGAGGTCATGCATTTTTTTTATTCATACGACCAGAGAAAAACAAAAAGAAAAGTGTTTAATTTTCAATAAATAAATATTACTCTGAAACTTACATAAAAAATCCCTCTATGGCCATCCTTCTCCAAATGATGTCTGATTTAGTCATAGGATTTCAAGGATTGGCATCTGATTTCCAGGAAGCTTTTATGCAAATATTAAGACATATAAACATATATACTTATAATATTAAAGGAATCACAGAGGTATTTCAATGAAATACATAATCCTATAAATTATCACTTAACAATGTAAAATTGAAAGAATAAATTTAAAAAAAAATCCTAAAACCGAATAGGAATTTTTTTAGGAAATAGGTTCTTTCGCAAAGATGGTACAACTTATATATCATTATCAAGAAATTTATCCCACTAAGTCATTCGAGGTCTTTGAAATTTTAAATATCTATCTTAAAACATATCTTCTAAACTACCAAGGATATTGTGCAATATTCTACTGTTTCTTAGTAAATTAAATTTACTTACTTTTTACTAAATTTAAATATTAATGAAACTTTCATTTCTTTGTTCTTGATTTGTAATAATACTAAGAATTTTGAATAATATTAAATTTTAGGCAATATGTATTTTTTTCAGTTAAAAAAAAAATTGAAAATGTATTTACCACTCCATCATACTTACCTCGAAAAAATATATCTTAGTTAGCAAAATTAAATATATAAAAAAACATATTTGAAAAAAAAAATGGAGAAAAAGGACAAAAGGAATATAATGACCTACAATAAAGTTATAATCGCCGTTAAATATCAACGATTTTAACTATTATTAAGATATGCTTATGATTTATGAATATCTATTCTTTTCTAGATTTACAATTTACTTTGCTTCTAAAAAATCAACTACCAGAGATTACCTCATTATCATTCCTTCATGCATATTAAACCAAATAATCTTCGCTCTTAAAAGAGGATTAATCTTATTATTTCCTCACTCGCTGTCTCATGTTTGACTACAATGTAAACGCTTCGATGTCTTTGAATCGGTGTAAGCGTTGTTTGTATGGTAATCCTTATTAAATAGACAAAACTATGTCCTTCAGGAAAAAAAAATATTTATTCTTATGCAAAAATTTGATAGTGTGGAATGAAGAGTGAAGAGAAAAATGTAATAAACTAAAACAAAGTCCACGCAGACATTTTTGATCACGATTAGTTGCGATATTTTTAACGTTGGAAATCTGCTTCTATTATCAAATACAATATGAATAAAAATAAAAGAAATCTGATTCGTTCAATATATATGTTAAAAATTACTTGCATCGCTTACTAATAACTTAGAATAATTGCAGAGTTTTCTAAATGAATTTTTTTCTTGTGTTTTGAGGATGCAAATTTAGAATAAAGTGGTAAGATATTTATCTTTTATGATTGAAAAAAGTTATATGGAAAAGAAATCCGTTTTTTATATGTTTTTTTTTCGCTAATTAAGAACATGTTGATTTCTGAAATATTTGATCAGGGTGTATTTTTATATTTTTTATATATTAAAATTATACCGCTCACAATGGGTTTTCTTATTTTTCATTGAATAAAGAAAAAATTCAATTCTTAAACATAAATCATTCACAGAATGCTTCTGGGAAGCATTAGTAATTTCCTCGAAATTATTTTGAAAAGAAGCAATAAATAAAAAATTTTACTAGAGAATGTTTTCATGTTTTATTTTTACAAATCTGCTATCATTGGTAAATTAAAATTCTTTGATAAATTAATGATATCTTTTTTCAAATCAAGAATGATCTGATTTTCTAAAAATTTCAAATATGATATGGATAATAATAAAATATTCAATTAAAATAACAATACCCAATTATTTATTTGTATTCATATTTAAATATTAGTAAAAAGAGTCATAACTTCGTGTCATTAATTTATCGGTGAACTAAATTATCTCATTTCTATAGATTATGTAAAATTACATTTATAATGAAATGAAAAAAGTAAGATAATGCTCTAATTTTGAATATATGCTAATAAAGTACGTTGATCATGCACACTATTACTTGCTTTTGTTTTATATTGTTCCAAAGTAGATTTATAATTTTTTCTGACATTTTGAAAATTATATGTATGATTGATATGCATAATTCTAATGCAAATATAACTGTTTGCAATTACCATACCATAATGATATACAGATAATTAATACATTAGAAAAAATGTAGCTGACTGATTAATGTGTGTAATTAATTAAAGAATCTGTAGTTAATCATAATTCATTGCGGAGGGTTCAGCCTTGCTCGATAAATCGAAAATCTATCAAATTTAATGAATTTCTCATTTTGGAATCCTTACTGAAAGCAAAAATTATCTAATTTTCCTAAATTGAAGAATTTACATAATAATTTTCTGGACAAGTAAAATATTAGATCGGATTACCTATATTAATTTTTTTTCATTCAACATTAATGAAATTTCCGTTTTGATTGAAGTTGCAATTCAGTTTGATTATTAATATATAGTTAATTAATTTCAATTACCGGTGCCCTATCTAAAGGGTGCACGTCTTCCCATGATGTGGTTTCCGGGGTTCGAATCTTCGTTAGGACATGGATTTTCTTCAATCAATCTTCGTTAGACATCCCTGTTTTCTACTTGTGAGGTATGAAAGAATCTCACTGTAAAAAGAGGTTGTGAGGGTGTGAGAATCATGTTTTATGAGCTTGCAGTTAGACTTCTGCACTCGAGTGTTCAATAGTCCTTGCTCTCTGACGCTAAGCCCTTTCTCCTGTGACGCTGACACGGCATCAACAGTTAACTTCAATTATAATTTGAAAAACAAATATTTATAAAACACTCGCTACTTCATTTATAATAGAGGTATCAGGATCGGATATTGGTACTCGTGAAATTGTATTTTTTACATTGATACAATGACCGCTAAGAGGATATTGGTACTCGTGAAATTGTAT
>JAPMOQ010030048.1:1977194-2001801 GCA_026543055.1 Argiope trifasciata
ATACAATTTCACGAGTACCAATATCCTCTTAGCGGTCATTGTATCAATGTAAAAAATACAATTTCACGAGTACCAATATCCGATCCTGATACCTCTATTATAAATGAAGTAGCGAGTGTTTTATAAATATTTGTTTTTCAAATTATAATTGAAGTTAACTGTTGATGCCGTGTCAGCGTCACAGGAGAAAGGGCTTAGCGTCAGAGAGCAAGGACTATTGAACACTCGAGTGCAGAAGTCTAACTGCAAGCTCATAAAACATGATTCTCACACCCTCACAACCTCTTTTTACAGTGAGATTCTTTCATACCTCACAAGTAGAAAACAGGGATGTCTAACGAAGATTGATTGAAGAAAATCCATGTCCTAACGAAGATTCGAACCCCGGAAACCACATCATGGGAAGACGTGCACCCTTTAGATAGGGCACCGGTAATTGAAATTAATTAACTATATATTAATAATCAAACTGAATTGCAACTTCAATCAAAACGGAAATTTCATTAATGTTGAATGAAAAAAAATTAATATAGGTAATCCGATCTAATATTTTACTTGTCCAGAAAATTATTATGTAAATTCTTCAATTTAGGAAAATTAGATAATTTTTGCTTTCAGTAAGGATTCCAAAATGAGAAATTCATTAAATTTGATAGATTTTCGATTTATCGAGCAAGGCTGAACCCTCCGCAATGAATTATGATTAACTACAGATTCTTTAATTAATTACACACATTAATCAGTCAGCTACATTTTTTCTAATGTATTAATTATCTGTATATCATTATGGTATGGTAATTGCAAACAGTTATATTTGCATTAGAATTATGCATATCAATCATACATATAATTTTCAAAATGTCAGAAAAAATTATAAATCTACTTTGGAACAATATAAAACAAAAGCAAGTAATAGTGTGCATGATCAACGTACTTTATTAGCATATATTCAAAATTAGAGCATTATCTTACTTTTTTCATTTCATTATAAATGTAATTTTACATAATCTATAGAAATGAGATAATTTAGTTCACCGATAAATTAATGACACGAAGTTATGACTCTTTTTACTAATATTTAAATATGAATACAAATAAATAATTGGGTATTGTTATTTTAATTGAATATTTTATTATTATCCATATCATATTTGAAATTTTTAGAAAATCAGATCATTCTTGATTTGAAAAAAGATATCATTAATTTATCAAAGAATTTTAATTTACCAATGATAGCAGATTTGTAAAAATAAAACATGAAAACATTCTCTAGTAAAATTTTTTATTTATTGCTTCTTTTCAAAATAATTTCGAGGAAATTACTAATGCTTCCCAGAAGCATTCTGTGAATGATTTATGTTTAAGAATTGAATTTTTTCTTTATTCAATGAAAAATAAGAAAACCCATTGTGAGCGGTATAATTTTAATATATAAAAAATATAAAAATACACCCTGATCAAATATTTCAGAAATCAACATGTTCTTAATTAGCGAAAAAAAAACATATAAAAAACGGATTTCTTTTCCATATAACTTTTTTCAATCATAAAAGATAAATATCTTACCACTTTATTCTAAATTTGCATCCTCAAAACACAAGAAAAAAATTCATTTAGAAAACTCTGCAATTATTCTAAGTTATTAGTAAGCGATGCAAGTAATTTTTAACATATATATTGAACGAATCAGATTTCTTTTATTTTTATTCATATTGTATTTGATAATAGAAGCAGATTTCCAACGTTAAAAATATCGCAACTAATCGTGATCAAAAATGTCTGCGTGGACTTTGTTTTAGTTTATTACATTTTTCTCTTCACTCTTCATTCCACACTATCAAATTTTTGCATAAGAATAAATATTTTTTTTTCCTGAAGGACATAGTTTTGTCTATTTAATAAGGATTACCATACAAACAACGCTTACACCGATTCAAAGACATCGAAGCGTTTACATTGTAGTCAAACATGAGACAGCGAGTGAGGAAATAATAAGATTAATCCTCTTTTAAGAGCGAAGATTATTTGGTTTAATATGCATGAAGGAATGATAATGAGGTAATCTCTGGTAGTTGATTTTTTAGAAGCAAAGTAAATTGTAAATCTAGAAAAGAATAGATATTCATAAATCATAAGCATATCTTAATAATAGTTAAAATCGTTGATATTTAACGGCGATTATAACTTTATTGTAGGTCATTATATTCCTTTTGTCCTTTTTCTCCATTTTTTTTTTCAAATATGTTTTTTTATATATTTAATTTTGCTAACTAAGATATATTTTTTCGAGGTAAGTATGATGGAGTGGTAAATACATTTTCAATTTTTTTTTTAACTGAAAAAAATACATATTGCCTAAAATTTAATATTATTCAAAATTCTTAGTATTATTACAAATCAAGAACAAAGAAATGAAAGTTTCATTAATATTTAAATTTAGTAAAAAGTAAGTAAATTTAATTTACTAAGAAACAGTAGAATATTGCACAATATCCTTGGTAGTTTAGAAGATATGTTTTAAGATAGATATTTAAAATTTCAAAGACCTCGAATGACTTAGTGGGATAAATTTCTTGATAATGATATATAAGTTGTACCATCTTTGCGAAAGAACCTATTTCCTAAAAAAATTCCTATTCGGTTTTAGGATTTTTTTTTAAATTTATTCTTTCAATTTTACATTGTTAAGTGATAATTTATAGGATTATGTATTTCATTGAAATACCTCTGTGATTCCTTTAATATTATAAGTATATATGTTTATATGTCTTAATATTTGCATAAAAGCTTCCTGGAAATCAGATGCCAATCCTTGAAATCCTATGACTAAATCAGACATCATTTGGAGAAGGATGGCCATAGAGGGATTTTTTATGTAAGTTTCAGAGTAATATTTATTTATTGAAAATTAAACACTTTTCTTTTTGTTTTTCTCTGGTCGTATGAATAAAAAAAATGCATGACCTCCATTGAATTAAAATACTCCCTTAACAAAATTGCAACTGTTTTTGTTTATTTTATATGACGTTTATTTTATTCTTTTTATTATTAAGTACCCGATTTATATAGAAACAGTCGCTCTTTGGAAGCCCTATTTCCTTTTATACGCATTGCATATTATAAGAACAAAAACAATAATCAGTAAAATTGCAGTTTATTGTCTTAATACTTCAATGTTAGAAGAAAGATTCAATTCGTTTACCAAAATTACAATACTTTTCCGAAAGTCGCGCTATCTTGGTTAATGCAGTCTCTCAAAATTTGCAGTCATATATTGGGTATATTATTTTGTCTAATTTTCCAAAACTTTTCTACAAATAAAAACAGCCTGTCAGCGAAATTACCATTTTTTATAATTTTTCAATTTTTCTCTAAGTACCCAAAACTCATCTAAAATAGATAATTATTCTTACTTAACCTTTTCACAAATTTCACAAAAATACTTTCCCAAACCCTTAAACAACTTTCAACCTTTTTCACAAAAAGGTTTTCCCAATTACTCTCACATTTAAGCAACCATTCAACCTTTATCACAAAAATTCTTTCCCTCACTTTAAGCAACCTTTCAGCCATTATCAAATTAATATTTTCCCTCGCCTTTAACCAAACTTATAACCTTTATCACAGAAATACTTTACATCACCTTTAAGCAACCTTTCAACCTTTATGACAGAAATACTTTCTTTCACCTTTAAGTCACCTTTCAGCCTTTATCATATAAATGCTTTCCCACATGTTTAAGCAAGATTTCAACTTTTATCACAGAAATACTTTCTATCACCTTTAAACAAACTTACAACCTTTATCACAAAAATGTTTTTTCTCACTTTCAAGCAAGCTTTCAACCTTTTTGACAGTAATGCTTTATCTCACTTTTAAGTAACCTTTCAACCGTTTTCACAGAAATTATTTCTCTCACGTTTAAGAATCCTTTCAAACTTTTTAACAGCAATGCTTTATCTCCCTTTTAAGTAACTTGTCAACCTTTTTCATCGAAATATCCATGAATATTTTTAGATACCATAAGTATATTATCCAACTCGCATAATTTTAAATAATATTGTTGGTATATCTCAATATATATTTTACTTATAGGGAAAATAGGTCATCATTTCTGCTTTAAATTCAGAGCGTTATTTGCCATTTCATGCAGTAGAATTTGTTTTGCAAATCTAAAAACTATCTATAATGTCTGCTTTGAAAAATAATTGAATATTTATCATCATAAATTAATTAGATCTATCTTTTATTCTTTTTTATTTAACATGTAGTGTAGATCTTTTCATTACTGTCTTAAAAGGAATTTTTAAAAACAAAGGTTTTGAATTTTATTTATTCTCCTCAGATATGACAAAACAAAATTTTAACAAAATTTTACAGAAAAATCTTCATTAATTCCCTTTATAGAACCTTCCTAGCTGGGACATATTAGAATGAAAGATAATAAATTTTCTTATTCACTGACAAATTATATAATGTTGTATCATTAGGTTTTTACTTATTTCATTGTGTTCCTATATGTTTGCGTTAAAACAAAATACAAATATTCTATAGACAGAGTACAATTGTACAATCTGTAGTTCAAAAATTTTCCAGTGCAGTTGATGAAAAATAAGAACAATCTTGAGTTTAATTTTTTAAGATTAAAATGAAGTAACAGAAAAGCTTGATTCTATATAAAGTTATAGCAAGAATTTCTAGCTAAAAATATTTGAACTAGCGTTGGTGAAAATAGATTTATTTCCTTTTATGTCGATAAACAAAGACTTACAGCATCTCGATAATCTCTTTTATAAATTATTACAATAAAACATTCCATTATTATAATAAAGCAATAAGTTTATTTTCATAAGGAAATTATTCAATAACAAATTTACTCATTTGCTATAAATAAACAAAGGTATGCGTCATAACAGTGCTTTCTCAGGAAAATTATTCCATTATTATTATAAAACAATGAAGCTTAAATTTATTTTTATACATCGGAAGTATCCAACAATAATTCAATTATTATCATAAAACAATCGAGTTTAAATTTATTATTACGAGATATTATTTCATATTCCTTTTTGAGTATAAAATCTACATTATTAGATAGTAATATCTTTTTCTTACTTGAGACATTCAAAGAAAAAAGAGAAAAATTGTTTTGGAAACCCTTAGTCTCAGCGCGGAAAACCTCAAAAGGGAATTAAACATCCAGAAAAATTAAGCTGATTAAAAAAAAAGCACTCGTCTGCAGTAAAATATATTTTTAGAAGAAAATTTTCGAGTTTCAATCGAGGTACGCTGCTTTATTTTATATTCTCGTATCTCTCTCGTCCAAAAGGACTTTTCTCAGAAAAACATATAAAGTAATTCAGTTACGTATTTGTTGGGAAGTTGCTATAATATGATGAAGTTAGATTGAATTTATTTTATGTATTATTATATCCTTGCTCCTGAAAAATAAATCTTCGTAACTGACTTGGAAAGTAAATTTGTTAATTTTTTTAATGTTATATAGTTGGTTAAAAAATATTTCAAAGTATATACGGCATTAACAATTTATTATATGCTGTGTTAAATTACATTCTATGTTTCTCTCAATATTATTCAACTTTATTTCACTTAAGCTGAGTTTTTATTCTGAAGCGTTATATCCAGTAAACGTATGGTGTACTTACTTTTCATAGAATGTATTTATACAATATATTATGTTATAAAGTTATTTTTTTAATGTAGGAAGAATTTTAAAGCAGATATCATGAATAACGTACGGAATTTCGTTTTTACGGGGTTCTAGAATTGGTGTTTAAATTGCGTATATTCTGTCTGTCATAATCAAAAGTTCTATAATAATATTTCTATTTACTGAAATTTTCAAAGAAAGCATGGCTTGACCTAAAGCATATTGAGCTTATAATTTAAGATTTTGATATTAAATAAGCAAAATTTGTAATGTATAGAAGGGAAAATATACAGCAACTAAAATGATCAAAATAGTCATCATAACTGTGATTTTAAACTTAATTGTGCTTTTTACTTAAAGTTTCTAGTTCAATTTCAACTTTAGTTCAAAGTTACTTTTCAATTTCCTACTAGTTATATATTAAAGTTACCCGTTTGAATCCCATTCTGAATTACTTCTGCAAATTTACGTTGGAGTTTTACTTTTTTTTTTTCAATTTCAAGTATGGTAGCATTTGTTTATAATCATTGATTGACAGAAACTGATTCAAATATGACAGAAGTCAAAAGACCATGCTTTGTTTAAAACAAATGAATGGAACGAAAACTTTGGAGTAATAACAAAATAATTGATATGTGATGCATTATATAAAGCTATATTAAGATATAAAAAAAACCTTCGAAATACAGATGAAAATGGGTAAAAGTAATAAAATATTTTTATTGTACTAAAATACAAATGTTGATTAGTTAAGAATGATGAAAAAAAAAAAGATTGTGCAATTAGTTCAAAAAATTCACTTTCAAAATTAAGTATGTTGTTCTTGATGCTAGAGACACTGGTATCATAGAAGATAATAAAGTTAATAAAGATAATAAAATAGAGGTACTTTTTCTGCTGTGCATACAGAATTGAGGTATTCTCAATTTGTGCCAACTCTGGGATTCATAGGCAACTAGAAATTCATCTACTTTTAATATTTCAGAATTGCCTTTAATGATTCACATTTGATAAAAATGTTTCATCAAACCTTTCCAATGATTTACTGTGATAAATTCATTCACTAAATGAAATCTATATAATTGAAAAATACTGTTCGAGAAACAGAAATTATTTCATATTCCTGCAGAGAAAGGGACCTAACCAATTTCATAGAATAACAATATCATTTTATTATATCTCTGCATACTCATTTCTGTGATATTCAATGACTCTTTCATGAGAATTATGGCAAAAATTTAATTACAATTTTTACAAATTTGGCTTTTTCAAATGTAAGACCGATTTGGAACTCGTAAATCCTTTTAATGGCTATAAAATAGATGATTCTGATAAAGATGACCCGAATAAGGATAATTACACTAACAATTTTCCTCCAAATCATGCTCTACTTTATCGTTATACAACTTAAAAGCAGAGAAAACAAGTGGCTTGATTTAACTGAAACCCAAACACATGTTGCCTACCATGGATACCTACAACTTGGAAGCGATTTTGAAGAATTTCAATTGAATTCCTGGTGCACTAATAGAATAAATATGTTGTTGGAGGACAATGATATTAATATTTAAGTGGCTCTTGAGGTCAGAGTTAAAGGAAGCTGGCCATTTTATATATTTGGTCCTTTACAATTCATCTATGGTTTTGGGTAAGCATTAAATATATCTATATGTGAAATTTGGATATCATACATTCAGAGTTTTCTATAACTGTTTCTTCATTTGTCAGATTCTGACACATTTGTAAGCGATTAACTCTCAAAGATATAAAATGGATTTAATAATCCGTATGGTATGCAATTTCTTTCTTCAGCGCATACGATCATTTTAACTTCTTTTTAACGTTAATTAAGCTCTGATCTAAATTTCTTTTACTGCTTATAATGGCCTATTACTGAAATTTCAGACAAAATATACGTTATTTGCCTCTTCGGATTGTGATGATTTTTACTTCCTTCCTCTGTCTTATTTCAATCCTACGGTTCAGGAACTTCTTAAATGATAAATAATGCTTTATTTTCAGTATAAATGCCGAGATAGTCTGATTGGTAGGGCGTTGGACTCGCATCCCTTAGGCTGTGAGTCCGAACGCCACCGACCTGAGAATCTCCATGTGTTTGGTGACTAGGGCTCGAATAAATCTGTCCTGGTCACAAAATTTTCCATGTCGAGAGAAATATCACTAATAGTATTGCTTCAGAGGTGATTGTTCCCTGTTTCAGGTCTAAATTACGATATGTGAATGAAATGCATGAATGCCCCATAAAAACGGTTGTGTCGTATGAGTAGCAAAATCATACTCTTAGCCTTAGGTGGAGCTACAAAAAATAAACAAGAGACCCTCAATTCATATTAAATCTCAAATGATGTTTAGTCAGCTTGCTTGTCAATGACAAGCGCTATTAGAAACAAAAACATTCTTTTAGGATAAAATAAAGTTGTTTGGAGCAGTGCTACCTTATTGTATAACAATCCACTGGGGGTGGATGGGGGATATCTCATAAATGAGGATTAGAATCTTACAGTACGATTATTGGTTCTCACAGCCCTGGTGGGTATCGAAAGAAGTGTTGGTTGTCTACCTCTCATTGATGATGGGACCTACATCACACGGGAAGGTTTATACCATGGCCGGTGATGACCCCGAGGATTCAATCACAGTTCCTGACAGTGTTTTTGTGGTAGTGGTTCGGTCATTCAATTTTATCCGCGTGCCTATGAATTATTCGGAAAAATCAGTTTGTAATTTTAATTGTGTAAACAATTATTTTGGAAATATTAGTTTCTATCGTATATTATGCTTGTTATCAACTGCACTTATTAAATTAATTTGTATTTTAAAGAGCAAGTTTATCAAAATTTAATTAATGTACAAATATTGATCATACGGACATTCTTTGCGAATTTGCTATAATTTATTGCTAAAGGAAATCAATTGCTTCCCAAAGATAATGATATTTACAACGAGAAGGAAAAGGTGGCTCGTCATTTAATCCTCTGACTGCCAAATTTGTGAGCCGAAATGGCTTTAAAAATTGCTTTTTTGCATATTTTAACACAATATATACTGGAGAATCGAAAAATGCTTTTTTTTTTCTTTCTAGAAAATATTTTTCTAATGACATCTGTATGCCGAAACGTAAACGTCTAATAATGTATATAATATATTTTAATGATTAAACGAGGGAAAACGGGATACACTATTCAATAAAGGATGAAAACACATGCCCGCGAAAATCGCGGGATACTACATTCGAGTTGTTCATAGAAATCACGTTATAATCAGCCAGAGAATAAAAAATAAATGATTAATCAACTTCATTAAAACATATTCATACGAATTCCTTTTCAATTAGGTTACGATTTATCAATTAAATTGAAGCGGAATAAATTCGAAAGGTTTAAGGTGTTAAGTAAAGAGCTTTATAAATTTTTAATGAATCCATTGTAAAATTTTAAATGGTGACTCAAGGATGTATGTTACAGTCATATACCATATCCAAAGTTTTACAAACTATAGATTTAAAATATTGAAGCAATTTATCATACTAGATTAAAAAGTATTAACGTTTATAATATTCTGAACGTTTTTGATTGAAGAAATAAAAAAGAAGTATTTTTCCCTATATATATTGATGACTTTGAAAATGATAAAGTATACATAAGAAACTATACCAATCAAAAAGAAATTTCAAGGATTAAGCAAACATATTTAAATAAATAATTATTTCGAATATAAAATCAATATTTCATCTCATTTTCAGTTTATTACTTTATGTTGAAAATCAGAATACTATTATATAATTTATTTTTGCCGTACAGTTCTTACATTCCAAAATACTGTATAAATTCGGCAGACCTTCCATTCACATCTTCATATAAATAATCTTTAATTGCTTTGTATTCCAAAGTAATGAAAGCCGATTTTTATTTAATAGAATAAATGGGATTGAATCGTTTATTGTAATTTAAAGCCTTGCATTGAATAAAAATATGATAAGCAATAAAAAAGATTGTAAAAATCGTACTGCAATTACGAACTATGCTCAAAAAAGTGCAGTATTAATCATTAACATTACTATTCATTTGAAAGTAATAAAATAAATATTTCTGAATAAGCCACTTAAGACAAAATCCCTAATAATTATTTTATTCCACTCAATATGCTGTTTTTGCATTATCAGCAACAGCCTCTGGCCATTTTCGTCCTTCAAGAAGCATTTTAGATTCTATTATTACCTTTTTTCCTGTTACTCCATTGAACATCGACATTACTATCTTCATTACGTCTAACTGAGCATTTCAGCAGCATTTTACAGATATAACAGCAGTACCCCCACGGCGTTGTCTGTGACATAAAATCCAAAAAGAAAAATTAGCTCTAAACTTAAATCTAACCTCTAACGGATATGACATGGGCCTGCTATGCAACATCCAATAAACATTAAATATATTTAGAAATTATCAAAAATAGAAACAAAACAATTTTTATCGAACACATTCAGAAATATTTAGACTGTTAAAAATGTAAGAATTATATGTCTGCAGATAAAATAATCCACTAAAAATGTACAGTAGAAAAGCTGTTTTAAAATTTAAAAATATACGACTAAGTCATTGTGCCAACTGTTCCACACTTGTTTTTCAACTCTTTATAATTTGATATAATGATTGTTTGAACTCCTTGTGGGATTTCAAAGAGATTGCTACTTCGCTCAACGGAAGTTCACCTTCACTACTTTCCTTATTTCTCTAATATTCACTAATCGCACATTTCTTTCCGCTTCATTTTCCTTATGGTGCAACAAACAGAGTTTTTTTGGCATTTAATGTGTTTCAATAAAGGTTGCGTTTCCTTCTTTAGGACACAATGATATTTGAATCGGTGTTTAAAATCAGAAGTAAACAAAAAAAAACGTATCGCATATGCATACCACAGCACTTGCTATTTGCACCTATACATTTTTTAGGTTTTCCGGCATGGTTGGAATAATTAAAATCGCAATTTATTAAAACTCCCTTTTTATTTAGATATGACTTCAATGTACTAAAACCCTCCTCAATAAATGCTCTACAAATCTGTATAAACATCTGCAATATTCGCCAACTATTTCTGGAGTTTCTCTGGTTCAAATAAACAGACGCATTCAAGAGACTTCATTTCATACTATGCATAGAAGAAATAAAAATAAAATTGTAACATTCTTACAGAGCAATAAATATATGAAAACATCAATAATAATTATATGAAAAGAGAGCTGGAAACTTTAGTGTAGCATAGTTACGTTTTAAGTTTTCTTCGCCAATCATTTCCTCATCTTTTATTGGATTTTACTTTTATTTATGTAACAATAATAACATAAACACAAAAAAATATTTCAAATACATCCTTTAATTCTAATTTATGTATACTTACAGAATATGTAATATATAAATTTTATAAAAAATATCTATATTTAAAAATTTTACTAAATTAAAGAAAAAAACATAAAGATAAAATTAAAATATTGAAACATTAACGTTTGAAATTTTATTGTGGTGTGAATTAAGATCTCTAGACATATTTACACTGTTAGTGTACAAATCAGAAAACGGAAAATTTTACAGTATAGATTTTATTAATTTAAATCTCTTCTGTAATATAAGAAGGTTAAATATCTTCTATAATAGTCCAAAAAATGAATAATAAAGCTTGATACATCTTTCCTTTGTTTTTTTACGTAAAATGATTTATTTTTATTTAATATTTTACAATATTGCACTGAATTTTTGTTGTGTTGTTTTAGACAAGGATAGCCTGATTGATAGGCTGTTGGATTCTTGTCCATTAGTTTGCAAGTTCGAATACATTAGCCGAATATTCCTCTTGTGTGGTGGTCACAATGTGTGTATAAATCTGTGACCATGACAGATTTATACTGACGAACGTATAAATCTATCGGGCTCACAAAGTCCCCCATGTAGAGAGTAATACCGCTGGAGATATTGGTTCAGAAATGATCGTTCTCTGATTCAGGTCTAAATTACGATCTGTGATCGAGTGAATGAAAATGCATGAATGACGTCCACCCCATAAAAACGGTTGTGACGCCTGAGTGGCCGAGTCGTACTCTTGGCCCTAGATGGTGCCACTAGAGACGCGCCCTATTGATTCAAATCGCTCTCTACGTCACAATGGGCTTGTCCAAAGGCAAGTGCCATAAGAAACAACAACAGATTTTTTGTCCTATAATTTAAATTGTAAATTTCATATAATTCTTTTTGTGTATGTTTTCATGTCAACTTCTTTCTTTTTGTTGATAACAATTTTCCGGGCGACAGATTATGCATTATTGCATTACTTCTATTCAAATCTTAATCATTTACGTATACTTGCATAGAATTACATGGATCATTTATCATTTCCTTCAATTTAGTTACCAATGTGTAGCAATTTTAAGTAAAAGCTTTTATAAATCATCAGAGCAAAATCTTTTCACCAAAACACAAACATTTGAAATTTCCGACATTTTAGTTTGGCCATAAATGTATAAAGAAATGGGGATCAAAAAGTTAAAATTTGATACATTAATCCATATTTGTTAAATTACTAATTTTATTCAGTTTTTGATCTAATTAGTTAAACTAGGAAGCAAGTAATAGAATTCTCATAGTTAATATAACTATAATTTTTCTAGTTTGGATAAGAAATTCTATAACAAAATCAAACTAGAACCAAACATTTTTTTTTCTAAATGAAGTAAAAATATATTATTAAAATCAAATATATTTAACCACCTTATGAAAAAATGGCGTGTTTAATTACTTAAGGAAATCTACTTTTCACTTTAAAATTTTCAATGGAAATACTGGTAAAAAGAATGCGAAAAAGAACAGGTAAAATAAAAGTTAAAAGAATTTCAAAAAAAGAATTCAGCAGCGTTACTTTCTCCACTACTCAAATTTCCAGAAACAGTCATTGAGGGTTCCAAAACAAGATTTCCTCATTTTTTTTCCATGTTTGAATTCACTTGCAAAGCGGATTTTTGTTGGTGTACGTATTCTATCGCAATCATTATCAAAAACTTTTGTGGATTTTCTTTGGTCAATTTATTTTTTCAAGCCCCATCATCTTAGTTGGTATTATAAAGAACAGTTAATATTTTTAAGGGAGATCGATTTGCATAAATTACTGACAAATATTAAAGATATTGTGAAAGGAAACTTGAAATTAATTCTGATCTAAATAAAAAAGATGTTTGTTTGAAAAGATTTATCTTAAAATCAAACTCGTTTATTTTATTGATATAAAAGTGTATTTCAATGAAAAAATAAGTTTTCGCAATAGCTATTCATTCAGTTTAAAGATATATGGAAGCTTTCAAGATTTATTACATTATTTCCTATGATTTAGTTTAGAATAAATAAGAAAATAAGTGTTTTAATCAGATACAAGTACTTTACATCTTCATCTGTTTAAATCTGTACACCTTTCTTTTTCTTGAAATTTGAGTAATTTATAAAATAAAAAAATACGTAAGCTTAATATTTTTTGGTCCGTTGTAACAAAAATGTCTCTGGTTTTATCCTTTTAGTATTTAAAAAAATAGGTATCATATAAACTTTATATGAATTTTTTTGTGTTGTGGCTTATGGCATTTTGCAATCCTGGTGACAGCTATCTCAGCAATTTGATTGTCTTTTGCCTTTTTAATCGCCCCATCTAGGGTTAAGAGCACGACCTAGTTACTTCATGTGTCAGATTCTCTTTCCAGTCCGCTTTTTACAAGAGGGCACATTTATACTCCTCACAGGTAGATCACAGAACAACCATGCCCGAACCGTAAGTCGAACCCGGGAAGCTCTGACTGGATAGACACACTACACCTACGCCATGAAGCCGGCTATAATTTTAATATTCATAGTATGTTGAAAATAGAAAATTCAAAATATAGTAAGTATTTTTTATTTTTGAAATAAGACAAAGTCATCATCTGAGCAAATGGAAGAGATCGCTTAGAATTTTTAAAGATGCAAGATAAGTTAGTGAACGCCATGAAAGTGTAGAATTTTATTTTAAGAGTCCAGGACACGATAAATTGCGAAAAAATGAAACGCTTTCTTGCATATTAACATAGGGTGATCAAAAATCATAAATTAATACATATCCTGTAAACGAAGGATTACTAGCATACGGTTAATTCTTTACCATCAGAAAAAAGGATTGTGAATTTATTATCTTACATTATCAGAAAGCCGAATATGCATTTTGTATCCAGTAATCAGAAAACCGGATGGATATTTTGTATCCAGTAATCAGAAAACCAAATGAGTATTTTGGATCTAGTTATCAGAAAACGGAATTTTATTTTGGATCCAATGATCCGAAAACTAAATACGCATTTTGGATCCAACTCTCGGAAAACCGAATACATATTTTGGATCCAATTATTAGAAAACCGAATATATATTTTGAATCTAATTATCAGAAAACTAAATATGTATTTTGAATGAATTCTTTATTGAACGGAAAAAAAAATTGGAAGAAACTAAACTTTAGAACAGGGCAACAAATTAATCACATAATCACAAGTCGATTGTATTTAGTTATTACATTTTTAGTACCACATGACTACAACGAGCTTGCGAACCTGGTGATTTACAAGCAACCACGTGACTTTCTCTGTTTTGCTTCTAAAGCAGACTTTCTCCACCTTAGAGTTTTTGAACTGTACGTTCTTCTTAGCTTGCAGTATGATTTTGTGAAGTGCTTATTGTTCGTATCTTGTGTCTCAGTAAACATTTCTTTAAAGGACACAGTTGAGTGTCTTTCTGCTTACTCAAGTGCACTGTAGCTATATATCAAAGTATTTGTAGCTATATATCAAAGAATTGAACTGGCTCAACTCCGGAATAAAGGTAGGAACTTTCGATTCAGTTATATGAATAATTTTTATTTACACATATTTTGAAAATCAGAAGGAATTTCTAAATAATAATCAAGTTTAATGGCATGAGAAACTAAGGGCTGACAGTAAGTCAACGATATAGTAAATTTAGTTCATAATTTGATTAAGACTTTGCAATTTAAAGGATAAATTTGTGTACTGAATTTCATTTACCTAAATGTTCAAGTATTTGACATTAAATTTATATGTTTGCAAATGTGTTGTCATACAAACTGTCTACCTCTATCAGATTTGATTTCAAATCTGAAATGTATTAATTTTAAAGGCAAAACCAGGGCACCAAATTTTAACTACTTTTTACATTTTGTAGTTAACTGAATGCTTGTAGTCAAATATTCAATAAGCAAAGTAAGATCAAATTAAATTCAAACTTACTATTGGAAAAAAGATTTATTATGTAAAAATTAAAATAACTTAAATGGAAAGTTTTGTGAAATGAAATTTTTGAATATTAGTTTCAAAACCCTAATGATAATCAGCATTACATTAGGCTAGATATCTTATGGTGGGCCAGTGCCTTCCTCTGAATTCTGCTTCGCCGCATTCTATTATTGACAATTTCTTTACTGTATGGCAATCCAGTTTGTATCCATTGACTCTATCCATCTCATTCTGGATCTAACCTTTCTCCTACTGGTAGAAGTTTATGTAAAAGTTTTTTTTAAATATGAAATCACCATCCATTCTAAATATTTCATCCGATTTATTTTCATGGATTTTGAGATCTAGATCTCTACAGATTTTACACAGCTCAAAATTATATCTCATTCTCCAAACAATATTGATTCATATCCCACCAAGAATGGCTCGCAGATTTATTTCTTTCGAAAATGGCTTTTATTTTTGCCAGTTTTTTCGAAAACCTAAAGTTTCCTAAAATTGTGAGCAGCCGTAAAGATGTTTTTTATTTATTTAAAGGTTAAAATGCAATTGTTTCAATAGCATTTAGTAATTCAGAAAATCTAAAGAAACAAATTTGTTACTAAAATTAATGCAGCAAAAAATCAGATAAGATAAACAGTACAAATAGTGATTGTAACAAAGAAATTTATAAAGATTATTTTGATGCCGATAAAGGGCATGTATAATAGAATTTAAAAGATCATTGATTTCAGCTTTTAAGAGATTTAATGGAAAAAGGAACAATATTTAGATTGAAAGAAAAAAGTAAACATTAAAAAATCCTATTTTCTATTTGGCAAGATTTGAATATTATATAAAAGTTATCTGGGAAATACCATTAGCATTTGGCGGATTTCGGAGAATATAAAGTGATGATTTTAGAAGAAGTAGGACAATGATTAACGCATATAGTGGCAAATCTAAGGAACGAAGATTTTATTTCAATAAATCTTTCAGAAAAAGTAAAAATATATATATATAGGTTTATTATTACGGTAGTAGATAAATCAACAAAGAATTTGTATTTAATTTGTAAATATTATTATAGAGTTTTTTTATTAATTATATAACTCTAACTGAATATGCATTTAAAAGAGTACAAAAAAAAGGGTAAAAGTGTAGAATAGTGTGCCCCTTGCTGCGCCAAGGATGCCAAGTCGCCAACAAAGATTGCGGACAAAATAAACTGTTCCGCAGAACAGTTACGGTTGTCATTTCCCGCCTTTTTATTTAGAATGTTTAACTAATTATAATTATTTGTTTAATACTGCCCGGTGCCTTCTACAGATGCTTTCGGCATCTGTAGAAGGCACCGGGCAGTATATTTTAACTTTAAAAAAACATCCTAGGGCTTCGCTTTCATACGGAGCGGGAAGGCAGTAGCTTCGCTAGCACATTGAACAGATGGACGGTGTGGATTAAGGAATAGTGCATAATAATATTACAAGAAAGAATAAATGATGTTATAGGAACGAATATTATACAGAATTTGTAATATTTAATGTACTTACTTGCTTTATTTAATCTTTTTATAAACACTTAACACTTCATAACACTCAAAGCATTCTTTTCAAACCTCATCAAGTCATTAAAAAAATATTCCAATCGCCCTTCATCCATTCAGCAGGTTCTAAATAGTGCCTAGCATCCCAACTACCAAACATCCACTCCTGTACGATTGCAGACATAATAATATTTCGAGGGAACCAAACGTTGGAGCACCAAAAGAATTACGAAAACTGCGAATAATTCCATGGCAGACTTCTTTTAATACGAAAACGCAGACGATTTGCGAATTCGCATAGTGTTAATTAAAAGTGTGAAAACGAAAAAAAAAATTTGTAAATATTAACACAAAAAAATGAAATAAATGTTATTTTAATTAATATTAATTTTATTCTAAACTTTCTTTGTATAATAAATTTTAAATTAAAATAATAAGCAAAATTTAAATAATCTGAAATCGATATTTTAAATATTAAATTTATTATAAAACAGTTGTAGTACCTGAACAACTCAACTATTGTAAAAACTAGTAAACAAAACAGAATTAGGGTTATTGCAAGAAAGTTCCGTTGGGTTGTCATATTGGCGATAAATTCGGGGGCACACCGTGCTACACTTTAACCAAAAAAAGAATTAGATAAAGAAATTCTAGCTTTTGCTAAAAAAAGTTAAAAAAAGATTATAGCTTGTTCTTTAAACTATACTCATTTGTTCCCAACAAAAAAATTCATAATAAACCCATTACATTTAGATTCACAACTTATAGTTTTGGCAATTACAATTATTGTACTGGAAAATATTTTTAATACATAAAAATTACCCTAAATAAAATTAAAAATGAGGATAACTTTATAATCAATAGTAACAAAGATGTTTTGCAATATCCAAAAGATGGCATGATTATTAAACTTAATTCTTATGATTTTGAAAATTTTTACGCTAATCTACCTTATTTAAAATTAATAATGTATGTACTATGATATATATGACATATATTTAAATCAAGATATAATTACGAAAAGTAATTGGCCAGAATTATGAAATTTTAGTTTTTTTAAAAATCGTTTTTAACAGAATTTTTATAAACAAGTAAAGAGAATTCCAACGGGAATAGCTTTTTCAATATTTTTCTACATTTTATAAGGTGAAAAGTAATAATTAAACGCAATTTAATAAACAGTTGGATATATATCGATGCCTTACTTTTGTTAAAGTTAGATAATGCTAATATTATTACTGATTGTTACCCAAAAAATTTAGTTTCAATTACAACAAACGAAAGTCAACTTAGAGCTAACAATCCATTTTTAAAAATATAAATTTCTAATGGAAAAACATTAGTAGGTACTTAGATTTAAAGGGATTACTTTACTTTAAAGTAAACAAATTTAGAAATTTCTATTCTCATTTAAATTCTAAAGTTTTTCAATCATTTAATTTTTTCGCAATTTAGCATGATTAAAATAAATTTGTATAAACATTGTTGCTTACATTGAAACAACAAACAATCTTATTAAAAACTTTACTATAGATTTTTTCGAGAACTTTTCCAATACAGAAGTTTTAATAAAAGCTGGCTTATCCAATTTTTTTTTTTTCGTTTTTTCACAAATAAATGTTAGTTTTCTAGTTTATTCACTTTAATTTTTGTGTCAATAAATGGGTCTGAGATCTTTTATTTTTTATAATGACGACTCACTTTAATCATTCCTGGCAGTTTTAAACGAGGGAAAATTAAGTTTTTTTAAACGTGATGCCTCTGTGAAGAAAATGAACCTTCTGTGCAATGTTTTACGGGGAATTACTTTTCAATTGGTATGTTCTTTGCTTTCATATTTTATTTACATTTTTTTTTAGTTTTACGATTACATGGTATTTTTGTAGTTAGGTTTTATTCAAATTCACTGTGGTGTTTTAGTTTTAGACATTTTTAAATATTAATTGCCTGTTATGTGATTGTCTTTAATTTGTGATATTTAGTCTTATCTACAGAACCTTAATATCTTGGTATTTTTTGGTCACAAAGGATCAATATTTTGGACGAAAGTCAGATAACACATAGAAAAAAATCTTTAAATATTAGTTTTAATGTTGTAATTAAAATACTTAATACAGAATATAAAATATTCTTTCTCATTAGTGCATAAAAATGTCGTTAAAACAATTTACAAGCTAAAATTGCAAGTTAAATTTTGCTGTATTTACGATATGTCTACATTCATCAATGAAAATAATCTAATGTACTTAACTGTTTTGTTTTCTGTACTATTTGATGGAATGACGCTTTCTATTTTGGGAATATTTTCTTATTTTGATTCAAATATAATTCAATTGAATATTTGGCTTGCATATGTATTCGAAGTAATTTTAGTATTAAATTGTAATCGTTATGAATGATTTTTTTTTCTCACCATTATCAAAATTCGATACATCGATGCATACGGGTAAAACATGGCATACCTGTGATACAGTTAAGCGGTTAACTTCACAGAGAAATATAAGGTATAAATATATGTGTGCAACTTATTTTACTAAAGAATTTTTCCTTGATCATCAAAAGTCATTTTACTGTAGTAAGCAATGGAATAATATTAAAATCATTATTTATTTTTTTTTCATTCTTTCATGGAAGCGAAAGCATGTGTCATGGACGAACTTCGACGATGATTCTCTTTCCACTTTTCACTAACGAAGGTTTCGCTTCTTTTCATTTCTATGATAATTCTTTTAACCAGATTTCTTTTGAGTATTGGGAAATGAAAACAGATTCGATTTTGTTGTTCCTTTTCTGTATTGCTATACATCATTTTTCAAAATATTACCCCTTTTGTCGTTCTAAGATTTTAATTTAGAAATGAATATGTATATTTTAAATCATTATTCAGTCATTGTAATGTTTCAAAAATCACGTTCAACATTTCTATAATTAAAAAAGAAATATGGTTAAAGTGCGCCCTCCTCCCCTGAGTTTGTTGCCAATATGATAAACCATCGAAACGATCTTGAAGCAGCATTACTTTGTTTACTACTGTTTGCAATGGTTGGGTTCAACATGAATGACAACCATTTAATGAAAAATGTTTGGTATTTTTTTTTAAAGATTTTAATTTAGTTTTGTAATATAATTGCTAAGTAGACATTGCAATGTTATTTTTAATGTGAATTCGAACAGAAAATATTTGTTCTTTTGAAGTACTTAATTGTCAGTTTGCGTTCTAGAAATCATCTGAATTATTAATTTAAGAAATCATTTACAGTGAAATTCCTTACACTTTTTCTAATTTTTTTTCATCTAATGGTTTTTTTTTGAAATTTCGTTTGTTACTAATTGTTCAGAACGGATGCGTAGTAAATGGAATGGAAGGGAATATTTCGAGCCTGCAGAATGGATTAAGGGTGAGTGGAATATATGTATAATATATATTTTACCAGTTGATATAATTGTGAAAAGAATGCTTGTGTAAAATTTTGTATGAGGAATGGTTTGATTGTTTCTTTCTTCATTTTTTCTTTCGATTACTGTTCCTTTTATCCCCACAGTTCTTATGTTTAATGAGTTAGTGAAGGTACAAAAATCTCGATGTTGGCGAAGCAGTAGGATGATTTTTTTAAATTAAAAATTCTGCCTAGTACCTTTTTTAGATACCGAAGGCACTATGTGCTCTAAATTTTTCTCTCTACATAACAGAACAGCACAGACGGTTCGAAAAACTTCTTGATTTAAAAATTTAGAACCGATAGTGATCCCAAAGGTTAAAAAAATAAAAATCTCAGATAAAACAATTCATATCAGTAAGGATCATAATTTTAATACAGAAATTGTAAACATAACTGCATTGAAGAAGTATTTTTGTCTGCCGTGTTTATTCATCTCTGGCACAGAAAGAGGCACACTGCACTCAATTTTCTACCTAAAATTACAAGTTAAAACTTATTATATTCACTATATGTCTATATTTATTAATGAAAATAATTTGTTGCACATAAATTCATTGGTATGTATAAGATATGAATATATTTAAGCAGCTTATTAAACTCCTTTTTAAGAATTTTTCCATTATCATTAAAGAAGCACTTTAGTAGTAAGAATCGGAATAATTTAAAAATCATTGTTTATGCTTCCAGTCATTATTTCATGAAATCGAAAGCAAATGTCACTAATGAATTTCGGTTGCTATTATATTTTCATTTTTGAACAATGAAAGCTTTACTTATCATTCAACATTCATTAAATGATATTTCTTTCCGATATTGAAAAATGCAAATTGATTTCAATCATTTGTTTCTATCTCGTGTTATATGCCAAAAACATTTTTCAAAATAATTCAACATTTGACGTCTTACGATTATTTTCCTGAATTATATATAATATGGACGCATATATTTAATTTATCTAGCATTATTAATAAAGAAAATGAAGACTTATTTTCTTGCTTTAAAGTTATGAGAATGATTTTTTGTGTTTGAAAATGCGCCTAAATGAAAAATAATTTCTCATATTATAAAACATAATTATTTTTAAGTTGCATTAAGGGTTTTGCTCGTTTTTTCTATATTTATGTCTGCTTTTGTCGAAAGAATTTTATTTTTAAGAATGGCTGTATGAAATTTCATAACTATTATACGATGGCTCACCGTGATTAAAAAATATAACTTAAAAGGTTATTACGAAATAATGGCTTTTTTTAACCCATACATTTATTATATAAATTATTATTTGCATCTTATAATTTACTGTATCATTGTAATGGATTTTCCTCCTTGCCCTTAATTATCCGTCGGGTTCGGATAATTCGGATAATTACCCACTTGTATTGTGGGTAGTGATCATTGAGCACACACAATGATCAGTCCTTTAGTAGACGACACTACACTGACGACGTTTATTTACAATACGAAGATAGGGCAGCACAAAGACGACAAATATTTATAGCACAACTATGTATAGAAGACAACTATATACATCCGACACGAACACACAGGACAGTCCACATGCAGAAATTCCATAGTCACAACTCCACAGCTCACAAAGCGACGAAGCAGGATTCAGCATTAGAGGGAATCTTTCTACTACTCTCTCGTTGGTTTTTCCAAACTGCTGAATTACTTTTCCTCTTTCTCTTCTCGCTTTTGCTGCCGAATCACTACCTATGAATCATACAACATGGCTACTACTCAGTTCAGCACTGCTCCGTTCCCAATGATGAAACAGGCTACAACCACGACAGAATAAGGCACACACAGCAATTTATCACTCCATCATTGCTTCGGTATTCTCTCGGGACTTCTCCGTTCAGGACTTCTATCCAAGACCTCTCTATTCAAGTCTTTTCGATTGTATGCACGACACACTTAAACACGCTTCATGATCTCCGGCCTTATATAACAGGGGAAGGTGGGGTTAAAACCTTCGAGATCAGTTGAGAGCATTCTGGATGTATCTCGGCTCCTAGTGAACAAATCTGAAAAATTCTCAAAGTTTCGAGAATTATCCATTTTGTCGCCAAAGTCACCAAATCCGTCGCCAAGCTCTGGGATCATTGATGTGACACCCGGGCAACGTTCAATAAAGGCGACTGTAAATCAGTTTTTCTCACGATAGCATTATTGGTGCAGGAAAGCAAAATTACAGGTTTGTAACAATATATATAACCGTTATTGACAACTTTTTCTTTAATGCAAGCATTTTAACAAACGAAATCGGTGGTTTTTATATGATTATATGATTCATTAAATTTTTAAATTACATATATACATTAGAAAATGAACAAAAGTAGTCTTATTTTATGCCTTGAAACTTAGGTTAAATAAGATTTAATGGGTAAAATTTTCGTGAAAAATAACTAAAATTAAAAATTTATTTTTCTTAATACTTTTTAAACTATTATTCAGTATTAGCTAACTCCAGAAATTTAAGAATAATATCATTTTCTTAAACTATCAAAATGCTGTTAGTCTCTAAAATAAACAAATATATGTAATAGAATTAGAACTTTGAATCATCTTTATCAATGCTAATCTATGCCTAGTTTGCATATAATTTAAAATATGCAGGATTAATATGAAACTGTAAACATATTTGGAATTTTTTGTCATTTAATATTGATTAATTGAAATAAACCATATGTGAAGCAAATAAATTGTTACTGAATTTATAAATGATTTATTTTATTAAAATACTTAATTGCTTCAAACTACAATAGGGTTATGCATCAGTCTAGCAAACAATTTTCTGTATATTTAAATGATATACAAATAAAATATCCATTCCAAACATATTACATGCTAATATCCTTTACTAATTAGTAAAATAAAAAATAATTAAATTTATATTTAATTATTATTTTAATTGCCATAATTTAAACATTTTTACGTCTAAAGGTTTTTAACCTATTACTTAATTGTGAAATGAATTTTTTGAATAAATAAGGAATTAATAATAATAAAAATATCACTTCAAGTATTTCAGTTATTTAACTAACATTCATAATTTAAAGGTTTCCGAATTCTCAATAAAAAAATCTTCAACACTTTTTTTGTTTTCTTATTTCCAAACCACATTGCAATATAGGAAACCAAAGCATTGTTTTTATTTTAAAAAAATCCAATAATACGGAAGCTATTTCCGAAAACTCTGATGCTTCCATCAGATACAATAAATCCAGGATTTTTTTTCCGTACAAGTCTCGAGATAATAGCTTCCATGGAATCCACCTTTTCCTTTTCATAACCTAAATGATATTTTCGGCTTTCGGAATGGAATTCTGAAATAACAAATTTGGAACCATGCCAACCTCCTGTTATAAAAAAAAATAACATGATCCGTTAAAGCGCACCTACTTATTACATTCGGACACACGGTTATTTTCTCCCGTTAAGTACTATGAGGGCTAGAAGTGGTTTCAGGAAGAAAAGAAAACTTTTAACGCGAATGCGTGTGTGTTATGGCACGATTAGAGGAAATAATCTAACTGAAATATAACCAATAATGACCATTATAAACAGCAAGTAAATACCGAGAGTGGGGTATATGAATTTGTCATAAATAGTTATGAAAATGCGAGAATACATTCTAAGTTGTAACAACCTTTCTTCATTTGAAATGAATTGAAATTAGCATAAATTTAAATATTTTCTTCGTGTAATTATGTATTTTGATGGCATTTCGCTTTTTTCCAGTATGTAAGAAGGAGTATTATGTTATTATAACTTTAATCTTAAGGAATAATGAAAATCTCAGAATTTGGGAAATTATATACGTTTATACAAATGAGAAGACGTGCAATAAATTTATAATAAATTTTCTTTTAAGAACTAGCTTCAGACAAAAATTAATACATTGTTACAAATACGCATTTCATTTGTAAAATAATTCTTGCATGCCTTTTAATAGCTTTTTTGAAACAATATATTTAAAGAACTAGTTCCCACCACTGTCTTTGCCTAGTACAGGGATGTTAAGCATTTTTTTTTATCAACATTCCATTTTTTAAAAAGTTTAATGGAGTAAAGACGTGCCCTCAAATGATTGACTTGTGATTATTGGTAAGAAAATAAAACTGAATACTAAAAACTCAGTTCTTTATTCAAACCTAAAAAAAATATATTGCAATGTATAGTAGTAGGTGTTTCAGTTATACGTATAATTCAAATTAAAGTAACACTGGTATGCTTTCTGTTCTTGCAGTTTAGATGACAAATAACTTATATTAGGATTGTAAGATATTTCTTTATCAGAATGCAAGCCAAATTTGAGCCAGATTCCAAACGGTTTCTATGCAAGTATTTAATGTTATTTGTCTGTAAATATGACTAACAAGGCATAGGTATATAATAATTCGGTTAAAGTAGCCTGAGCCCATATTCAAACAATTAAATATGTTTAGAATTCCCTACTTCCAAAATTTCATTGCCGGCATTTTTACTTATATTGCATGTTAATCTTTCTGTTTCAATCAAATCCTACTTGTTCCTTGATTCAATCGAAACCAGCTTTTTCCGTGTTTCAATCGAAACCAGCTTTTTCCGTGTTTCAATCGAATCCAGCTTTTTCCGTGTTTTAATCGAATCCAGCTTTTTCC
>JAPMOQ010030048.1:2001811-2018387 GCA_026543055.1 Argiope trifasciata
ATCCAGCTTTTTCCGTGTTTTAATCGAATCCAGCTTTTTCCGTGTTTCAATCGAATTCAGCTTTTCACTGTTTCTATAAAGTTTTGAATCCATATCGAACTCAGTTGCATTTCAGATTCTTCAATTTCCTACCAATCAAATGGGGAAAAATTCAGTTTGTCAAATAAAGTCGCATGCAAATCTAAAATGAAAACCATTTCGATCGGCAGCGTGCCCAAAATATTGCCTCGTACCATTTCTTTGTCATCGCTGACTTAAGAGTTCCACGACGTATCCTTAATCTGGGCGTCTCGGGTATGGTTGTTTTTTACCTTGTATTGTATCTGAGGTGTGTGAGAAAGTCCTCCTGTAAATAGTCGTTGTGGAAACAAGTATACCTTGTCTCATATGCATTTTTCATACGAGAAAGAAGTCATTTCGGCCCTTGGGTGCTCAGGGACCTTTACCCTCAGAAGCACAAACTCGTCTTCAATTGTTGATAATTCTCCAGAGATAATTCTTAGTGCAATAAGTAATAACAATAATTTCGTTTCTTATCCTAGGTATAGAATTGACCACTGACGGATCAGTATGCAATAGTATTGAAACTTAGTTTTCCAACTACCTGCTCTTTCTGCTCTTCTATATGATTATCTCACTGAGGGATATTTCCTAACTGAGATGAGAAGCTTCCGGTATGGTGGCAGGTTTTCAACATCCTAATATGGTACAGAAATAATTGGGAGTCGACTCTTCCTATCGATAGTGAAATTGACTTCTGAAGAGAAAGGTTGTACCGTGGCCAGTGATGGCCTGGAGGTCGTAGCCACAGTTCAAATCAGTGCTGCTGTTACGGCGGTCCTGACATTCAGATTTCTCCGTGCGCCTTTGGGAGGGTCGAAGTATCCGGTTATAGATAAATAGATCATGATACAAGCTTTGAAATATTTCTAAATGTACTAAAAGTTGTAATAGTTATTCAGAACGTGCTTTTATTTTTTTGAAGGATAGCACTTGACTAATTCTGAATTATCTTCATTTAAAGATGATAAAATCATTAAAAATAATAAGTCATTTTCATGTTGAAATTATGTAAATGAGAAAGTGTGCATTAAATTTATATATAATATATATTTATATTTATATATATAACTTGTTTGTGACATGAGCAATAAATCATTAAGATGATTCATTTTATTTAAAACAAATTCTTGCACACATCTTAACTTCTTTAACGAAATAATATAATCAAAAAATAATTCGTTGTTTATCCTAGCCAGTTGAAAAATAAATGTATAGTAGATAATGGAGTTGAACTTGGTCTTCAAATAATCACCCAGCTTCCTAACCCTCTTACCAAAGGATGTTATTTATTATGAAAGCTAGAATTTGAGTAATTCTGAATTACGCTAATTTGAAGTTAATGAAAATAGTAAGAAAGTGAATTATCTTCATGTGAAAATTATTATATAAATGAAAAGATGTGGACTAAATTTATGTAACTTTTTGTATAGGAAATAACCTAAAGTATGAGATAAATTTATACATAGTTATGAATATTCATTTAATTAAAGTTATTGCATACATTCTAATTATTTGTTTTCTGAAGCAATAGATTCAAAGAATTAATGTTACTTAACCCAACCAGAGAAGATGTAGATAATATCCCAATGGATTGTAGTATTACAACTTGGCCCCAAAATAAAATCCAACTTTCTTATTCTATTTATGACACAAGATTTCAAATATTTCTTAAATTATTAATGGGAAACATAATTATACAGAGGCTGTTTATTTTGAAATTGTTTTTGATGAAGAGTCGCATTTAAATAGTACTGAATTATCTTCATTTCAAGCTGGTGGAATGTAAAAAGTAAACCAATTCCATGTGGAAATTTTTAGATGAGTGAGAAAGCGTGCCCTAAAGATTTAAGAATTTTTTTTTGCAGAAAATATCTTAATGTATGAGAAGTTAATATATTTTTACGATTATTCATTTTATTAAAAAAATTTTTTTTTTAATATTTTTTATAAAAAAACTCGCATATTTAAAACTCGTATATATAAAATATCTAAACTCGTTGCTTTTGTATTGTACAATGGTACATATTATTTTTTTGAGAAAAGTACAAATTTTCATCTTCTAATTCATTCTTCATTCTAATTTCAGTGAAAAACTTCTTGAAAAAATTAAGAAAGAGGGAGAGAGGAAAGAGGGGGGAGAGAGGGGAAGGGGGGGAGAAAGGGTGCCAGCTCAGATGTCCTCCACGTAATCTGAAAGGAAATCAAAATTATGAGGTTCTTCCCACATAACCCTAGTGTTGCTTTATATCGGGACGTTGATACAACTAAATCTTAAAAAATCCTCTGGTTTTGGGAATCAAAGGTACAAGGCCTGTCTCAAATTATCCCAAATTCTGCTTCTGCAAACATGCTAATGCAAATATAAATAGATTTAAAAAAATATTTCCATAAACTGCCTCATTTGTAATTATGGCGGTGGAATATTTATTCCTTAACAACTTGACATACGAATTTACTTAACTTCGTAATTAAATGACGAATTTAATAGCTTCCTAATTGGAATATTTACTATTATTTAAATTCATTTACTAATTATACGTCTCAAATGATTTTTTTTTTCATTTTAAATTATTTCATGCTTTTCACTTAATTGCAGATTAAAAACTAAAAATTCAATTATTCGATGCGCGTCTAAGGCACGCCATTGTATACGAAGTGGTTAATCAAAATTGCATCACAACAAATTATAAATCATCTGGATCTGTAAAGTGATTTGCAAAAATGGAATAGGTAAACATTTTTCCCTCCTGCAATCTTTAATAATTTTATATAATAAATAGAAAAAAAAAACTCTTTTGATCTATAGTCATTCAGGTTTCAAATTATTTTCAATCCCCAGCGTTTTGGTGATTTTTAGTGATTAATTATGAATGATTATTGAATTCCAAAAACCCGAAAGCAATCAACGACCTTGAAACATTCATTTTGGTAAATAAATTTGAAATATATATATATATTATGTGATGTATATTGCGCATCATCTCATAAATTATTAAAATAAAAGATATGACAACCTCAAAATCACTATCGATCTCAACTAATCATCATATTGTTTTGAATAATGTGAAGCACTTTATTTCAAAATTTATCTCTGATAGTTTATTAGAATAGAAAAATTACCATGGATATCTTTTGCATTTTCTTTATGCAATGAATAATTTATATTAAGATGTATTTTCTCCAATATTTCTATTTAAATTTTTTAGCATTGTGATAAATCATTACCCTTATAAATTACTAAATTGTATACGGAAAGCTCTCATTCTTTCTGTGAAGAATGAAATGCAATGAAAATGAAAAATAAAGCTGTAAAAAGCATTTTCTAAAAAAGAAAATCTATTAAACTGTTTATCATTCTTGTTTTTTTTTTTACTTTAGTTTTTGAGTTATTTTAACAAATTTCTCAAAGTAAATCAATTTTGATTTTTTTTTAAATCTATTCGATTAATTTTTAAAAATATGTAAAAAATTAAATTGAGATGGAATTAGATTATTATTATTTGTATCTGAGGGAAGAAATATAATTTAGAACTAGGATTGAACAAGAAAATGGTTTTCTAAGCCACAACTTGTAGATCGATCTCTGGAAAACAGGGTTAGACATAATTCTCAGACTCCAGAAAACAATTTTTCTCCTGTCACATTAGATCTAAAATAATGAAGTAATCTGTCAAGTTTGGTTAGAGATGATGTATATTCGTGCATTTTATTAATGCTTATTTATAATGAAAAGAATTTTTAAAAAATCAGATTTCATTTAACTTAAATAATAGATTTGGAGTTCTGAATTGATAATGTCAAGAATTGTGTGAAATGAATTGATTTAAGACAAATATTTTAATCATAAGTTTGAATTGAATTAAATGTTTAAAACAAGTATCAAACACTCATCGCATAAATTACACTGTATTTTCATGTTTTTATAGTGTACTACTTGATACCCGACAATTTGCTGCTGTAGAAGTAATTTTGGAAATATCGTTTGAAATTTGAAATAATGTCTTGTTCAGTTAGGAATGATAGAAATATCTATTTTCTTACTGGCCATGAATCTATTAATTTAAAATTTAATATTACATAAGGAAGTACAAATAAAATTTATTTTACTTTGTCATTTCAACGCTTTAGGTTAGACAATATTTTTTGATTCTCCGTCTTCAGCCAAAACAAATATCTTGGCTATCCGCTTCGTAAGCATCCAGTCAGCCTTCTTAACGGTCATTGAGAATGCAAGTCGATTGGAGAACTGCAGACGTTGGGAATGGTCATATCTTATCCAACTAAAATTCCATTAAGAATAGTTGCCTCGCTTCTTGCCGCATAATAGTCTTTTAATTCTGTTGCGCTTGATCAGGCAGCATATTAACGATGTGTTTCAATACTTGCCGCATATTGATCATACGATTCTGAAACCCGTGAATGTGAAATTCTCAAACGATCTGCTTTATTGGTCGCTTGTCATTCCTCGTTTGTTTCAGAAACCCAAATTGGCATGTTTCTGAGTAAAGCTGAATCGAAAGCAATAATTAAGTTTTTCATATGTTAGATAAATTTTTAATGATACTCGTAGTTCGTTGGAACCAAATATTATATATGGTGAATGGCAACATCCTGTGTAGATAACTATACGTTAATGAGAAAAAAATAAATGATTGCACTAATTATTGTATTTTATTTCACTCGCATCAATTGACATCAATCATAATAATTTTATTGTTCGATATATAAGCTAGTTGAATCTGCCTTGTATTGTGTACTATTTGACTTCTGCTAATTTTAAAATATATGCTTCGGGCAATTGCAAGCAATAAGTGCGCAAAGATTCATCGTAATCGGTTGAAAGGTAAGGCAACACATAAGATGCGAGCAAAAAATCCTTTTTATATATCATATATAACCATACTATATCTATGACCATCGCGCAGCTGCAATTAATAGGTTGACCAAGTTTCATCACGGAGGATCGGTACGGCAGAGAACAAGTATGAATAAAAAAATATTTTTTATGTATTAAAAGAGATAAAAGTAGAGATAAAAGATTTAAAAGTAGATTTGCATGTCTCAGCTTCGTAAGGTAGTGTAATGGTCTGAATCATGATAAGTGGTTATTTCCAACCAACTGTATCACCACCTGTTAAAACCCTCAATGTTTAAATGCCTCCAGATTGCTAGATTGAGAATCTTTTTCACCCGTGTGGTCGTCGTATCGGATCATTAGGGATGCCCAGCGAAGAACCACTAGCGGGGTTCATTGTTAAGAGAATTATTGCACCTTCAAGAAGGAGTTCCAAACCATCTGGATGCTAAATGTTTCCCATTGTGAAGGGAATATCATTAACACGCGTGACGTAACTGTCAGTTACAAGGACGCACAATTAACGGATATTCCCACGATTTACAGGTGCGATTTACTTTGAGGGGAAGGGGCATTTACTGGACAACTATTGGGGATAAAAAGCTAAAGTGAACCAATGAGAAATAAGATGTGGCGATCGAATAGAGATAAAATCGTTTTTTTAAAGGTGAGGAGAGATTTCTTGTATTCCGAATTGGTGAATTGTGTTTCAGGTGATATTACTAGTAGTCATGTTAACCAACAACCTGCTAGTGTTTTATGGTGTTATTTCTCCGAATTGATGGAGAACTATTTTCACAATAAACCTTCACCCTTCGGATATTGTGTAAATAGTCAAAAATAGTTGATAAATCAATAAATAGTTGCGTAATTGTGTCATCAACTTTCACATTGTGTAAATATCAAATATTTTATCCTAGATTAGAACAGGTTGTACTGATATAAATATATGGCTGTAAACAAACAAAATGTCAGAAATTCTATTCTTATTTGATCTGTCAGGATCAAGACATTACAATAAGCATAATTAAATTCCTATTTAATAATTAATGAAAAATAAATAAAATTATAAATCATTACTATGCCACATAAGATAAAGTTAAACTATTTTTTAATGCCCTTTTATCAAGACTTTTCTATGAAATAATTTATAACGCATCGGTTGAATTCAATGTACCATATTAATTCAAATCGAGGTTCAGATAAAATTAGATTATTCAGATAAATTAAGATATTCTTTCAGAGAAAATACATACAAAAGAAGTTTAGATTTCATTTTAAAAGTTACGACACATATTTCGATAAAACTAGCATTTGTTTGCTATTCTTTCACAGGAATTTTTATCGTTTCACTAATTGTTACGAATATTTTTATTGATATGAATTTCTCAATTCATGCTAATATGACCGATAACATTAATATTGAATTTTTCTTTTCATTTACATACAAATACTAGTCGTTTTGACTCAATACATAGAAGAATACATTTGTTGAATAGACATATGTATAAATGATTTAATAATTAGATCCATGCCTATAGAATCGTTTCATATCACGGAGCATGGACAAACAAATATCCTAAATTCTGCAACGCTTCGGAGAAATATATAACAATAGTTGATGTATATTTGCAGAAAGAATTTCATATCTAAGCAAATATACGGAATGTTCCCAAATGTGACTTACAGAAACTGAGATTGAATGCATACAGCCAAATCATATAGTCATGTTGAACTAGAAATAATTTATGGCTGCAGTAGAATTTATGAAATGCAATGAATAATGGAATACAATGAGGAACAATGGATTAAGAAACTGAAGAAAATATGTGAAATTTATTGCGACAAAGATTCCAAGGTTGACAGTAAAAGAATTGTAAGATAATTGAGCCGATTTATTGAAAAAAAGTCTTTTAATTTCAAGTATGGGTCCTTGTCGTCAATAGCATAAATATAATGGAATTTATTAGGATATTAATTATACAGTGACTGAAATCTCAGAAATGTGTTGAGAGAAGCTAGTCCATCTAAATTTCCTGAATATTACTACCAAATTTCTGATGGTTTCATTGAGCGTTATTGATTGAATACCCCAGGAGCTTGCTTTGTTCATTAGATACGCTCACCCAGATGAAATGGATGGGAATTAAGGATTCTTGAGAACTTTCATAGAATGTATGAATATATTTATATGTATTCATACTTATATTCTTATACATACATATATTTGCTTACAAGTAATAAATTTGTACAGACGTTGAACTCTTTAAAACCCAAGTTGTGACTTCAGCTTTTAAGGAGGATTGAAATTTTTTTCCCATCTTTGAAAGACAAACTAAAATATTCTGGTATTCTGAAGTATTTGAGCTAAAATAAACTCAGTAGTGAGAGTGTTAATATGTGTGTGCAGTATTATATATTGAGCATAGTCAAAAAGTACTTATATTTTCTATTCCTTTTTGGTTCTATAGATAATCGGAAACTACTCTACATGGAAACTCTTTGATATGCGTTTGCAGATCATGCAAACGAAATTATTCTTATAATTATTCATGTAAAAGATCCGCATTTGACGCTTATTGTTGTCCTACAGCTCAGGTACAAACTATGCATTTGGATATTTATGGCCAGATTCGATGATTGTAAGATCAATGCAGATAGCCAATATGTCACTATTGTCAAACTTTTTGCATCGAAATGTAAATGTTAAAATTGGAAAGATTTTTTAAAAAAATCTTGGTATTATCGTACTGTGATAACACAAGGAAGATAGCTTTGCTGCTGAAATGTGTTCGTTGTCCGACAATTGTCTCAAAAGAATCAAATTGCACATGCCGTTCTTCATTTACTTGTCTAAAACGTCGTTTACTTTAAACGAAAAGTTTAACCTTAAAAAAATGAGTTGTTAAATTTTTAATGCCTGAGTGCATCCCTTTGTAATTTAAATACAAACTAAATATGCTAATGTGTATTGAAACTCAAATAAAAATACCTAATTGGATATATTTAAATTTTATGATATTGTCGCATTTTACTTGAATTGTTTGGAAGAGAATGATAGGTAGTCGCAAGAAAATTAAGTAATAACTGCTTACTTTCTAAAAAAATGTTTCAAATTATTAAATTAATGATTACTAATTTAACAATTATTGATAGTTAGTTGTGAATTTTATTCCATTAAATTTGTATTCCTCAATTTATGTTCAATTCTCTAGAAATGTTACTAACTACATTCTTTGTCACACCGAATTATATAGAAATCAAAATTATTTCAACAACCAATCTTTTCTTATCCCCAAATGTGTTTCTGCTGCTTATTAAATGACTGAAACTCAAAACCTGCTTTCTGTTTATGACAAGGATAGAGTGGATATATGCTTGGCAACCAATAATGGAAAACAAATAATTGAGATCAGTAGAGAATGCTGGCAAATGAAATGAAGTTTCTCGGAATTTTTCTGTAGAATGATGGTGATTAATACAGTGATTATTATGATAATTCCCTGGATTTCCTCTTCAAGCAAGAGAGACGAAATGAAAGTAAAAATATGGTGTCGAAGAAAAAAGAAATAAAGACAAAATATTAGGAAAAGCTAATTGTTTTAAGTTTAGATTAATAAAGTTCAGTTTTAAAAGTAAACGTCATTTTTACTGGATATTTACAAATAAACAGTGCAAAATATGTTCTGATTGAAAAATTACGTTCAAATAGTACAAAATGTGTTCTGATTGAAACGATGTAATTTAATTGATTGAAAAATTATTTGCATTTTATTTTTCACAAGCTGTAGAGATCTAGTATAATTTTTGACCTATTGCATAAAAACATTGCAATCGTTAGGGATAAAAGCCAAAAGCAATTAACATTATTTTGATATATCTTATTTTTTATATTCATAAAAATGTTTCTACCGAAATAAATTTATCTTTTGAAACTAAATAAACAAGTCAGAACTTAATTGTTTTTAATTTTAAATCGTGCTGTTTCTTGTCATTAGCAAATTTAACCCTTAGTCCTAAAACAAGAATGCGTGTTGAGAAGTTATTAATCATATTAAAATTAAAGTAACTTTTTACAAGAAGAAACATAAATGATTCCATTCCTATTAAATGAATCTCTTGGACAGATACATGCGGCTTTTCTGCTGTAATTAGTTATATATAAAAGTATTAGAAGTATGTACTCTTCTGCAGTGGCATGTATTATCAATTACACCAAAATATCAATATTGATAAAATATACCGAATTCAATTAAGTAAGAAATTGTTATTACCCTATTTTTATATGAAATTTTTTACCCTATATATATATATGTATGTATAATATAATATTGTTGCAAGCCTGTATGCTTCCTGGCATGGTTATTTGACACACAGGAAAGACCGTATTAGGACCAGCTCTACAGGTGCTGATAGGGTTCCTCATTAGTAATTTTTGAGCTTGGCACCAAACTTGCCAGACATTTGGTTACTTGGCGACGCGTTTAGATACTTTGTCAAGAAAATAGATATTCCTAGAAACTTCTAGAATTTGCATCAAAATATGCCTGATTGCTCCAGAAAATTCTGGGTCCGCCTACCGCGAGCTATCAAAAGCCAGCAGTCTAAGCTGTAATCAATTGTGGACAACTACACGAATGGTATATTAGTTAAAACACTGGAGTAGCAAATAGGAGACCGAAATTTAATCATGGGTTATCAGTTCGATAGATGGTCACATCAACTATTGAAAGCCAGGTCTTTTGAATTTTTTTCTTCTGTTGGCCATTAAGCCCCCTGACCGGGGCTAGGAACTCCGTGAACCATGCCATTATCAACTGCATTCAATTTGAAAGGCGAAGTCGGGAATCGTATCCGTAGTTGGAGTTTTAGTTAAGAGGATAACAATGCAACAGTGGAATAGTCAGACGAATTACCAGCGTTGTGTTGTGCCCAAGCTATTGCGGAACTGACCTATGGGCCACCAAATGTTTATTGAGGAAGTAGCATCATTTCCTGTGAAGTATAACAAGTTCTGTAAGAGTGTATAGGCAGCTAGATATAGCTAAAACCAGGTGTGACAATGGAGAATTGCAGGTGTTTGGAGAGGCCGTAGTAAGAAGCTACGAAGATTCCCTCTCCTGCTGAAATCGGTCTGGACGCTTTGTGTGTTGTGACTGTTATTACTATTGATTATGACTTACTGGCTACTTTTTGTAGAAGTGCGCTGCAATGTACTGCCTGTCTATTTCTCGGTTGTGTATAATTGTCGTCTGTGTTCTCATGTTCATTCTGTTAATAAAAGTCGTAATTGTTTTCTTTTAAAGGACTTTTTATTTCTTCTTCCACTATGAAAAACTAAAAGAAACTCAAATGATAGAAATGAATGGGTAACAATATATATATAATATAGGGTTTTATATAATATTTCGTTGTTTATATTATGCTGAATTACTTAAAACTGCCTTAGTTTCTAATTTAGAGCAATACTAAAATTAATACCCACATTCATAGATTTATATTCTCTAATTTTAGACGATTTAAATATGCATATTACTATCATTTATTATTTAACAGTTATAGGGAAATTCTGTGACGTTAGAAAATAATGTTTAAATTCGATGTCTTTTTTTAAACTTGAAAATAGTTTTCCTAAAGACCATAAGTCTTTCGAATCTGTAAATTTAGGCTTTTGAATGTCTCATCAGGGACTTAAGAATCGAAAAGATTTCTCTGATTAAAAAAAGTATCGTTTTCAAGAAAATTTATTTTTAGAAAAGAAATTCCTATATTTCACTGCAGGTACAGTGCTCTTTTGCATATTTTATATGTTTTGGGATATTCTCAGGTTTAAAAAAATAAAGTTATTCAGGTACGTATTCTCTTAAAAATTTCGCAAAGGATTTAAACTGGATTGATTGATATTAGGTGCAATGAATTCAATGTCTTTTCAAAAATAACTCTTTGAAGATTTGATGCTTAAATTAATGAAATATGTAATCTTAAATTTAGTTATTAATTTGAATTGAAATTATTTATATAAAAACCAGCAAATTAATTTCGATTATTATAAAATAAATCATCTGTTTCCTTCAAGGTGAAATCCTTTACTTAAAAATCTTGCGTTTAATACTTCTTCTATAAGCATTCTATTTCTGTATATATTACGAAAATGACAAAAATCTATTTAAATACACTTAGCTTCTTTTAAATATGCATCTAAAAACTCATCTGTGTTTCTTGAACAGCATTTGTCTTTTTAGTTTGACATTTTTACATTGAATAGAGTCTCGAAATATAAGCACATAGTAACGTAGCAAATTCATAGGGGAGCGATAAAAATTATATTTAAAATAATTATTTTTAGAGTTTGGAAGCTTAAAACTATATACTTAATAACTTACACAATACTACAGGAATGGATTTTTATCTATTTAAGGTCTAATCTGCATCAATATTTTTATTCAAGTTCAACATAATATAATAGGTACAGACTTACTAAATCTATCGACAGATATTAATATTAAATTTCATTTTCTATGTTCTGATCCTGAAAGAATCAAGAAATATTTCTGAAGGTATTTTACAAATGCAAATATTTTTCAAATATGTTTGAATTTTTATTTAAAAATATTTTTACGCTATTTATATTTTAAAACTTACCATTCATATCGTTTATAGTTATAAATCTTAATCTTTCCTCTAATGTGGTTGAAGAAAATATTGATTTGACATACATAAATGGAATCACGAACCCTATATTTTCCATTGGTTTTGCAATTCTGTTAGATTTTTCTGAATTTTTTCAATCAAAAATTAGGTGAATTGTTATTTAGTTTTAAAAATTAATCTCATGCAGTACAAACTTGCAAATGCTTCCAGTTTATTAAAATAAACATTTCAAATTCTATTAATATAGTTTTATGTTACAATTTAATGCCCATAAAATAATTTTAACATAAAATATATTTTACTTATTCTAAGAAAAAGAATTAAGTCCCCAACGAATTTTCATGATTATGTATATTATTTAAATATGAAGATAAATCTCAAAATGATTCAGAAATTTCATATTAAACTTAAAATGCATCCAAAGACTATTTAATGAAAAAGAAATTATGGTATTCAACTTGAAATACAAGGGACTTTTATTTTCACAACAACAGATAAATTTTGCAAATGTCTCTTGAAATATATAATATATGAATGCCGGCATCTTCCCCGTGATCTGGGCGTCCCGGTTCGGCCATGGTTGTTCTGAGCTCTGCGAGAGGTATGAATGTGCCCCTCTTTTTAAAAGGGGGGCGCATTCATACCTCTCACAGAGGCTGTGCAATCGAGTGTGTGTCTCATCATCAAATGAGCTAGAAGTCAGATTTCTGCCCTCGGGGTGCTCAAGGGTCTTTAACCTCAGATGCTATTGCATCCCCTTTTCGTGGAAACACGGACATGACATCATCATCATATATAATATATGAAAGAACTCAATAAGAGGAATTTCATAGTATTTCAAATAATGATCGTAATAATTAGTAAGAAACAGAGCATTTGAATTTTTAAAGAAACTTGAAATGTTGAATGAACAGAACATTTATTTCTCATAAATGGCTACAATTTGATATTTAGTAAAACTTGTATCGTTCTTCTTTGCCTCTTATTTAATGCTTTTTAGTAATTTAGACACAAAATGCTAGTAATAAATTTTAGTTTATTGTCTGTAAATTTTTCTGTAGGTTTTACCACTAATCAAACTTTAGCAAACTCCAATATATTTATAGAGTACAAAACTGATTTAAGAATTATAAAATATTTAAAGATAAAGCATTCATAAAATTCATATGAAATTGCACAAACATATGACACTAATCTTCCAAAGTCAGAATTTTTAATTCTTCTGTTGGTTGAAGCTCTTAAAACAAATCAATATTTCAGTACCGAATGGAATTGTTCTTTTTAAGCTGTTCTATATTTTTTTTAAAAAAAAGGAGAGCACACTCTAGATTTAACGATGAGAATGGTATAATTTAAAAGGAGGATCTCAAAAACAAGAGATGACATGTTGGAAACTGAGATGCGCATGGGTCTTAAGGTTTTAAAAATGTAGCTTTTAAAATAGTAACATATTCAAATATTTTATTGAAATAACCAGTCAGATCAGAAATACTTACTTTGAAACTTCTGGCCTAATTTCTGTTTTAGTAAATTATGAGTATTGGTTTGCAAGTAAAAACTCGGAATTGATTGTGTTTATTTGAACTATTTGCACTATTAAATGAAAATAATTCAATTGTGTGCATTTTTTTAAATTAATGATTTAAAATCAGATTAAAGAATTACGGAGGATTATTCTAAATTTATAAATCATTTTTATTAAATAACCACCCATATTTATGGTGTTTGAAGTGTAGTTAAAATAGAATCTGTAAAGGATTGGTTTTTAACACATGGTTTTAATTTAAAATTTTGTTTGAATAAAGATTAAGGATAATAAGAGATATAGTTATTTATATGATAAAATAAGTTTATTTAGTTTTTTCCGAAAAATTTAGAAATTTCTCTTTTATCCATTAATGTGTTATTATAAATGAGAAGAATTTTAAAAAATCCGCTGAAAACTAAATCTATTTTAACATTGTGCCAAAATAATAAATGAAGAGTCAGTGTGATCACAACAGCTGTATTTCTTTAAGAGATCTAATGATACACATCAAATTTGGACCCCCAAACAATGCAAACAAATTAATAGCTTCTTTTTTATTTCATGTGTGACCCAACCGTCTTTAATAGTACGAAATGTTGTACTATTTTAAATCCAGTTATTTAATAGATTTACTGGCTTCAAATGATAAAAGTATTTTATATGTATTATTTATCATTTAAATGGATTTCCAATTATTTCATATTTTTAAAAACGAGTTTTAACTATAATTAACTCGTATATAATTTTAATGAATAGTTTTTTTATGGATAAATAAGGTTAATTTAAAATACTTACAAATTATTAATTTTAAGTTGGAATTTTCTTTTCAAAAAACCTTCAAATTATACATGATCAAGGTTTGAAAACTTAGCAGACAGATTTGCTAATCATCGTATTGTTTCTTCATTGACAAATTTCAGGAACTTGAGGAATTTTTTCTCATAATTGGTTTCCTGTTACATTTTATCATTAGAATGACTGAAAATTCTAAATACGCTGTTATACTAATATACTAATTTTTGTAAAAAATGCTTTGCTCTATACTTACTTTGTAACTGATAAAGACACTAATCTGTAAAAATTGTAGAATCAAATTATGATAAATGAAATATATTTGCATGTAGCAAAGAAATAAAATCACATTGTTTGGATTTTGTTGCGAGTGAAGTTGACAATCAATGGTATAATACAGAAATAAAATCACAAATAATTTTCCATTCAAAAAGAAAATTGTAATAAGAATATTATTAATAAAATTTGTGTAATAGTGTTTCAGCAATAAAGAAATAACATTGTTATTCTTAGAAGTAATATTCAAATTTAAATTTTCGACAAAACAGTGATATGGAATTTCAATAATATTTATATTCATTATAAAAATTAATTCATATTATCTTAGAAAGCTATTCAAATTTAAAAAATTCTTTTTCTTCCTTTTATCCCTTTTAGCCCTTTGTTGCCCCCTTCTAGTATTTCATTATCTAAAAATTTTTGTTTAAATGTTAGGATATTTTAAACTTTGATTTCTTCTAGATTTAACTGAAATATAATTCATATAAAAACCACAATAATGAGTTTATTTTTATGAATCCAAATCCTTAACTACCTTATTTTTTTGTTCTAAAAGAACTGACGAGGTTCTGTTCTATAAGTACTGACAAGGTATCTACCTGAGTTAGGCTCAGATTTTATATTCAGAATCAATGATTCCTTTCATGGTACAACGCTCGCTTCACATAACAGTTTCTAATACGTCACGCATCTCCCAGGTTTAACAAATGACTTTCAATTTATTACAAGTTAAAAATATTTATGCCAGCACGAACTAAAATGTTTCATGTCATCGCCGATAACAGCACTTTGTCTTTCCATTATAAATAGATGGATACACCTATCAATTTAAAAAGATGTTTAAAAATCTTTCCTGACTCTTTTGAAGATGATCTATCGATGCTATTCAGCATACCACAATTCCGTTTAAGCACGAATTTTCGATTTAAGTTACTTTCTCCTCTCTGATTTCAGATTAAATTTTCTGAACATTGTAAATACTTAAAAAAAAAACTAAGGCAGGTGAAGTAAACCATTATCGGTTATTTATCATAGAAATATATTTACAAAAAACGGTTTATGGAATAAGTATTTTTGAACCGTCTCTATCTTTGTATATACTCTCAATTCAGCAATGCATTACTTTCATAAAATAATTTTTTTTATACTGAATACCTATTCAAATGTGTTTCAGTTCCAGATATATATATTATATACAAGGTGACCAAAATTAAAACACCTACTTTGCGCTCTCTATAAGCGAGGTACTCAATGTAAAGGCTCCAAAGCTGATGAAAATACTAAGCATGACATGGAAGATAGACAGCAAGGAAAATGTTTCAGAAACAGCGATAAATACTGCTGTTCGATTAACAACATGCTAAAAAGGTGAAAATAACCAAATACACAAGAAATAAAGGAAACCATAAGTCATGGAATCTTTCCTTTCTAGTTTCTATTACTGAAATGAAATAAAAAAATATTAAAAATTGAAATGAAAAACTCTTTGTAACTGCAATTTCGTTATGCAAGCAGGAAAAATTGCATAAACTCTTGCTTTGCTGCTACTGTTCCTTGCATAAAAAGGATAATTTGGAAAAATGTCATTCTTATCAGCGGAGGTTTAATGTTTTGCTTGTCAAATTGCTTCATGAAAACAAAAGAAATCCTGCAGCTGCACTTCATGAGTTTCGTCGACTTGTCTATTTAAGCAAAGGAGCAACAGGTACCAAAATATGCTAAAAGGTTTTGCTGTACCCCAAATGCGACAACGCCAATGTCTTAATTCAATTACCTTTCTGCAAAATGAAGTTCCCTCCACACATTAGATTATGTGTTAGCAGTTTCTTCCACAACATTTCATTAATGATAGAGTAATTATTCGTGCATTTCTAGCAATCTTACCAAACTTAATTCATGTGAATTTTGGCTTTCGGGATATTTAAAAAATCTTGTTTACAGATGGCATCTGGTAACCTTAGTAGATTTGGATGACAGTTTCATTCTGCAAGTCAGATGCGTCTAAATCGACCGATTTCGACCAACCATTGAAGCAGCTGATAAGCATCTGTAATGTCCTTGGGACTGAATGTTTGATACGTTCGAATTAAATGTGTTACAAATGTGTATTTTGAATCTTTTCAGCCAATTTTTCGCTGTACAGAACTATACATCAGTTTTGCTCGAAATAATATTTTTTCACTTAATCCTTCTTCCTATGCTTAAATAGTATGCTCACCAACTTTGGAGCCCTTACGCAGAATGGTTCACTGTATAGAGACCTTGGAGTAAGGATATTTAAATTTTGAGCATCGTGTGTGTGTGTGTGTGTATTATATATGTATATATTGTATATGTATATATGTATATATTGTATATGTATATATTGTATATGTGTATATTGTATATGTGTATATTGTATATGTGTA
>JAPMOQ010030048.1:2018570-2142189 GCA_026543055.1 Argiope trifasciata
TGTGTATATTGTATATGTGTATATGTGTATATTGTATATGTGTATATTGTATATGTGTATATTGTATATGTGTATATGTGTATATTGTATATATGTGTATATTGTATATATATAATTGGCAATATAAGATAAAACGAAATACGGAAACTTAACCAAAAAAATTATAAAAGCTATCATTGTATTTAGTGTGCGTGAATGCAGCTACTGCTAAAATACAGATGAATCACATAAATTAGCAATTTAAGAGAAAACAAAATTAAGTATAGAAACGGAACTAAAAATAGGAATCGAAACTAAAGATTATTTCATATTCTTACAAGATTAAAATTTAAAAACTATTAAAAATTATTTTAAAAATTTCATTGTTTTTAGAGACCGGTAATACTGCTACTACCAAAATACAGATGAGTCTAAGTAAATTAGAAAAATATGCGAAGTAAAAAGGAATACAATGGAATCAAAATTACAACAAATAGAAAAAGAAATACAAGGGAATCAAAATTACAACAGACAGAAAAAGAATCCGGCCTGAAGACTATATACATTTTATATTATATAAAGTTATTCAGTTGTGGCATATATTTAAATAATGTAAGGTGTTACCACTTGTATTTGATTTGAAATAAAAGTTTTGCGATCTACTGTTCATGACTGATGCACTTATCGAAGCCGGAAGTACAGGGCATCACTTTCCTTCAAGGTCCATTTCTTCTTACTTCCTGAACTTTCTTGTTTATCCTTACTCGGACAGTAATCAATCTCTTTAGTTTCTCTGCAAAAGATTTTTTCAAGTGTACTAATTCACCGACGAATCCGCTAGACCAGAAGATAAAGTAAATTCTCATTAATTTTTGCATTGCTTGTTGATAAACTTTACAATTGATTCGTTAAACTGCTGATGTATTATCTATTCTGTTTATTTCATTTTTGTATACGAGATATGCAATGAAATAAAACACTGGTATCGCCAAAATAATCTTGAGAGTTTCGATAATTTTTCGAGTTTTAGATCTCCTCAAAGAAGAATTTTTTTTTTTGAAATTTTATGTCTTTCTATGAATACTATGGCTTAAAGGTTCTATGAATTAAATGAATAAAATCGGGTGTATACTCTTTTCAACAAATTTGTAGATTTCCATTAAATTTTGAATGGGGTCTTTACAGAGAATTTTTTTTCTTGTTGTTCGACAAAATCTGCCTGGCCTTTAAGAAAGTAAAGCGCTGGGGGAATAAAATTGTTTACACTGTTTTAAATTTTATTGGTATCAAATTTTGAATCAACCCCTCTAAATAATCTCGTGGTTTTCGTGAGCATACAACAACAAATGGAATATTTCATGTTAAAGGGATACTGTTCACTATTTTAAATTCTGATGTGTGGGTTTGTGTCGTCATTTGTATTCGATTAACCGTTATATGACACTTTGTTAATCTGTCATTCGTGTGCTTTTAAAAAGATCTTTCAAAAAGGCAAAAAATATTAAATTTGACATGCAATTTTTCTCCTGGAATATTAACTCTCTCCTCATAATTTGTTATCAATCGATAAAAAGTTATACAAAACGTATATCTGTTTTTTACATCATGCTACGAAGCATAATACTCCCAAGCCAGATCTATGGAAATGAAAATCTGAACACTGGCTCAACTTACTTTTCCTATTTTCACAATCTGATATGAAATAATGTATTATACAATATGCTAAAAAGTTCAGGAAAATAACTGCCATTCAATTTAAACATGTTCAAAGATCGGTAATTATCTTAGACTGACATGCATTGTAAAAAAAAAAAATATGGGATTTTTCTTTTTTCCCATACGGACTAAGAATTATAACACATTACATAAGTTTTCCCATCGGTTTATGTGTATTCATAAGTCTTTCTACTTCTTTTTAATTGTTTAAGAAGTATTTTCTTGAAAAAAACCGTGTTTTACATTAATATTTTCAAAAATATTTAATGTTTTTTAATAAAGCAATTTACTTATGAATTTAAATTGTTAGAACAAACAAAAAAACATTTTCTACAAGAGGAGAAATGTATAAAGAAAATTCATTTTTATCATTGTTTATTTTCAAACACAAAGATATCATTTCAGTGGCGTTGTTGATGTTACTTATGGCGCTTTACAGGCCGACAAACTGTCAGCGATTTAACCGAGTGTCCAATAAATTCTGAAGGCAAAAGCGCCTGTGTGGTTTTATCGGTATCAAATTAGACTGAAAATATCAAAACATACCACTTCATTATTCTAAAAACATAACTGTGCAGATGTTGCCAACTGGGCAACAGAAATATTTGATGTAGTTTCGTTTCCTACATCCTTCATACCTTTGTCAACCTCGAGAGGCTTTACTAAAGATATAGGGCGGATTACTTTTTCACCATTAACCACAGTTCACAGGATCCTATTTTCCCATCATGTCCCTGGTGTAAGTCCATTACTCTGATCTTGTTCCACATGTGCCTTGGTCGGATGTCTTCAGGAAGAAGCACCAACTCGGGTATTAATGAGATTCTCCAGGTTACGAATTTTATGAATAGATCGCAGTTGAAGTAAATATTCCTTTGACCATTTCTTCCAAAAACAGTCAAGTAATGTCCTGCTGCAGCTTATAGATTCTCTTAAGCCATGTGTCATTATCCGAGCTGGACTGAATAATCGTTAGTTTTCGTCCTGTCAAGAAATGATCTAGTGTTAAAGCTGCGGAGCTGTAGTTTTTTCTCTCTTCGTAGACTGTTGAGAGCGATATCTATTCCAGCTAGGACAGTTGCCAGACTTTCTTCGTCTAAAAGTTCTCGTCCGAATACCTCTCGTAGACATTGTTTGATAATTCCTATCAAGCGTTCCCACCAGCCACCCCACCAATTCGCTCGTGAGGAGATGAATTTCCAAGTTATACCATTTCTGGCATAATATTTTTGAAACTTAGCTGCTGGCAAAGCGTGCCATAACAGGATGAGTTCCTTATTTGTTGCAATCTTAACACCATTACGAAACTGACAACGGAACTGATTGATTCAACTAGTGAAAAAACTGATTTAGAATATAGCGTTGAACGCTTACAAGGCAAAATAAACTAACCTTGACAGATAAAATGTACGAGCTCTCAGTAAACCTACCTACAGTAAAAATAAATGTTTTGTGGTTATACTAAAGAATTTTAATTTTTTGAAGCTTTTTGAATGTTGCATCGACAGAGATGAACGCTTACCCCTTATTGACAAGCATGTTTTTTGAGAGCATATTTAGATGGAGTGGCAAACCGACTAGTTGATGGAATAAATATGCCTGCCGATACATTTACAACAAAAGATGTTTCAAAATCGAAATATGGCACCAAGGATAGAATAATAGAATCTCACCTCAATTATTTAGACATCTTATAAACTCATCTCAATTATTAAGCATATGCGTCATATAATAGATGTTAACGAGCACTAGATACCTTAGGCAGAAACTCACAATCACATGAAAGGATTTTGGTTCCCAAAATACACCATGCTTTCCCACAGAATATATGTCGGATTCGGGTTGTATGCACCAAACGTGAAAACTTGGCTGAGGGTGATAGTACAAAATTGATGAAATTTTCACCCTACGCAATTGTGGAAACAATTACTGCAAAAAATATTAAAATTTTACTAGTTTCAGAATATTCTAAAAAATTGGCTTTAGAAAATTTCAATATGCATTCTAAACCAGTTACTAGGATTTTTTTTAAAAATAAAAACACTTTTTGCCCCTTTTTGTGAAACTGCCGATCATTGGCATTAACATTGCAACTCTGTGATGGATATAGACGTACTCGTATATAAATTGAATGGTACCAACAGATGTTTCCTGTGTACTAAAGGTCACATCCGAAAAGATTGCTATCATAAACACAAATGCTGTTGTCTCAAATGTAAGATAAAACACCATATATTAATATGTAAAATTCCTACTTAGGAGCAGTCTGCGATTGCATCTACAAACAAAACTGATATACTTAAGTCCAATTTTATTCATTTGCAAACTGCGCGAGTTTTCATCTTTCATCTGGAAGTCAATGTAGCTTCATCTCTTCTGATCTTGTAAACAATTTAAAACTTCCAGTTATTTCCACCAGACTTTTGGAACTTCAGGCATTCAAATCTCCATCTAATTTTTGCCAAACGTGAAGACCAACTCTATTTCAGTTATCAAACATTTGGGACAAATCTAAAATCAACGTTATTGCTTTCGAAAGTCTCAACAAATATGCATTACATTCGCCTACACCCTCTGACGTTTCACGTTTCGCGAAAAACAAACGATTGAAGCTCTCAGACCCAGATGATTTACTGTCAAATTTATCGATTAAGATTTTAATCGGTGAAGATTTCTACTGAAATATCGTAAATTCTCAAACAAAACAGTCAAGCTGTCAAATTCTCTGACCATGTTCCCATCAGTTTTTGGGTGTATACTTAGTGGACCAAGATCACACCCAACAGTTTCCTTCCTTCCTACACTTCATAATATTAATGTGGATGCTTCAACTCAAGAATTAAACGACGTGGTAAGCGAATTCGGGAGCTTAGAAAGCATTGGTATTCAACCAATTCAAGAGAAAAAAAAAGCATTTGTAATTTTGAACTCTTCATAAACTTTCATCAATCTTTTGAAAACATCGATGGTTGACGAGTTGTAAAAATGCTATGGAAACCAGAAGTTAAACTTACATGAAACACTTATGAGTTCTCAATTCGACATTTTGATTCTTTAACAGGAAAGCTATATACGGATACGGTTTTTAAAGTATCCGAATAAGTTAAAAACAGTGGTTATCGACCACAATGGCTATTTTTTGTTATTTCTTGTAATTCAGACTGTCCTCTTTTCAAAACAGTTTATATTTTCTAGGAAAAAAAGGCCTGATCTATCATCCAGGAAATTTTGAGCAAAACATATTTTTCAGATAAAATTTGTACTTAAGTTCTCAAAACGTTAATTTTCATAAAAATTCCACACCGTTAACAAATCTCAAAAACTAATATAGGCATTTACATAAAAATTTCAGCACGTGTTTTAAATAATACGGGTAAGGAAATGAGCCAAAAGTTTTATGGTTGGTGAAATACTTTTTCTTTTATTGGTGTTTTTTGAAAAATTAAGTTGCGATTTTATGGAAAAATGCATAACATATGCATATTTTTATCCATAAATTATTTACGTCTTAATTTTTCTTAGATTTTTGTTCATATCATTCATCATTATATTCTATAACTTGTGTACAATGAAAAGTATGATTGCTGCATATTACAATTTTGCATAGAGTGTTAATTGTTTTGGCTAAATTTAATTAGAATTTATTTTAAATTTTCCTATTTCTCGCAATATATTATATTTTCAAATAATTTTGTTGTATTTATAGTATTTTGTATTATAATTGACAATATATCTACAAAAAATTATTTTAAATATTTTTTAAAAAATCAAATTTTTGAAAAACTTTCCTTTGAGCATAATCGGATACCTTAAAACAAGAGTATTCCAAACGCATGCAAGATTACGTTTATATAAAAAAGTTGAAATCGTATCGCATGACGTGCACAATACAGAACGTTTATTTTATTTGTCCCATCATGCAGTAAAGAAAATTACGAATGAAGAAAAATGTCGAATAGTTTTCAACGCATCCTAGTATTTATTCTCCAGGTCATCCATCTTTAAATGACGCTCTTGAAATTCGACCAAATCTACATCCGATATCATGGATACGTTACTGAGATTTCATTTTTCACAAATAGAGGGATTCTTTAGCGTAACAACACGTGTATCTGACATTAAACTCGTATTAGATCTTACTACTGACACATTTCTCTAGATCTTCAACTATTTGTTAGCCACGGAGGATTGTCACACACAATCTATACTGACAATGCTACTACTTTTCATACAACAAATAAAGAACTGGTCCTGTTATAGCACTCTTTGTCATCAGCTGAGCTTCAATATTATTATGCCCAAAATGATATAAAGTGGAAATTTATCGCCCCACGAGTGGCTTCACGAGGAGGCTGGTGGTAACTCTTGATATGAATTATCAGTGTCTATGAAAGGTACTCAGACGATCATTTTTAAACCAAGAAAGTCTGACAACTGTCCTTGTAGGAGCAAAAGCCGCTCTCAACAGCCGACCATTAGTCTACGAAGAGGGAAAAGACGAAATCTCAGCAGCTTTAACGCAAGCTCATTTCCTGACAGGATGGAAACTAACGGGTGTTTCGTCCAGCCCGAATAATGACACAATGCTTAAGAGAATTTATAAAGCTGCAGCAGGACTTTATTTGACTTTTTGAAAAAAAATGGTCAAAGAAATATTTACTTCAACTGAGGTCTTTTCAACTCTTGAGTACCCGAGGCAGAAGGCAGACTTTCTAACTCAGATGGAAATGAAGCACATATATGCTTGCTCTTTCACACACTTCATAGGATAGGAAACAGAGTAAGGAATTGCCATGCCCGAACTAGTACTCGAACACTGAAAGCCAGATCACCGGGATGACGCTCTCTTCATAGGTCAGGTCGCCGGAGTTACTCAACTTTCCTTTAATCATCACCATCGAGACTGTAATATAACTGAAATTGGAGATAGTTATTACAAAAATATCTAATATTCAAGAAAGTAAATTGAAACTAGAAGTAATTTGAATCTATATAATCAGTTTTATGAAATTTGTTTCCATATTGTGATGTAAAACTGCTAATTTTTTTTAATGATGTATAATTATTTAAATAAAAACTTGAAAATGTTTCAGATTTAATTCTTTGCACTCTGTAAAATAATTTGAGGCATAAATAATATCAAATATAATTATTTATTGCTCAAAAATATATTTCATTGTTTGAAATTGAGTCTCTGGAAAAAAATAATATTTGTCTTCTTACCAATATCTAGGTATTTCTAAAAATCAATTTAAAAAAAAAATCAAAATTTTGCACTGTTTTAGTTAGAGCCTGAAAAAAAGAAATCCTTTTTTAAGAAATCTTTGTTATTTTTGAAGTAATAACTAAAACTATTATCGGATATAAACAAAGATCAATTAACATGATATGAATGTCCCTAGTTCAATGAAGGATGGAAATGTTTTTTCCGAATAAACTTTATGATGAAATTATCATCCTTATTAGATTTTAAAATCAATATACGCAATTAACAGTCACAACACATGCCAATGGAAAACCCCATTTAGAAAATAAAGGTGTTCGTAAAACTCATATCAAAAATTAAATTTAATAATTTCATCTGTTGGTTAAAACAAAAGAAATACTCTAGCCAAGTAGTAAAGAAAACTCTTACCGAAATATTACAAAACACACACACACACACACACACACACACACACACACGCGCGCGCGCGCGCGCGTACAGAACAAATATATATTCATTAAACTAAACCATGTACAATGTCTTATAGTAAATATTCTAATAAATTAAATCTTTGTTTTAATATCTTAGAGTCAATTAATTGTTAAAAAAAAATTCAATATTCTCCTAATTTTTATTTAAGGGTTTTGGTTTATAGTTTTCATAATTTGCTTTTGGAAAATTTAGTTAGGACTTACGATTATTCAAACTGATTGTTTATCAAGAGAAAATGTTAATGTTCCTTTTTTGTTTTGAAAAGCAAACATCATTATAGATGATTAGTGTTATGCATATTACTAGTTTAATACGTTTAATAATCCGTTGCTAAACTAAAAAAAAATATATTTACTAATAAGATTGAAAATATTTATCTCTAGACAATTGAGATCTTACACTGCGTCCTCTCCATTTTAAGCGAAAAAGACGAGCTATATATATATTAGAAAAAGAATTATTTAGAAATTTAAAAGGTAAATAAAAGTATAAGAAAATGGATAAAATATGTTTGCCAATAAATTTTGATTATTTATCGAATTTGTATTTAATAAGATTTATTTTTATTACCTAATTGTGCAAGGAATTATTTAAGGCTTTGAATCTTAAGGTATAGGAGTTTCACAAATATTTTATGCAGTGATTTATGATTACATCAGGATTTAAAATTAGATGCCATTTTTATTACATTTTTAATGAAAGTTTTTTTTAATGAAATGAAAGAAATAATGCATCAATTTTTCATTCATTCTTATGAATTTCTTGAAATTTAGGAATTTTAAGTATAGATTTGAAGACTGGGGAATTCTGTTTCATCTTCATTAAAAATATCGTAGTTTTATTAGAGTCTATGATATTAAAAATAATTAACTCATTTCTCAAACAAAATTAGACTAAGGTGTTTATGAAAGAAAATTGTTTTTAAAAATTCAACAGTAAAGAATAATTTTCAAACTTTCAAAATTTCTTATGAGGTATATATAAATTTTTAAAGCATTTGCAATCCTGCTTATGTTTCAGAATTTTTATTAATGAATACAGTCGGATATATTTTACTGCTCATAAATTGCATGCATTAAATTAGAATTTATATAGATTTTTTATAACATCATTGATAAATAATAAATACATTTTTTTAACTTGAAATGAAAACCAATATTATTGTATGTCGTATTTCTCTTAAATTATGAATTTGTTTTAAAGATTTTTTTTCATACAAATGAGAAAATAACCAAAGTAAAGTTCAGTTTTTAAATCTTTGTTATAGTTAAGATAGCAGTTAGACGAGTAATATTTTATTTCTTTATATGCAAAAACACTATTTGCTCCAAGTTTTATTACATTTATTCTCAAAGAAGTTCCTCTATTACTGATTCAGACATTATATAGCTTTGTTTATACATGCTTGTCATAATATTTCTTTGCAAAGTTGTTTTCGTAGCTGCATAAAATATATTTGTTTCTTAACGCCATTGAAGCCTACAAGTTGACATAATTTACTTCGCAGTTTATGCATTGGAATAAAGATGTATAAGATATCGTCCGAAGAAAAAGTCTTAAAAACAAATTTTCAAGATTCGGATTCTAATAAAACTTGAAATGCAGCATTTTCTTACTTATTAGAAAAAAATATGGAAACATTTGACGTGAATCTTCAAATTCGCATAAAGGACTTAAATTTATAAAAAAAATATTAACTTTAAATTTGTTTTTGGAGCTGCTTTAAAAATGTTTGTTATTTAAATCAATTGAAGTTGACAAGTTTTGATAATAATTCTCAAATTATATACTAGAATAAAGAAACCGAAAATATCGTTCGAAAAAAATATAAAGGAATCAAATTCTTAATTTTCGAATACTAAGAGAGTTTGAAAGTGTACATTTCCATGCTTATCAGTGGTAAAAATATGGGTGGGGGGATATAGCTTGAATTTTTAAATTCGCATAAAGAGATTTAAAATCATAATTATGAATTCTTTTTCATAACTGTGAAAAAAATATTCATTGACGTCGACCGGTTTAAACTATTTACTACACAATTAATGTAGTAGAATTTAAAAAAAAAATTATATTTTGTAGATTTTACTTCGGCTTGAAAGTTGCTTTGACATGCTTATCAACCAAATAAATGCTGCCCAAAAATACACAAATCAGGTCATTGAAAGAATTGGAAAAACTGGAAGTAATAAAAATACACCAAAGTTTAGCTTTGATTTTTGATTTCAAATAAAGCCTAAACAACTCATTTTAATTGCTTGACAACACAAAAGCTATATTTAAAAACCATTCTTGCATTTTAGTTTATCAAAATGCCTGAATTTTTATAATTTAAATGAAAAACTAATCATGTGTTTTACTAAGTTGTGTATGTCTTTGAAAGGCCATTATTCAGAATTTTTCGCTAACATGAAAAAACTTAGAAACTGTTAGAAATCTACAATATTGCTTTCCAAAGTAATTAACATCGCAATAAAAGATGTTTTACCGCTATTTCTAAAAGGACACTGAGAAGATGCTGGTTAAATAATTATATACCACTTTATCCTTACACAAACTTGTCATTGACATCAACCCTATTATGGAAGTTATATTCAAAATGATTTAATACTGATACATACTCTTTGCTGCACAAAATTCAAATAAAAAATATTTCATTCGCAAGTTTTACTCCATGTATTGATTTAGATTCAACCAAATGCGAATCAAAAATGATTTAAGAAATGCAATTTATGAGGTAACTCACCTCTCTATATTTATTATGTAGTTATTTCAGTTACAAATTGAAATTCTTTATTCAGAATTTTTTTTTAATTTAATCGATAAAATGGAAGCTATAAAGCCAGCATTTTAAAATTCGAATTGAATTGAATTGAAGAAATACAAATCGTACTTGTTTATTTAATATAATTTAATGTCTGCATTTAAACTTGTAAAATTAACAAAACTCTACTTACGTGTTCCAATTAATATAGCATTCTCATACTATTTATTCTTTTAAAAATCCCCAGGGGGCGCTTTGTAATTGAAGATGAGAAGTGGTCTTTATTTCTTGCCACCCTGCTGTACACTAAAAGATGTGGAGGTCTGACTCCTCCCATCTATGGTGGGTCTTACTATCTAATAGAATGGTTGTACCGTGAAAAGTGTTGTTCTTTAGGTCTAAACCATAGTTCCTGCGAGTGGTGCTGTTGCGGCGATCCGATTGTTCAGATTTTTCCGTGTTCTTTTGAAGTCAGAGCTCGTAGTCGCTCTCTGAAAGTCAGAGCTCGTAGCTTAAGGTATGAATGATTGTCCTTGAAAAATAAGCATCGAATAAAATGAAAAATAAGCATCGGAGCAAAAATTACTCAGAAATAAATCATTTTATTAATATTTAAATTTAACTCCATATGCTACAATCACTGCTACTATCTATCAATAACATCATTTTATCTTAATTGATCTTTTGGTGATCCACTGTAGATATAACATAGCTTTAAATCGTGACTCCAGGAGTAGACTGGCCCGTTTGATTCGCGTAAGCTCTTAAGCGAATGTCATGATACAACGCGTGAAGTGCTGTGACTCAGCACGATCGCTGAGATCGATTTCTGAAACCTGTCATTTTCCAAGCGAGAACTTCATGCATTCAATTTATTCACTTTGTTTCAAATCCGATTCACTTTGATGTTTCAATAATGTTGATTCAGCAAAGTCAATTTCACTGGCTGATAGGCAAGCTGAAATGGAGGTGGAATGTATGTATGATCTCTCAGTTTCACGTTCGCAAGAAAGATGAGGTGCTCTGTGATAACAAATTACACAAAATATCCATTATTTAATCCACATTTAAAAAGACTAGTATTTCATTATAATTTAGAATAGGAATTCGTGATATTATAGAATTCCATCTATATATTTATAATTGTTAGTCACATTTCTCTTTTCCATTTTAAATGTTAATGAATTCATGAGACATGGCATAGCGGTAGCACATCTTTCCCGTGATCTGGACATCCCGAGTTCGACGCCTGGATTGGGCATGGTTGTTCTTTTTTCCATGTTCAATCTGTGAGGAGTATAAAAAAGTCCCCTGTAATAAGGGGTTGCGCAAGGAAATGTTTGTGTCATCATATGAGATAGATGTCAGACTACTGTCCTCAGCTGCCCAAGGTCTTTGACTTCAGAATCTATTTTAAACTCATTTTAAATGGCTGACAATTTGTCAGCGGGTTTGAAAAGTGCTCTAAGTAATAACAACAGCAACAGCATACTAATTTTATTTTTCAAACCAAGTGCATCAGAAGTAATTGCATACGTGTTTATGTGTAAGAGATTACGATTCCAAGATAAATCAGTAGCACTTACAGCCAGAAAAAGATTGAACAGAGGAAATGAACTTCGAAGCTGAATAATAATATTTATTGAAGGAAAAAAAAATTGTGATTTCGAACAAAGATTTTTTACTGTGTTTTTATTAAGTATTTCTAATAATTAGGTAAAACTGAGTGTATTATCAAATAGAGTACAATTTAAATTTAATAGAGATGCAATTTTATGTAATATTTTTGGTAAACTATATTATTCTGGATAGTAATATATATTTAATAACCTTTGCTTATTAGTTTTTAATGATTTAAATATATAAGTGAAGAATTTAAAATAATAAGCAATTCTTTTCTAAAGAAATTTAGCTTTGAATCTCGTGATGTAATTTGATAAATTGTGAGATATTAACATTTGTCAGTTTCTCAGAAAAATTAAAAATTAAAATGCAACATATGCTTTTATCCCATTATTATTATTTTTTAAAATTATTTAAGGATTTGGTGAATTTTTTTTTTGAATTTAACATGAACAATACTTTAATAAATACGATTGTAAGCATCCAGAATTTTAATATAGAAATATAAATCAATGGAATCAATAGTTAAAGGTTAACTGATTCAAAAAAATCACAAAACGCTTGTTGGAGAATCTCAGAAATAATTGATAGTAATGATAGTCATGTTTCCGAAATATCTAGAAACGCTTTACCACTTTTTAACTATTATTTTCTAGGATCAAATTAGCTAATTTCTTGAACTCTTACTATTATTTAAGGAAGACCGTAAACTAATCATTGCAAAATCTTAATTACAACATTAGCATTCTTTTAAATGAAGCAAGTATTTAAAAAAAAGAATTGAAACATAACTTTTCAGTTACTAATTCAGCACGATCATTACAGTAAATGTCAAAGAATAAGAAAAAGAACATTTTAGAGACGAAATTCACTATCCCATAAAAAAAAAGGCAGTCAGTCACCAGACGATAGAAAAAATAAACCAACAGAAAATATCTAAGGTGATGAATGATGTAAAAGAATGCATCTGCTGAGATAGCAGTGCCTGCCTTATAGAAGCAAACATGCTCTGTATTGATCACTTTAGCTCGCTGAGGTGATCAAATCTTACTTTGCCTTGTTATCTTTTGGTGCGAACGTCAAGTGGTAAGAATAGAAATTAGAAATGTGATAATATTTAAGCTCCGTTAGAAACAATGCCTTGTTTTACTATTGGTTGTTAATCTCCAATAAAAATTGCATATATTTTTCTTTTTTTTATGTATTATTTTGGGACATTTTCTTATACAGCTTAGTCTTTGTGAAGCATTCATTGAAAGGATAAAGAAAATCTTATAAAAGAAGTAAAAAACTATTTTATAGATTTATTTTTAATCTATTTTTATTTACATTAATATACAAGCTGTTTCGTCGAAAATGTTGACTATAATTAAATTTAGAATGTATAATTAATATTTATAATTTTCTCTGTAAATTTTTGATTTTGAATTTTAATCAATTCCTTTTATTCTGAATAACCTTACATATGTTAATGGACCTTCCTAATTAATTCAAGTCCTTGCAACTATTCTTAAATCATAAAAATGTGGTTTATTTATCATTTAATATCTCTTGTAACAGCCTGTAACATGAAAAGTATCATATTTGTGTCTCATGCAAACATTTTAATGATTACAAACATAATTTTTCTATAACTTTCAATAATGGCTGAAAATTAAACGATTAATCACATAATAACATAATGTGAATTGGCTTCAACTTCTTCTCAACAGTTATAAATAGTGTTAAAGAATTAATATAAGTATCAAAAATATAAGTTATCGAAAATTTCCAAAATATACAAAAAAGTAATAATAAAATGAAATGAAATGGCACTATAAAACTAATTTTTGAATTTCTAAAATGATGTAAAAATGCTTTGCGTAGTTATATTTGCGACAGCTTCCATGGATTCTTCCTTCCATGGATTTTGCTTACTTAATTATTATTAATTTCGACAACGGTTCATAAAAAATTGTTCCAAATTGCTTAATTTTTTCCTTTTAAATATGTTAATGCAAAATTTGGATGCTTGAAATTCAAAGGTATATCTTAGAAAGCTCCAATGAAAATACTCAAGGAAACTTAAACTTCTTAATTGATTGTAAAGACCGTCTTCAGACCTGCAACGTCCTGCAGATTAAATTTTTGCATTAAGAAGAATAATTCTTTATAAAAGTTAGAGCCTACGTCAAGACATTAAGGTAGCGTATCTTCTCCGCTATGCGAGACTTTTTAATCCTAGAAGAAAGTTTTAAGGAAATTAAATAAATATTGAAATTTATTAGTTAAAATAAACGTTTCGCAACTATGTATATTTAATATTTGAAAAGTTTTTGAAGTCAATTATCTTAATTTTATTAAATGCAAGAATATAATAGTTCAATGGTCTTTATACAATTAAGCAATTTCTAAATCAATTTCTTTTGAATTTCTTCCACAAAATGGCTTTAAAATTCAAATAGGTTTCTTTTCAAAATTCGTGTCTTCTTATATGAATAATAAAAAAGAAAAGTTTAAAAATAAACTAAAATTTGAATTTCCTTTTTATAGAAATAAATTACTTTTTCCTGCTCTATAAATTACTTTTTCCAGCTATACTATTTCCTGCTCTATAAATTACTTTTTCATGCCAAATGATAAATACTATTATTTATCCATGAACTTGAATTTCCTGTATTACTGTTATTAAACACTAGCTGGCATCCGACGCGTTGCTGCAGCAGAAGAAATAATCGTGGAAATGTCGTTCAGAATTTGAAATAGTCATCTTGTTTAATTAAGAATGGTAGGAAAAATACTATTTATTTTCTTGTCAGTAATGAATGCATTCATTGAAACTGAAGGATACATAAATGATAAGCATAAATAGTATTTATTTTATTTTTATTATTCTATTCTACAATGCAAACAAAAATTCGTTTTATGTATTAGATTTGTGGATTTTTTTAGAATCGTAAAGCCCAGTGTTCTTTCAGAATGTTAATGAAAGAAACTATTTATCGCAAGAAAAAATATTTATTTGAAAACTAAGATGGTACAAAATTATTTGTATAATATTTTCGGAAGTTACTGCAAAAAAAGCTAAAACTTTATTCAATGTTTAGATAAAACTTCAAACCTATAGGATTGGTTCTTCTGAAACATTCCTAGCACATTCTTTAATAAAATTATTACTCCAGATAAACGCTGCATTTACTTACAATTCCAAATTATTAACTCCTGGCTAGAATTTAGCATCTTTACTGAATCTGTTGTCTTCTTGGCGAGTTATTTGGTGGTTATTCAATATTTAATAGATCTGAAAATATTTCTTATATTTAAGCTTATAACCATCCTATAACTTCAAGTAATAAGTAGTCGAAGTTTTATAGCATTCGGATGAGTGGTGCGGCAGAGCATAAGGGACAGGTAGACAATCATTCATTTTTATTTATGTATATATATATATATATATATATAAGCTAATATTTGCATGAAAAATGTAAAGATGATTTTTCTTATTTTCATTCACAAGTTCTTTCATCTTATCCTTCTAAGAAATATTCATCAAGAAATATAACCTTTAAAAACTGATTAAAGAGTAATGAACACATATTTTCAGGACATACCAAAATATTAATAAAAATTTCAATTAAAGAGCGTCTTTTCAAATGTGTAATGTGAATTGCATTTCTGATTTTGATACAAGAAGCCCATATCCATACATTTTTCTTAGATTGTAATTAAAAATAATAAATCAGCAATAATCTGGAAACAAAGAAGTAAAAAGAAAAACATCCAAAGTTAATGGCATTATCATCTGTCTACAGGAAGACAAAAATAAGTTTATATGCTAAATTATATTTATATATTAAATTTAAATTAGTATACACATATTTAATTGTTAATATGTTTCAAAAATTCCCATTTTCAATATTATGCATGGTGTACGACTTGAAAATCAATTAAACAATTTTCCTGTTCACAACAAATAAAACTGCAAAGCTTGGAATATAGAATTTTTTTAAAGTGTCAACATTAAAACTTGCAAAATTAAATTTTAAAATTGAAATAATAATTCACTCCTATCTTTTCCTGTGACTTTTAAATGAATGTTGATAGTAAAGAAAAGCCGCTTCACGAGTAGAAAGGAAAATAATAGCTACTATTTTCTCTGAGATAATGTAAAAATAAATGAGATTTGGGAACATGTGATAAAAATCCGTGAGCATTTTCATCAATCTTAAGTCAAATATATTTTTTTTAAACTTTCAAATTTATACACAGCAAATTATATAAAATATTTCATCATATTTGAACCGGAAACTCTAAAAGTTATCATAAATAAGCTTATGATGTAATATTTTCACAGTAGTAAAAATATTTGTATATTTGAAAACATTCTGCAGCTAGAATCAGAATAATCCTATGAAGTTGATTCAAATGAAAATCTGTTCATAAAAAATATTTCCATTTCTAGATTCACATTTGATTAAAAATTCGGAAGCTGCAGAGTATATCTAAAAAATAAAGTCTCACTTTCTTACAGAAAAGAAAGGAAAAAATTCAAATAAGTACTTCCAACTTCCTGTACATTTCGCATTCGGGACCCTTTTCTAATTTTAGAGCATCCGTTCTCTGGCAGATGTGACTATTATGCAACAATCACTTCGGACTTAAGAATAAAAGCAGAGCTCTCAACATCAATTGTGTTCGCAGAATAAGCTGAATTAGAGAAATGGTACTCCAAAATCTCTCTCTCTTCGACGACATTCTGTTTCGACATTCCATTCATTCCTCGCAGAGCCTTTCTGGAATCCAATTAGTGGTTTATTCTTCACTTTAACACAATTTGATTCTGTTTACTGTGAAACACCGAGGGCTCTTTTACTTATGAAGGGGTGCTGAGATTAAAGCTAGATGTGAAAAAGTTATAAAGGATGGATTTATCTGCTGTAGATATTTATTCAAATAAGGATATTAAATATATGAGAATCAATATATCTGATACGATATATAATAGCATTACTGTTTCATTAAATTAAATGCATTGTTGCAATTTTTATATTAAAAGCTTTAATTAATTTTTATGATAGTGTTTAATTAATTAATGTTTAATTAATTTTTATGATAGTGTTATCAGAAATAATATTTTGTTGTCATCTTTAAAATTTATATAAGATTTTTTTTTTCATTTTTCGCGTCTCTACAACATCGGTCCACTTGGGTTTGAATTCATTGTTCATATATTAGTTATGGTTATACAAGTTACACTGATCATACATTTTAAATCAGAAATAAAGTTAAGGGATAACAGATCTAAAATTTTTGAAGGAAATATTCTAAGTGTTATCAAAATGGCTTTTATAGTTATTGATTTTAATTCATGTATTTCAAAATATAAATTTATTATCCAAAAGAGTATAGCTATGAACTAATGAAAAGTATATTATAGGTTATGAAGTTTGAAATTTATTACTATGCTAAATATTTTGAAAGTTTTATTTATCTATTGTTTTTCTTGTGCGGGTTCTTGCACTTGTGGAAGGGGATGCTGAGAGTAATGAGACCTAATGAGAAAAGGTTATAAAGGATGTATCAATCTGTTATATCTATGTATTCAATTATAGAAAGCAAATAAAGGCGCTTGGCATAGTACGTGATACTATTACTGATATATATTAAATTTTTGGTACTATTTTTACATGAAACATTTTAATCATTTTTTTATAATTTTAAAAATTGGGCTTTTTTAAAATTTTTGTTAGAATTTTTATTATTTTGATAAGTAAGTTAAATTATTAGATAAGTAAGCATAAGTTAATATATTTTTGGAATCTCAACCCATATGTTCCCAGTTGGTGGTAATAATACTAGCCATATATTAGTTACCTATTCATATACTTTGAAAGTTAAACAAAAGTATAACCAGGCTGGCCGTATTCTAGTTATGGTTATACTAGTTATAATAAATATATACTTTAAAAATGAAATAAATAGGAAGAATAACAGATAAGCAAGTTATAAACTAAGCACTGTTCTGTCAAGATCTTTTTATAATTATATCGATTTAAAACTTTCCTTTCAAAATATTAATTTAACATTTAACGGCATTAGATTTACATATCTAGGAGAAATATATTATCAGATTGAAATTAACCGTCTGTTTACCTACAAAAGCTATCAGACAAATTTTGACTTTTTTTCTTAATTAAAAGATTTGAAAATATGACCATGCACAAGTACAATTTTATGTATATGAGTGTATCGTTTCAAAAAAAGAAAAAATCCCAGTGATGTAATTTAAAACAACATTTTTAGGCTCTACTTCATACCTTAACCTAGAATCTCTAAACATTCTGTATAAAATCAGCAACATTTTTAAAACTGACATTAAAAAATTATTTATCGGCCAATAATCATGCTGAAAGACAGGTGATAAAATAGGTATTTTGCTTCCGGTCAATCAATAAAATTAAAATAATACGGTTTATTATAAAAAGAATTTGATTCATTTGAACGGTAGAAATATAAATATATATTGGAAAATGGCATTCATTTATGACTATTATCTCTCAGAAAGAGAAAATTACAAGATGATGGTTAATGCTCCACAATAGAGAAGAAAATCTCATTGGCTGAATCTAAGATAATGATTCATATAAACCCTCATATTTGCTGAGATAGCATTGACTTACGTCAGGCAAATTGCTTTATATTGATTGCATAGATTTTCTAAGGTAAATATGTCTTACTTTGCTTCACTATTTTTGGGTATGGAAGAATTAATAAGAAATATTTTAGTATCATTTGATCTTTGTTAGATAAAAGAGCGATAAATTATTTTTATGTGTGCGTTTATCAAAGGATTCAATTCCAAAATACCTTTTGATAATAAAAGAGAATGCTTATACAATTGCACTTTACAGAACTAAATCATTTGACCCTGCTGCTGCTGAACTTGGCAAATGTATTCACTGTATGATATGTGGATTTTGGAGCGATTTTCGAGGCTTTATCAACAATTCAAATAATTGAAAATTAAGAATTTGGGCAATATTCTAAGAGATTACCGAAAATATTATGGTATTTAAATAATTTTTAACTCATGTTAGGATTCAAAAATAATGTTTTATCAATAATGCAGATTGTTCACTATTTTTAGTTTTAAATTAATTTTGAAAAATAGTTCTACCATAAGTTGTAACGATGTATTTCATTGTTTAAGGGTGAATTAAAACATTTTTGAATATTGTTAATAATTTTTCATCTTGACTTTTTACCTACTTTTGATAAGATATATTAGTTTAATTAGATGAGTTTTGATTATATTTTCTTAATTAGTATGTTTTAGTATATATATTGCACGTTCAGTTTATGTACGTTCATATTAAGTTTTGCGATTTCATTGTTCTTATAATTTTTTATGTGTAATATGCAATGTTTTTAAAAATATACTTAATCTATTAGAAGTATATAAAGTCAACTAAGAAATAAAGAGAATTTTGTAATTGCCAAAATTTTTGCTCTCGAGATTCAGAGCTTTCTAGATTCACGCATTTTTGGATTAATGTTTGTCTAAGAGCATAATAACTAAAAAACAATTTGAACAAGGCAGACAAAATTTGATATATTGGCTTAATATCAAATTTGTAGATTTCAAAGGAATTTCGAATGGATTTTCTTCTGTCAAAATAAATGAATACTAGAACATGAAAAGATACTAGAACAATTTTTCATCAAATTATAGATGTAGTATAGAATATACTACATGTAGTATGCAATATTTTAGCTAATAAGTATCATCTGGAAATCTGTATTTTTGGATGCATGTAAATGTAGTAATGAAATACACAAATGAGTGAACTTATAATTTGGAGGATTTTGTGATTACAAATACAGTTCTACATCAAATGCCTATTTTAATCGGTCGGAAGAAATAAACTGTCAAATATAGGTGTTTAGCTTTATGGTACTTCTGTATTAACCACCTTAAAATGATTAATCGTCAAGCAAAGGATGCTAATAGCCATTTGGTGAAATGTATGCAGTGAATACACCATAAAAACACTTACAAGAAAGCATGCCAGAAAGTTTCGGGGGTATCGCTACTGCTGGGTTTTTAAATGTAATCTCTGGGAAGGAAATCAATCATTTAAGCGATTTTTTCGACATTTCTTGTTTGATGAATTGTTCAACTTATTATAACTTTAAACTTATTGACATTTTGAAATTACTTTACAATTTTGTTAATTATAAATTACTTAAAAAGGGAAATATTAGCTTTACAATCGATTTTTAATATTAGTGCATTTATATTCAATCTTTTCTTTTTGTGATTATTTAGAAGGTTATAAGTTTTCAAATCTTTTTGTTTAAGTTTATATTATATGTGAAAAGAAGAGCAATACTTTTTATTTGAGCTTGCTTTGTCTGAATTAAGATATTTTAACATTTATGTAGTTGAAATTTAAAGGAACTAATTAAGTAGAATAAAAGTATTTAAATTTGAAAAGCCACTTCTTCTAACACAATGTTTAACTATTTTTAATATCAATGATTTATTAATAATCTCAATAATTTCTTCCGATAATATCAATATTTTTATTGGGATTAAGAGGTAAATTAATAGATATTTAATTGAAAATGCTAGTATAATATGCATAATATTGTGGATTCGAAAATTGCAGAAATTCGAGCTAATTTAACACGTCCGCCTTTTAAAAATTATTAAAAGTTGAAAGTAATTTTAATAGGCACTGTCAAATGTATTTACTAAATAATCAAGAGCATCTAAAGAGATGGATACTTGTGTTTAGTTAAATTTTAAAACTTATATCGATTAAAATATTCAGACTTGTTATTCAAAAGAAGCCGTTAATTTTATTTAAGTTTCCAATTAATTTTAGAAACTAGATTATCATACCAATTCTAAATACATGATATAAAATACTCAACTTCATTTTACCTCGAGACATTCTTAGATAATTGTAATATTTTTTAAATGCTTATTAAAAAATATTACTTACTGATGTTTTAGACTCAAATAAAAAATCTTCCATCCACAAAGGATAAGAATACCTATTATAAAATTCAAACATTTGTGAATCATTAATGAATTTCAAAAATAGAACTTATGAGGCAGTTTATACATCCAAAAATTCAAACCATTATCATTACAGATTCAAATTCAAATGCTGTATTTCTATGCCACATAAATGTGAAAATTATATCCCAAACATTCTACATCCATCAAGAAAAAAAAAGAATTCAAACTACGATAAATCGGAATTATTTAGTTAACATGATTTAATATCTGTCAATCACCAAATTCGATTTGCTTTTTTCGATAAATATATTTTTCTCTTTCTATTCTTATTTCTCCTCCTAAAAGTTAAATATAGAATGAACCTGTTTACTGGTCATACTGAAATAAATATTTAATTATTTGCCTTTAAATTTAAAGCCAAATATTGTTGTCATAGTTCTAACGAAATGTTCCAAACATCCACCGTTGCTCGGTAGCTTTACTCCAAAAAAGTTAGAACATTCTATAAAAATTTATTATTTAGATATCCATTGCAGATACAACCTGGGGTTGAATAATGAATGTTAGGAGTAGATTTGTCAGTTTGAATAACTAAACTGATTAATAGAATGATGTGTGCGCAACAAGTGAAGTGCGTGATTCACACGATCACAAAGGTCGATTAGCAAAATGTCTCATTTCCCGAACCAGTGAATCCCGCATCTAATTTTAAAATGCAGTTCACTTTGATGTTAACGATACTATTGTTTAAATGATATTATCTTCATGACCTGATACATAAATTGTAATGAAGTTAAAAGGGATGTTCGATTTCCTACTTTTCAATGTTTAAAAGAGAAAATCGGAATACTTTATAAGAAAACATGTCAATCAAATTTTTTAAAAAAATTGTAATTTTCATGAGAGTAATTAAACTTTAATTTTGCAATGTGGTTATACTTAAACAAGTAACATTGTTTCTAATTTTGAAAAGATTTTTTTGAAATTCGTTACATTTCATACTATCTTGTTTTATGCGCATATATAATATAAAACAATGTAAACTCATTTTTAAAGCAAATTACATCTTAAAATCGTATTCATAAAAATAAATAAAAAGACGTGTTAGTTTATGTGTGAACCTATGGTTGTAGAATTTATTGCACTTAAAAATTTATACTTAAGTGTAAATCTATATACATCGTATGCTATTTAAAATATATGTTGCTAAGGAATTATACCACACTTTTTAAAAACATGTATATTAACTTATTCATGTGGAGAGTTTTATAATAAATCTTTTAATGAAATAAATTTTATAATATTTAAGTAAGAGTTTCAGCGATAAGAGTTTATTTTTAGTAACATAATTTTCGATATACTCCCAATTTTTATTTAAGAGTTTTTGGAGATATTTTTCATTGCTTTTATTTGCTTTTGAGAAATTTACTTAGAACTTATGACTATGCAAATTGATTGCTTATCAAGAGAAATTGCAAATGTTTATTTTTTCTATATAGAAATTATTATCATTGTAATTGCTTAGTTTTGACAAACTTATTTGTTTATTGAGATTTTATTAATCCGATGCGAAAATCAAACAAAAAAAGTGTACTTACCAATCAAATTAAAAAATTTATCATTAGAACATAGCGATATCTTACACTATGCACTCTCCATTTAAATCCATTATATGCACTCACCAGTAACAAAAGCAAGATCTTTATATTTTAGAAAAATAATTATTTTGGACTTAGAAATAAAAAAAAAAAAATGTAAAAAAAGCGAAATAGCAATATGAGTAGTAGTTATATTTAACACAATTTATTTTTAGAGTTTAGTTTTCCAATTAATTATTTCATACTCAGATTCCTATAAAAGCATTTCACAGGTATTTTATGCAGTAAATTCAAATTCAAATCAGGATTTGTAATTGTATTAAATTTTATCAAATATATATGCATGAAAGTGTATTTGTAAATGCAATAGAGCAAATAATATATTATTTCTTTCAATTAGAATTTTTTATCGATTTATTGGAAATTTACGCCTTTTAAATACATATTTGAAACCTGATTAATATTGTTTCATCTTTACAAGTATATTGGAGATAAAAATAAACTTTACTATACAAAACATCCCAATACACAAACAAAATTATACAGCGATGTTTATGAAAAAAAAAATCTGCTTTAAGCTGCAGCTTTTCTGAAGCATAATTTTAATACTTTTAAAATTTCTTAATAAACTTGAATTTTAGTCTTTGCTATCTTCTAGTTATATATTTGAAATTTTATTAGTGAAAATAAAATTGATTATTTTTTATTATTCATAAATTGCATGCATTAATACAGAAATTATGTTCAAGCACACTTATCATTTATCATATCATTAATGCACACTATTTTTTAAACTTAAAATAAGACCTCGGCTAATATTATTTTGTCATAATTCTGTGAAACTCTAAACTTATATAAAATATTATATCCGTACAAAATAAACTATTGTATAGTTTTTAAGTTTCTGTGATAGTTAAGATCACATTTAAACAAGAAATATTTTATTACTTTATATGCTAAAGCCGTTGCTTCCTCTGTTTTATTACATTTATTCTCGAAGAACATCTTCTATTACCGTCTCTCAGACATTATATAGCTTTGTTTATACATGATTCTAATAATATTTCTTTAAAAAGTTGTTTTCGTTGCTGCGTAAAATATATTTGTCCCTTAACGCCATCGAAGTCTACATGTTTATATAATTTACTTCACGATTTATACATCGGAATAAATGTATATAAAATATCGTTCGAAGGACTAATCTTAAAAAAGAAATTTTTAAGAATAGAATTCTAATAAGACTTGAAATGCTGTATTTTCTTACTTATCAGAAAAAATATTTAAACATTTATAGAAAATATTCAAATTCACGTAAAAAATTTAAATTTAGCAGAAAATAATAAATTTAAAGCTGTTAGTTGATTTGAAAATGATTTTTAAATACATTGAAGTCGACAAGTCTAACATATCGTTTGAAGAAAAGAACATAATTAAATTTTTAAGTCGAGAGTAATAATAGAGCATGAAAGTGTGGATTTTCATGATTGCATCAATTTAGTTCCAGTGGTAAAAGTATGGAAAAAAATGTAGCTTGAATCTTCAAATTCATATAAAGGATTTAAAATAATATAACTTGAATTATAAATTCATTTCATAGCTGCGTAAAAGAATATTCAATAAAATCTACAGTTAAGGATATTTGATTTACAATTATCAATGTGTTAAAAAAAACAATTTTTAAAAAAATGTTTTGAAAATTCAAATTTTATTAAGACTCGAAAGCTTACGTTCACATGCTTATCAACCAAAGAAATGTGTGCAAAAGTACCCTCGTAATATTCAAGTCATGCAAAGAGCTAAAAAAAAACTGGAAGCAAGTAACAAAAAATACTACGAAGTTTAGCTCCTACTTCTGATTTCAATTAACGGCTAGATATCTCATTTTAGTTGCTTGTTGTCATGAAATTTATATTTAAAATCCATTCTTGCATTTTTAGTTTATGCAAAATGCCTGTAATTTTACAATTTAAATGAAAAAATAATTTCGTGTTTTGCAAAGATAAATGTCTTGGTATTATAACATATTAATGCTCATTATTCAATATCAATCGCTGATACGAATAACATTACTTATTGTTCGGAATCTGTAATAGTGCTTTCCAATTACTGTCGATACTGCTAAGTTCAGTGGTGGCGTGGTGGTCGGCTGTATGTAAGAAGTGCTTTCCAACGTAATAAATATTGTAATAAAGAAGAGCATACAGTCAGTAAAACCTACTTGTGTATTCTAATAATATAATATTCTCATACCCTTTATTTTTTAAAAAAATCTTCAGGGATGACATATATAAATAGAAAATGAGGAGAATCAGGCATGGTGGTTGCTCCTGGCAACCCTGGTGGGTTCACAAAAATATGGAGAATGACTCCTAACATCGAAGATGGGATACACTTTCCAAGGATTGAACCTTGGCCGGCGATTGTCCTTAGAACTCAACCACAGTCCCCGCCAGTGTTGCTACTGTGGCTGTCCTGTCATTCTGTTTTATTTAACTGTGTGCCTTCGGGTGGGTATATGAATCAGTGATGTGACTTATTCTTTTATAACTCCCTGGAAGGGGGATTTCTTAGTAAAAGATCAAAAGCTACCAGCATGATGGTCGGTTCGAGCCATCCTGATGAGTACAAAAAAAAGGCGAATTGTCTGTCTCTTCCCATCTATGACGAGACTTGTGTTTCAAGAGAAGAGTTGTATCTTGGCGGGTGATGGTCCTTAAGACGCGATCACAGTTTTCACAGTGTTACTTTTGCGGTGGTACAGTCTTTCAGACGTTTCAATGTGCTTTCCAGAGGGTCGAAGTAGGTAGTTTAAGGTAATGTTGTTTTTTCTTTAAAAAAATAATTATCCAATGAATCGGAAACAATGTTGCTCTGAAATGAATTATTTATATATAAATTTAAATCTAAAGATTACAATTGCTGCTGCTGTCTATAGATTATAATTTATCATAATTGATCATTTGGAGATTCATTGCATATATAACATGGCTTTAATCTATGAACCCAGGAATAGAGTGAGCAGTTTGATTCGCTAATGTTATCAATCGAATAACGCGACACAGCCCTTAAAGTGCAATGACTTAGCACGATTGCTGAAATAGATTTGAAAAACCTGTGAGAACCATTTTCCAAGGGAGAACTTCATGCATTCCGTTTATACACTTGTTTCAAATGTAATTCACTTTGGTGTTTCAATAATATTGATTTAGCAAAACCAATTTCATGGGCTGATAAACAATCTGAAATGGAGGGATTTTTGTATGATCTCGTAATTTCACAAAGATGAGATATTCTGTGATAACAAACAATACAGAATATCCATTCTTTAATCCACATTTAAAAATACTAGAGTTTGATTATGATTTAGAGCTGCAATTCTTGTTATACAATAATCTATGCATTATCTTATAATTTCCAGTCGCATCCTCTTTTACATCATGAATACAAAGGAATGCTGGCGACCTAGCATAGAAGTAGTGGGTCTTTCCCTTGATTTGGCCATCCGGGCTTGAATTCTGCTTCGGGAATGTTTATCTTCCTTGCTTTCTAAATGCTAGGAGTATGAAAGCCCCTCCTCCTTAATTAAAAATTAGTTGCACCCTTGTGAACATGTGAGTTAGAAGTCAGGGTACTTAGTGCCCTCCGGAGCTCAGGTTCTTTGCCCTCAGAAGCAACTACACACTCGACTCCGAATCGATAATAGTTCATCGGTGCGCTTGAAAAATATCATTCGTAACAACAACAAAACTCTTAAGAATTCTTCAAACCTAGTATATCAGAAGTAATTTAATGAGTATGTGTTCAAGAGGTTTAATCACTTGCATTGAAAATCAGAGAAAGAATGGATTGGGAAAAAAATTCAATGAAGCTCGGATAATAATCGTTATTGAAGAAAGTCCTTTTCTTAATATTTTGAGATGTCTTAATTTGATTTTTGATTGTGTTCGTATTAAGCATCATTTCTAATAATTGTTTAATATTGTAAATGATTTTTATGTACTACTTTGAATATAGTATCAAATAAAGTAAATAGTTTTTTAATTAAAAAATTGTTTTACTCATTTTAAGAGATTGAAACCCAAATTTAAAAAAAATTGTAGAGAAAATTTTGGTTAATATTAAGTTTTGACAAATCGCCTTTAATTGGATAATAATATTTATTTAATATTTTAAATTATCCACTTTGACTAATAATAAAAACATGAGTGAAGAATTCATGATGACTAACAGTTGTGTTTTTACAAAAATTAATCATATATTTGTTGATCTAATTTCCTGAATTATAAAAAAAAAATAACTAGTCATTTTCCAATTAAATATTTAAAAGTTAAAACATATATTGTTGCAACAAACTTTCTTGTCCTATTATCTTAAAAAAATTTCTTTGTTTGATTTTCTTGGGATACTTTCATTCAGATTTAATAAGTACAATAATTTATTTAATATTATAAGCATTGAGCATTTTAATATGTACAAAAAGAAACCAATGTAATTAATAATGAATTTTTAAGTGATTCAAAAACGTAAATATCATTGAAGAATTCATTAATACTAACGATGATCTAGTTACCATAATAAGTAGATAAATATTATCACATTTTATATTTTATGCATATAAATAAAAATGAATGTTTGTGTATTATGCCTTTCTAAACAATTGTTCCGATTGCGATAAAACTTGGTCAACTTATTGCATATTATGGGATGGTTAAAGGAAATTACTATTTTCTAAAACACAAAAAAATCGAATCTCAATTGCATCAATTTATCAAGAAATAATCTCCAAATAACTTACCGAGGAGACATTAGATTTTTGTAGAAATGCTCAACCCAAATTAAATATTCATATTTATAGCTTTAGTACACGGATGTCATGCAAGTCATTCTCAGAAGTTACAACTTTATTCCAGATTATACGAAAAGATTTTAGGGATACTAACCCTGGGATTTTTAAATTTTAATTAAATTTTAGCGTTTTTCGCATTAACTACCAAAACTATTGTAGTACAAATAATTTTGCACCATCTTCATTTCCAAAAATTATCTTATGAATTAAATTACTGACTTTATAGTATAAATGTTTTCTATAATTAAACAGTTTTAAAAGAAAACATTTTAATCACATTTTCTAAAATTAAATTTGAGTATTCTGAAAGAATATTAAATGAATCACGAAATACAATAAATATTTTCTTTCATTACTGTTCTGAAAGAACATCAAGTTTTACAATTCTAAAAAAATACACAAATCTAATATATAAAAATAAATATTCGTTTATTCGTATTTTATATACTGTCGCACCGTTCATTCTATTTCTATAAAAGATTGCCAAATTATTGGTTGATTGCAATTAATATTTTTTTTCGGTGCCAGCAACGCTCCGGGTACTAATTAGACGCTTATAAACAAAAGCTATCTTTTTCAAAATCTTATTCCCAACAATAGTATTTTTTTCAAGAATGTTAATAATTTCATTGCATTAAATATAGAAGTAAAAAAACATTCTGCCAAATTTCACAATTCAACGGAAACATTGCAGTTAATGGCAAAGAACAAGGAAAACAACGCGATCATTACAATGAATGTCAAAGAACAGGAAAAAGAGCCTTTTAGAGATGAAATTCATCATTCCATAAAACAAAGGCAGTCAGTCACCAGACGGTAAAATAGAAAAAAAGAAATACTCCAGCGAAGGAAAAATCCATCAAAAAGTATCTAAGGTGATGAATGATATAAAAGAATGCGTCTGCTGAGATAGCGGTGACTGCCTTATAGAAAACCAGCGTGTTCTGTATTGATCACTTTAGCTGGATGAGGCGATCAAATCTTACTTTGCCTTGTTATCCTTTGGTACGAAAGTCACGTGGTATAAAAAGAAATCGGAAATGTGATAATATTTATTCTCAGATAATGATATCTTGTTTTATTATTAGTTATTTATCTTCAATAAAATTATATAAATTGTTCTTATTTATAGAGTGTTATAGGGAATTTTCTTATGTTATATAGCATATCTCTTCGATTAAAAGGGAAAAAAAATCTTACAAAAGAAATGAATAAAAAATGTTTTTTAAATCCATTTGCAATTACATTAGTTCACAAAATGTTTAATCGAGAATAATATCTATGCTTGACTTTTACTTAAATTTAGATTGCATAATTCAGCATTTATAATTCACAATGAAAAATTTTAAACTTTGATTTTTTATTATTAATAAAATTATGAAAATGATCTGTATTTCAGAGCTCAACAGAGATATACTGTGTAAAACATTTTGGTAGTTAACTTTTTTAAAAATCACCTGTATTTGAAAAAAAATTTAAAATAAAATAAAATGGAGTCATAATTTTATTTTTGATTTCTAAAATGGCATAAAAACGGTTTTGCGTACTTATATCTTCGGGTGTTGTAATAGGATTACGCCAAAATGCAGTTTGTTCTTCGATAGAACTATAATTTATAAAAGATTTCTTTCGAAGTGCAGATTTTTCCCTTTCCAATGCATAATCTTGCTAAATTGAATTATTCTAACACCAGAAATCTATCCTGAAGAATTTCATCAAAAATAGACATATTCACAATATCTCCTTTATTATTTGAACAAATATAAATGGCTGCAAATCAGTTTTTTACTTCAAGAATAATAATTTTAGACAAGTACTTATTGAGAAGAAATACATATTTTAAAATATTTATCTTTAAAATGAAATTTTATAAAGTGATATGAACTCGTTATCTCAAATTTTAGCAATTTCGTAACGAATAAAGTTTTTCTTTTCTTTCAGCTGCAAATAATATCATGCATATTTGAAAATCTACTGAAATTAGTTACATTTTATTAAATACAAAAATATAAGGGTTCATTTGCTTTTGTAAGCTTTTCGTTTGCTTTATTTATAGAATTTATAATACAAATTCTCACAAAATGACGTTTCAGATTTGAAAATATTCAGTTTCGCAATTTCTGTTTTTCATTATGACATTAAAAAAAATTTCTTTTAATGTAACAAATGCATTCAAATGTGCTTTTATGCAAATAAATTAGTTCTTCAAGTCTAGTTGAAAATTAATAAAGAATATCATTTATCTATTTATTCTTTTCAGTTTATTTCGTTATTTTTTAGATGCACATGTTCTAAAATGTGCATGGAAACAATGAATAGAACATTATTGTTTTTAAATATTTAGCAAGAATTACTGTATTTGTAATTGACTGAATAGACGAATGTGGAAAATATATTTTCTAAAAAATACCAAAATATCAATAAATAGTTTAAAATTAAAAAATGTGTTTTTTTCTTTAGTTTTAAATCGTGGACTGGATTACGTTTTATATTTTGAAACATAGACTTCATTTTCATGCAGCTCATTTAGATTACAGTTCAATTTGATAGATCAACAATCTTCACCGTGATTTGGGCGTCGCGAGTTCCAGTCCGGGTTCGGGTATGACTGCTGTTCTCTTAGAGGTATGAATGTGCACCCCTGTAAAAAAAAATTGTGCTAGATAGTGTGATGCATGAAGTAGCGAAGACGTACTATTGGCCCAAGTTAGATTTACATAATAAACAATAGATGTCCACTATGCTAAAATAGGTGACAGATATATGTCAGCGGCTTATAAAATGATATAAGTTAACAAGAAGAAAACACAGATCAGCAATAATGTGTTAACTGAAAAAAAAAACACGACAGAAGTTATTGATATTATCTAGCTATAGGAAGATAAGGAAATTCCGTTTTTTTGTTTTTTCATTAAGCATGTTTATATATTAAACAAATAAATATATACTAAAAGTAATTATCAATGTATCTCATGTTTTATATTTTTAATATTCTACAAGATGTGCGATTTTAGAATTTGTTTACAATTTATTTTATTTTTTTAGAAAATGTGATAACAAACATGCAGATATTGCTTTTTTTAAAGTTCGAATGTCGTAAACTTTTAAAAATCTTAATTACAATTCAAAATTGAAATAATGATTCAATATTTGCATTAACTGTCACTTTTAAATAAATATTAGCACAGTTTATTGCGTTAAGAATATTAATGGGGAAAAATTATGGGGGAAATGGGGAGAAATGGGAAGAGCATGACTATTATTTGCCACCATGGAAATCGGAAAAATAAATAAAATTTTGAGTAATTTAAACTTTGAGAATATTTCAATCAATCTTAAATCAAACGAATTGAGTATTTAAATTTATACACTAAAATTTAAATAAAATTTTACAACGTATTACAGTATAAAATGGTACTTTTCCCACTATACAGGCGCATGATGTCGCTAATGTGAGCAAAACACTATTCAAGTTGCCAAGCGAAGCGAATGGCAAAAGAAGTGTCGCCTATGTGGACAAAACTAGGAAAAAGTCACCAAATGAATAACATGAATTGGACATAAATATGCAAAATAATTAGACTTCATTTTGCATTTCCTGGCGGCTTTCTGGCAACGTTGTACAGCATTTCTTAAAAATTAACTTTCCTTCTTATAGAAAAGAAAAAATTCCTAAAACTACTCCCAACTTCTTGTACATTTCGCACTTTCTTTCTTCTAAAGTACCTTTGTGTCTCTTCTGATTTTAGAGCATCCGTTCTCTGGCAGAAGGGGCTATTATACAGCAATCACTTGACTTTAAGGAATGAAAGCAGTGCTCCCAACATCAATTGTGTTCGCAGAATAAGCTGAATTAGAGAAATGGTACTCCAAAATCTCCCCCTCTCTTCACCGACATTCCATTCATTCATCGTAAATCATATCTAGAATCCAGTTACTGGTTTATTCTTCATTTTAACATAATTCTGTTTACTGTGGAATACCCATTACTCTTTTATAAGCGGAATGCTGAGAGTAAGGTTTAATGGGAGAAAGTTACAAAGGATGGATTTATCTGTTATATACATGTATTTAATTAAAAGAAAGTAAACCAAGAATCCTGGTGCGTTACTTGATACCACTACACATACATTAAACCAAATTCGTTGATGTTATTTTGTCATTAAACATTTTTATTAATTTTTATATTATACTAAAATGCAATCAATTTTATCCCCCAACTGTGTAATCTGTGGTTTCTGCGTTTTGGCAATTAATGCATTTTCTGTTGCACACCGCATTTTCTTATAGGTTAGAGTTTATTATGATTAAAGATTGTTTATCATATTATTATCGTGTAACATATAGCATCAATTCACTTTCTTTGAAAGCAATTTGATCTTATTTGATAACACCGCATTTAAATAGTGATTTTAAAGAATTACTCAGCCAGAGGGTTAATATTTTGTTGGAATCTTTATACTTTAGATAAGTAATTTAAATTATTAGATAATTTCGTTTCTTTTTGACATCTGTATCTTATTTTTCTCTCTTGGTGGTAACCGTACTGGTCATGATTGTAATATTAAATTGTGTATATACTTTAAAATTTAAATATAAAGAATAACAGAAAAAAATTTATAATGGAATAAAGCTATGTTTTGTCAATATATCTTTATATATGTGTTGATTTTAATTCGTTTCTTTCAAAATATGAACATGTTACCTAAAAGAGTTAAAACTATGAATCAAAGAGAAGTGTATTACAGTTAGGATGTTTGAAATCTATTATGAGATTTAACAATATTATATAATCTTAAAAGTTTTATTTACCTAATTTTTGAGTGAGAGTTCTTTTGCATGTGAAAGGGGATGTTGAGAATAAGGCTTAAAGGTAAAGGTTATAAAGGATTGCTTTATCTGTTATGTAGACCTATTGAATTGAAGAAAGTTACTAAATCAAGACATAAGGTATCTGGCACCACTACCAATGCATTGAACTAAATTTGCTGGCTCAATTTTTACACAAGGCATTTCAGTTAATTTTTATAACTGTAAATTTGAGTCAGATTTATTATTTTGTTTGAATATTTTTTTTATTTATATAAGCTAAATTATTAGATTAGTAAGCATAAGTTTATTTTTGAAATATCCTTTCTATCGCCAGTTGGTGGTAACCATATAGGTCAAATATTGTTATACTAATTACACCGATTACATATATTAAATGGGAAACAAAAGTATAACCATACTGACTATAAATGAATTATATTATTAAAACTGATAATACTTTTTTATAGTGAAACAAAAGTATAATAGTTCTGATAATATATTTGTTATGGTTCAATGAACATATCCTTTAAAAGTGAAACAATGGTACATAATTGCACATAAAAAGTTATAAATAATTGAACTGTCATGTAATCTTTAATTATATAGAATTAAATCGTTTCTTTGAAAACATGAATTGGCCATCTAATAACATGAAAAATACACATCTTAGAGAAATATATCACAGGATAGCAAGTTTGAAATCCCCTGCCAGTTTAACAATGAAAAAACTATCTTACGAATTTCATTTAACTTTTTTTATTTCCTTTATCAATAGAAAGTTTTGAAATTATTATCATGTACTAGACATGTATGTAAATGAATGTATCATTTCTAAAGAAAAAAAATCCAAATTATGAAATTTAAAAATTTTTTAGCCTTTTCCCCCTAATCTAACACCTCTATTCATACTATGAAAAATTAGCAATAATTTTAAAACTGACTTCATAAAATTATTTATCAGCCAGTAATTTTCAAATTACTGGCTGGCAAATAAATAAGGAAATAATAAAATAATTTCTCAATCAATAAAACTAAAATAATTCTGTTTATTATAAAAATCATTTGATTCTTTTAACTCAGCAGAAATGTAAATGTATATTGGAAAAGGGCATTCGGTTTCGATTGTTATCTTCAGAGAGGAAGAAAGTTACAAGCTGGCGGTTAATGCTTCATAAAATAGGAGGGATTCTCCTTTGCTGAATCTAAGATAATGATTCATATAAAACCTCATATCTGCTGAGATAGCATTGACTTACGTCAGGCAGATTGCATGATATTGATTGCACAGCTTTTCTGAGGTAAATAAGTCTTACTTTGCTTTGCTGTTCTTGGCTATGTATTTTACTTGGAAGAAGTAATGAGAAGCATTTTATTATCAATTGATATTTGTTCGATAATATGGCTTTAGATTTTTTTCTCTGAAGTATGCCTTTATGATATAATTTATGTATCCTATTAAACTCGTTTAAATCTGAGAAACAGTTATTATATTAAGAGTATTATTTTTTACTAGTTGCAAAAATATTTCTTGTTACTTTATTATTTGGATGTGTATTGTAAGATTTAACCGTATATTAATCATCAATAAATTTCCGAATTATAAATTATAATGCAACATGAATCTAAAAATGTGAACAATTGTCAGTTCATTTTCAAATTAAGACGCTAAATTCAATGCTATTAATGAAATAAAAGTAAAAATTATATCCTTAGCATTTTTACATCCTTCTATAACGCAATTGTATTCAAAATACTATAAATTGGAATAAATTCCTTATCATAAATTAACAGCTATCTAATTTGTCAATCATAAACATCGAGTTGTGATTTTAAATAATTTTTTTTTTCCTTTTTCTATGCTTATTTTTTTCTTAAAATTTAAATAAAGAATGTGTTTGAGTGCATGTCATACTTAAATTTAGTTAAAATTTCTTTGACTTTGTATTTAAACAACTATAAATGCCACTGTCAAATGAAATGCTCCAAACACCAACCTGTGAGTTGTAGAAACATTCTATAGAAAATTATTATTTAGGCATCCATTTCGGATAGAACCTGGAGTTAAATACTGAAAACTGGGAGTAGATCGGTCTGTTTGAATAATTACATAATTAAGAGAATGGCATGTCACAACAGGTGAAGTGCTTTATTCACACAATCACAGAGATAAATTTGCAAAACCTGTCATTTTCCGTGCGAGAGCATCATGCATTTCATCTATAATCTCGTTTAAATCACAGTTCATGCTTAAGAAAATATTTTTTAAACGACATCATTTCATGAATTGACACATAAACCGAATTGAAGATGGAATTTATGCATGATTTCCAACTAAAAGATAAAATAGAAAAACTGTATTGAAAGTCTTATTAATCTAAAAATTTTAACTTAAATTTGTCTTGACACTAATATAATTTAATTTTGCAATGTACTTATTTGCTTATTAGAGATACATTCTTATTTATAATTTTGAAGCTTGTTTCCTGAATTTCATTGTGTTTCATAATTTCAAACAATGAAACGCTTTTTTTATTCAATTTTTTATTAATATCAAACATTGCATAATCTATAGAATTTTTAATTAAAAACCATCCATTATAAAAATGTTTATTTTATATTACCAAAGTTCTGTTCTTCGTTTCTTGTAATTTAAAAGCCATTTCCTTTTAAGCCAAAAAAGTCAAAAATCAATTCATCTTCTTATTCTTACGGAAAATTCAATACTATTGCAAAACAATTTTATTCGATATTTTCTGAAACAGCTCCCAAAAACCAAATTGAATTTGAAATAACATTTCTTACTAACGGTTAGATTTGAAGTACATTTTCTATCGTTCACCATATTGGTCTTTTTGTTCATATCTGTATCCATTTTAAGAAATAAATTGATATACAAAAACACAAGTATGCTGTGTTTATATCTATACCTATCCATTTATCTATCTATCTATATAACATATATAATTATCAATATATCCACTTAGATATATCATATATCTATTTATCTAACTACAAATCTATCTAGATATATCATACATCTATTTATCTACCCACATATCCATCTATATTTAGCTTATATGTATTTATCTGTTTATCCGTCTATATTTATCATATATCTGTTTATCTACTGATACATCTGTATTTATGATATAGCTATTTATCTCTCCATCTATATTTATCATCTCTCTCTCCATCTTAACTATATATATAATCTATTTCTAATACATTTATCTATTTATATCTATCTAATAAAAAGAGAAATTTAAGTAAATTATTTGCTGAATTAATCAATACATTTTAAACAAAAAGAATTAGAAAAATAATTCTTCCTACTAAGTTTGAAGTTTAATTCTTGAGACCGCTATCGATTGAGAAATATGTAGCACCATGTATGCGTCATAATAGAATAAACCTTAGCTGGATCTTTCGAAGTTCTTCATCAGAAATACATACACGTTGCCCATGTATCAATTCTGAAAAATCCAATTTTTGTCGGGTAAGTGTCAGAACAAAATGGATTGTGTCATTAAACAGAGATTAGAAAGCGATTTAAGTGCCGAGAGACAGACTGTATAGCTACGATTAGATAAAGCGCTTGAATTAAATGAAAAATAGCGACAGTAAAAAAAAGAAATTATATAGCTGAATGTTGGATGTTTAAGTTTTAATATCTATTCGGATGGTTCAATTAAGTATGACAGCTGAGAAGAAGTTTTAAAGAAAAGATTGCTTTAATCTGTAAATGGGAGAGAGATATTTACCGACCGGTATTTACAGTATTCCTTAAACTAATGGAAATTGCTTTCAATACAGTAACATTTATTTACCAATTAAAATAATTATTTCAATGTTTGTAAGAGTAATTAGTGTATTTTATTCATTTTAGTAGATAATTATAAAAACAGATAATAATTAATAATAAGAATTAATTATTATATATGGCTATGGATGGCTATTGAGAAACGTTTTGATAACGCCAAATTATTAATTTTATAACTTTTGATGTAAGCATATTGTGCTTTTGCATTAAATTTAGAAATATAATACATTTAAAACTCTTTTAATTAGAGTCGTTTAAAGACATTATTATAATTACTGATTTATTATTATAAATGAAATAATCATTTTTCTTTATATCCATTTATTACTATAATACGAGCAGTGTTCAAATGAAAAGGTACGAAATGACTCAGCTGGTGCAAATAAAAGCTTTATTCAAAATAAACATCATAGGCCTGAGCCTAACGACCCCATTGTTTAAAGAATAGAAAGATTCTCCTCCTTGAATTTCTGTGGCCGTGACGAGATCCAGTCATTCACAGCGTCCTTGAGTAGCTGTCCTTGTTGAATCGCTGCTCTTTCAGGTGATTTTTTTTTCTTTGAGATAAGCACATGAAAATCGCGGGGTGACATGTCCGGACTATAGGGCTGATTGTTGAGCTACTCCCGCTTGAACAAATCAAGCAAATATACTAACGGCTACATAAACAAGGAGTATAAGCTGTTCAAAGATTTAAAACGATTCTTTTTTTTTTCATTATAAATTCGTTTAGCAGTTTCATTTGTGAAAAAAAAATTAAAAATATATTTCAAAGGGCTGCTTGACTACTTTTTTTATCATTTAAAGAAGTGAGAAGTGCACAATATGCTGAAAAATAAATTATTATTTATAAAGATTAATACTTAGTAGAACTGTAAAATAAAAAGTTTCTGCCAGCAATAAAACACTGTAATTTAATGAATGTATTTTAAGCCAATATTTATTTTTTTGTGTATAAAATAAAGTCCATATACTGTTTTTACAATTCTGGAAAAAACATTTTCAAAGCAAATATGTGCTGAAACAAAAACTATCAAATTAAACTAAACGTGATTGAGTCATTCATAAGCTAATTGCTATATCATTTCATTTTATTCAAAATACAATATAATTATTTAAGAACTTTAACAAATATTAATCTCACTTTTTGAAGTAATTGTAATAAAAGCAGTTTATTGACTCAGAATGCTTCTTTTATGTCGCTCAGTTTGGTTAGTTAATTATAAAATAAACTAAGAAAAACAGTTTTGTGATGCTTTATTCAATTTATATAAATCATTTTTGGATTTTGTACTTGACGAGCTCCTTTATTTCAAAAAATTGCATAAGGCATATCGTTTTAAATTACTTCAAATATCACAAATATAAGTAAAGTACTATAGAAGAAAATAGATAAGAATGCAAGCAATACATCCGCCCCCCTCCCAAGAAGCCATACAGGAAATATAATAAGAAAAGGTGAAGACTTTATAATAACTTTATATAAACTTTATCTGAAATATAGTCATTGTTTTATTATACATCCTTTTATTTATTGAAGATAATATTTGACAAATGTTCCTCATTTTACTTCTTTAACTATAAAAAATAAAAATTTGTTCATAGTTTTCAATGTTGTGGTTGCTGATTTATTGAATATCTGGAATTTCACTATGGGAATACTATAATGCTGTCAGGATTTAAAAAAAATATATATATCCCAGTGAATAACTGAATACATCAGGTACACTTTAATTGATTAACTTCTGATCCAATACAATAAGAATTTCAGTATGTAATTCGGAAATCAAAAGTAATTATAAAAATTTATTAAAATTGTTCCAAATTTATAATGCGTTTATTGAGAAATTTCACGAAAAAATAAACATAACTTCTCAAACCTTAAACAATAGACTAAAATAGATAAATCTCTAAACCTTTAACGTTTCAAAATAGCTAGATAGATTTCCTTATTCTGTGAAACTTTACATCCCAACGATTATATATACATTAATAATAAATTCAATGATATATTTATTATATGGTCATATTCCATTGATAAACTTATACAAGGACAGATTATTGTCTTGGATAGAATGAGCGTCAGAAAACATAGTTAAAATAATGCCATATCATTCATTTGAAAATAGAAACCATAAACCTTTTTGGAGCATTTTAAATATAATTAATAATAATAATCAAGATCTCTCCTCCCCCAAATAGAAGTGGTAGAAAGTAAAATGTTCCTTATATAATCATATATATATTAAACAATCCCTAGTAATTCATAATATATAGAGAATAGTATTAATTTTCAATGGAATGAACATTAAAAAAACGGAATTGACACAATATTCTTCAGCTCAATTTCGTAATTCAACACGATCATTACAGTAAATGTCAAAGAACAGGAAAAAGAACCTTTTAGAGACGAAATTCATCATCCCATAAAAGAAAGGCAGTCAGTCACCGGACGGCAGAAAAAATAAACTAGCTTGGCGAGGAAAAAATCCATCAGAAAGTATCTAAGGTGATGAATGATATAAAAGAATGCGTCTGCTGAGATAGCGATGCCTGCCTTATAGAAAACCAGCGTGTTCCGTATTGATCACTTTAGCTCGCTGAGGTGATCAAATCTTATTTTGCCTTGTTATCCTTTGGTGCGAACGTCACGTGGTATGAATAGAAATCGGAAATGTGATTGTATTTAATCTTTGTTATCTAACGATGCGTTGGCCTTTCTGTGTGCCATTTATTTCCAATAAGTATTACATAAATTGTTGATCTTATTTAGATTTTAATATCTTTTATTGTTTTTTGAATATTTTTATAAGTTCCAATTTTTATTTAAAATAAATTACAATGAAACCTTTACTAGTGAATTGTTGTTGTCTGCGCAACTCACAATCTTATATTGTGAGTTGCGCAGACATCTTATATTGTGAATTAATAAAATACATTCCAGACTTTATATTTATAGCAAATATTAAAAAAAGTAAATTGACCAACGTTGCTATTCAATTTTTGCCGATTTTAATCGATTTAGTAACAGCTTTTTACAGAAAATATTGTTTATATTTAATTTCAATCAAATTTTCAATGCAAAACTCGGTAATCGTGGTTTCTTCAAAAAGGCAGCATTCGAATTGTCTTAGACATAAACTCCATATTAATAAACATTTGCCTTGTTTATTGTGTGAATTAAACGGATTCTAGTCTAATCTAACCACAATATATTGTGAAATAATAGCTATCCTGTATATATATATATATAATATATATAACGGTTAACAAGTCATTGCGTTCTATGGTGCTACGAAAAAAGGTTTTAATTCCTCCAGCAAATTTTTCAGAAATCAAAAATCTTTTTTTGCTTAGATTTCACGAATGGAACATTATTCAAGTGGTTGAATATTCTACGAAATATTGAAAAACGTATGAATTTTTTCGAGAAAGTAAATCTGATGTAAATCTATCGATATTTAAGAAGTTGCCTATGTTCAGAAAAATGTTGCTCGCCCAACAAGGTAATAAGTTTAGAGACATAATTTTGTAAATGTTTAAAATTTTTTTAAACGTATACTTTTTCTGCAATCTTTTCGATAATTTTCCTGCGAAAATAACAAAATATTGTTTAATAATTTTAATAAATATCTAACCATTAATCAATTAAAAATTAGAAGAGTACATTCCTTATATATAAATTCATATTTTGAAAAGTGATTCTAAATTGGACTTATCTTTTCCATGCAACCTGTCTAGTAAAAAAAAGAGACTGAGGAATGTAGCAAACACTTTCCCTTTTATTCTTATAGACATAGAAGTAAAAAATACTCATTATTATGACGAACATTTCCGGTTAATTGATTGTTCAAACGAAATATATGTTTAAAACTAGAGTTCTTTTTAGTTGTGAAATATGCAAATAAGATGGTTCAAAAAGTTTTTTAACTGCAAATAGAATCATATATATTCCTAAATATATTGAAATCAGTGCTTGAATTTAATAAATATATCAAGACAATATTTTTGACTTAGGTAATCTTTGTGCATATTGAATATATGTTATTTCCAAGCAAAATATAATTTTTATACATTTTGATTTTATTTCTATATTTTCTTTTCTCTGTGCTATTATAAAAAAAAAAATTCTTCGAAATAATATGAGTTTGTATTCTCTTTTGTGAGATTAAACCTTCCATTCTGGCTAAAGAATACGAATACTAATGCTATTCTAAATTTTACTTATTAATAATCTTCAGATTATTTCAAAACTTTTAGAAAAATATAAACTGAAATTTACTTGAAATATTTAACATAAGGATTCCATTTTTCAACTATGAAGAGTTAAGCCTTCTGAAAGTGTTGCATTAAAAAATAAATATGCTAAATATTCAGAAAAATTGGTAAGAAATTAAAAGAATATAAGACTTTGAAATTAAAATTCAAAGCATAATGACATTTTGTCTCTGAAAACATGAAGCTAATATATAAGCAGTTTATTTGAATCCGATTACGAACTAAAATATCAGCAATAATCTCGAGACAAAAAATAGAACAAAAATAGGTCCAAGATTATTTGCATCGTCTGGCTCTAGAAAGATGAGTACATTTTCTGTTTATTTACGATCTTCATTTTTACTTTAATAAACATAGACGAATATATACATAAAAAATATATTTTTAAAATCTTATACTAAATATTAAGCACGGGTTAAAAAATTTCAAGTAATATATGAGGAAAAAGAGACAAAACCAAAAATAAGCTCGAATTCTTAAAAAAAAAAGATTAAATTTCGTATTGTTTAAAAAATTACCAAATCTGACATGATGGTGATTATAAAATTTTTGAAAAAATATTATGATCCGTTCCTTGTAAATCACATTTTAAAATTTTAGTTAATCAGCAATTGCATCCTTAGGATCAGTAACCTTAATTCTTTTTATCAATTTATAATTTCATATGGACCATTAATAATAATAAAAAATATTTATATACTTGGATTCAAACGTTAAATAAGTCGAGAATCATCAAATTAATATTTTTCAACTTCATCGAAGAAAATTTATTTTACTAAGCCCTTACGATTTCACTTACGATAGGCACTTTTAGATTTCCTCTGTTTAAAGATTCAGAGACATCAATCTTTCTTCAAAATGAAGACTTGCATTTTCAAGAAAGTCTTGATATCGACAATTAATTCCAGCTTTCGATGCTTCTGACGTAAAAGAGTATTTCTAATTTGCGTTCTTTAGTTTAGTGACTATTATGCTTCAGTAATCCAGGATTTAAAGCAAAGCTCTCAATATCAATTGTGTTCGCAGTGTAAACTAAATTAGGGAATGGTACTCGAAAATGTCTCTCTTCACCGACATCTTGTTCTTACATTCCATTCATTCCTTGGAATGAATTGTAGAACCTCTCTGGAATACAATTAATGATTTATTTTTCACTTTAACACAATTCCACTTCTGTTTACTGTCAAATAACTTAAGCGGTTTTATTTATAGATGGAGTGTAGAGAATAAAGTTTAATGTGAAAAGTGTTTTTGTAAATTAAAGAATATTTTTAAAAGTTAATGAGTTTAAAGCAGATCTCTTAACCAATATTGTAGATGCTCATTAATAAGGCATCGGGATGATTTTGTAGACTCACTTTTTCTGTAAACATTCCAACGATTAATCATAATATAAAATTCTGTCAATTTTTATATTTTGCTTGGATCTTGTTTATTTAGATGCATTGAGCCAGAAGATATTTTTTTCCCAATTTCTGAAACAAATTTTTAGAAAAAATAACTATCAATTATTATAATTTCAATTTATAATTACATATAACATTTTCGGTAAAATGTGCCAAAATTGAAATGATTGATTATTTCAAAACATAAGAAAAATACTTAATAGTATATAATGTATAGTTATATATATAACACTATAACGGTGAAATTCCATGATATTTTCTATGCATATTGCTGAAAATCAGTTAAATGAAAGAAATTTGAGGCAATTTAGAAAAAGCAGCAAATTGCATTCTGAGGTAAAAGTTGCATTTTCTTATAAATTCAAAAATATTATGTTTAAATAAATTTCCTAATATGATCAGAGAACGAATAAAATATTGATATATATACTGGTGCAATGTGAAATTTTCTGCAGTGAAATAATAAACTTATTTGTAAAAAGATAATATCTTTATCATAATTGTAGAGCACCGTTATGAGATAGCAGAAAATATAGATTTATCCTGAATCTAATCGTTTCATTTTTTTTTAAATAAATGGAGCTCAAATTTCGTCCCTAGTACATCCATCCGACTGTTCTTTATATGGGATTTTATTTAAATCTTATTGTTTCAGTTTTAAAGTAGGGATACTATGTGAACCAATAATCTAACTATTATCTGATGCAACAAAACTTTTAATTCGAAGTGATGTATTCAGTATGCTACATATTTATTAGGTTGTAATATGATTTATTTTCAGTTATAAATCAAAAGAATTTTTTAAAGCTTGCACAAAATCTGTACAATTCTTATTACTATTTATTTACAATTTATGATTAGGTCACGTGCTTTTCTATTAGAAAAGCACAGGGCCGTTTCCGATATTTACTTATATAGTAAATGTCCATATTCATTCATAACAAGATTCTTCGTATAAAATTTAGGCACTGTCTTTTTTAACGTCGTTTTTAAACTATTAAGGAAAAAAATTTTGAACTAATTATGTATTGTACACCTCTTTATGTATGGATTTACGTATGTGCATTAATAAAATATTTCTTCAATGGTATTTTTATTACTATTTTCTTCATATATAATAAAAGAATTTACTCGCTAAAAGAGTTAAGTCAAAACCTTTTTATAGTACAAAACGAAACAACAGAGTTCTTAGCACTATTACTTATCTTTCTATACATTGCTTTTATAAATCCATATTCTGTCTTGGAACATCCGTTCACTGGCAGAGATGATTATTTTGCAACATTTGCAGCTGTTTTCAAGAATTGAAATAAACCTTTCAACATCAATAATGTTCTTTAAGTAGGTTGCATTAAGGTAATGGTACTCTTTCGTTCTACTTCACACGAACTTTATATTCGTCTATTCCACTTTTTTATTTCGTATCCTCAATGGAATCCAATTAGTTGTTTATTCTTCACAACAATGCAATTTTTCTTTTATCCTGTTTGAAATGATAAGTGTTTTGTTTTCATTCATGAATGATTCGAAAAAAAATTCTAGTTAAAAAATGCATTTATAATCAAAATTTCCTGAACCTGGGAAATTGATAAGCAGTTATCAAAATAAAGTTAAGGAAAAATTCAAGGGAAATAAAAATTCGTAAGAATTATGAAAATTAATAAAATACACTAATTAAATATAAAATAAAACTGCTTTATGTTTTTTTTTCAAAATATGTAAATTATACAAAGTAAATCTATATAACATTGTTCTTAAGTACAAAACAAACTATTAATTTATCTAAAAATATTTTTAACTAATAGTTTTAATAATATATTCCTACAGAATTTTATGAAAAGTTTATTTTATAATACATTTATAGACAAAGAATTTATCAAAATTTATGATTAAAGAATTAATTCGCCATTCCACGTCTATAATAACATTTTAAGTCAAAATGTGTCCAAGTTTATGCATTTTATGCTATTTAGAAAACCCTAAATATGCATTTTATTTAGTATTTATTATTGACAAAAAGCATAATTTAAGGTAAATAATATAAAAACTGATATTATAATCTATGGGTGAAACTATAATACTTCTCCAAAAATGTATGATATTTATCTAGGCAATCAAAATCTTTTTAATCAGATATATTTAACCGACTATCCCAATAAATGAAGTCATTTATTTCCATAACTTTGCAACTAATCATATTAATTTCAAGGTTTCAGCAAATAAGGTAATAGTCTCAAAGTTTGTATGAACATTCTTTGGTTTTCGGCAGAGAAGGATAATAAAAAGTTACACGAATTCCATGAGGGAATAGTGTTAAAAATTAAAATGTATTTTTTATACTCATCTAAGAATACAATGATTTAAACTTCTATCCGTAAAATTTGCTGATTTATACAAAAAAAAAACTATTGAATTAGACCTTTAACCATATTTTTGCTCGACATTTGAGTTAAGTTTTCATTGCAATTTTTGGGAATAATATACATAACATGAAATATTATTAAAAGAGCAACGCCATGAAAGGAACTAATTTATTGACTTTCATAAAATTCTAAATAAGTATTCAGGTAATACACTAACTCAAATGAATGAATTTAAATTTTCTTGGCATAAATTAGCAAGCGTTTTGAGTTTTCCTGTTTTAATAATAATTATTTAAATATGTCAATTGAACATATTTAAATATTGTTGTTGACATTTAAAATAAGAATATTTCTTGTTGTTTACATTATGAATTGATATGGAAATTATAGATATTATGATGTTCCTCTCTGAGATATAGGAATTTTTTGTTCTGGTCTATGCTCTTATTTATTTGGGGTACTCTCAATCTTATATTTTTTATATTGCTGCTCTTCATAATTTTCAAAATAACTCATTCACTTTCAATTTGTATTTAGTTAATATAATTTAATTTTTTCCCCTTTTTAAAATGATGTAACAGACATTCGATGTATTTTTAAAAAATTAAAACAAGTAATTTAAAGTTAATATTTTTGGAATTCCTCAAATTTCCATAAATTGATCTTTATTATTCTTTAATATTACTGTTCACACTTTTAATAGCATATTCATCGGGCAAAATATTATTTCATTTGAGTGCATTAATTGTCTTATACTATTTTTAAACTTCTTCTTTTTTTTTGCTTTTATTCGAAAATATATTTCAGGAATTTCTTTCATTTAAAAAAAAAAAATTAAAGTTTTTTACATTGCATTTTCAAACATTTAGATATGATAAAGTATTTGGCTAATTTGAAATCAAAGATTTTTAAGGGTAAAAATAATTGAAATTACAAAAGAAACTGCTTTTATATAATTATTATTAATAGATGTTTAATTCTATTTCAGTTTATAGAATTCCTCAAGAATATTGAAATAAATTTCCTATTTATAAGTCAAATATAGATTATATATTTATAGAAGTACTCAAAGTTGTTTAATTCGATATGTTTGTATAATGGGCATCTGCCTGTGTTGTTGAAAATTTCAGAAAATATTTGAGCCTTTTTAATATATTTCTATTAATATTTTTTAAAAAAGGCTAAAAATGACAAATATTTGGCAGTGTAAAATGCGTATGACAAAGAATGAAGAATATCTTTGATATCTTAGAAAGGAAACAGCTGTGTTTCATATAGAATTAAAATATACAGATGGTTTTAATGAAAGTTTCAGTTTGAAATGAGAATAAAAGGAAAACTATCAATCAAATGTTCTTAGACTTGATAATCGTTTAAAGTAGGACATGAAAATTTCTTTTCCAGCGAAAAAAGTTAAAAAACTCACCACTAGGGGAGAAATGGTGCTACATCCAACATTGTTAAACGAAATAGAGTATGAAGACATCAGTTTAAATGTGTTTAATCATTTCTAAAACGTGTTTCAAAGCATGTTAAATTTGTGTTATCTCAAAACGCACTGTTAATAGTGATAATCTGAAGAATTTGACAAAACAGAAAGATGCGGTGCACCTGTATGTGTGAAATATTTATCCTGATATGCTAAGAGCTACTGTTGAGAATGCAATAATGAGATTTGACTGACTTTCAGAAAACGGGAGAAACCCCATTGAGCATGATTTAGAAACGATAAAACACATTTTAAGCTGATGGTTTTCTCCATGTCCTTTGCATGGGCCATTTCTTTCCTGTTTTTTACATTTTGTGGGGGTAGTACGAAAAAGAAATTTCCATGATCTTTCCATGCAGCTTTCATAGAATAATACTTCTTTAAAGCATTATTAAAGACTATTCATTTAATAATTCTTGAAGGACATTAAAAGACAAATTTGTCTGATATCAGTTATATTATCGCAACTCTGATATTTCAGATCATAGAAAGAATAATTAATGCATAGATAATTGCAAATGCAATTCATAAACTTTGAAAAAGGGATAATATATAAGAATCTATTATTATCTTGATATAAATTTAATTATATAACCATAATACAGGTTTTTCTTGCATTATCTGCTTCCATAAATTGTTATTGTTTATAAACATATTAATAATTAAAACCGAATTTTGAAACACAGTTTATTTATAAAATATAATCAGTAACTACATAATTTTATCAGTACCACATATACTTCAATAAACATACATAAACCTTTCCCTTTAATGATGGTTCAACAGGCAATTTCAAAATCATTAGAGATCCATACATTTTCACAAATAAAAAAAATGCTTTAAATGATACAAATAATTAAACTTTATGTAATTTCAGTCAATGAGGGTATTGTCAAAAAATTTACGAATATTATTTTTTAGACTGTTCCATATCCCTGTTACACTGAGTAAAAAATTTCTTAAAAAGACCTTTTCATCAACTGATACCCTGACATTGATGAAATAAGGAATGTCATAGCTTCATAATTTTGAACAATAATGAGTTAAATATTGCACATTAAAAATGTTAGGACAATAATATGCTCAGTGTGATAAATAGAATCGAGGCACTGAAGGGAATTTAGATATCATAATGTTTTCAGCATTACACTCAATAACATCTTGCAGGAATATATGATATGCAGTACATCTTGTAGGAATGTATAATATAAAGTATATTTTGTAGGAATATATAATATATCGAAAGGTGTTACCGAATTCTACCGATAAATTAAAAGGGGTGATAGTAGAATGTCACCCCTCTCATCATCTCAATTTTTCATCGACTTAATATCTACTATCCTTGTTCTAAATTTCTCTTTCGAATTTGACAATGCTATCTGCGATCGTCAGTACTGATGTTGCAGCCAAGTTTTCTTGACCCCAATTTAGTTTTTCTTTAATAACTTTAAAACATACATGTTCTCTTACTACACGCTGATATCAAATTTTATACTATAAAATGTTTTACATTAAGCTTTTATTTTTCTTCAAGTTTTAATATTTTTCGTAAATATGGACTCTGAAGTACTTTTTTTGTTTTTAGTAATTCTAAGCAGAATGAAAAAAAATTTAAGAATGTGCTGTCACTTAAAAAATTGATAGTTGAAACACCATCTTTTATTTTTTACAGCTTCCAACAATTCCAAGAATCTCTATATTTTTGTACGATTTTTCCTAATTAAACGTCAATTGGAACCCCATGTTGTTTGGCAATTCTTTATAAGCCTGATGCTTAACGCCAACCCTCTGAATTTGTCGGTCAAATTAGGCAACACCCTGTATATACTAAATTTATGTTGTTTGGTACCGGAAGCCAGATAATAGTAAAGCTTACAAATTAGGCAAACAACTATTGCCAATAGTTTAGAATGTTTTATTTTTATTTATGCCCATGTATGAAATAATACAATACATGATTAAAGAAGGAGCATAAAAAGGGAATGTAAAATTAAATTTTTAACATAGAATTTTTTTATTACCATGACATATTGGAAACTTCCTTTACGCGTTTAAACATTAATTACTGAAAAAATATACTTTACAAGCTGAATAACAAGTTTTTAGACTAATTGTTGCATAAATAAAATATTAGTATAACTTTGTCTCCATACTAAATTTTTATCAATGGTTTAGATATTGTAATGCAATAATAATAATGAAATAAAAATTTAAATCAAAAAGGCTAGTTGAGGATATAAGCTTGAATAATAGGACCAAATAATGTAATTGAATTTAATGAAAAGGCAACTGAATGCAATTAATTATTATGTAATTAAAATTTCATTAAAATTACTTGTTGTATGTAATTTGAATTCCTAGAAAGATGACATACTAGAAATTGCCAATTTCGCTTTTTACATTAATATTTTAAATTAATATTGAAATCAAGTTAGGTGTATTATTTAATAAGTATTTTTACTTAAACTGTGGAAATAAAACCATGCTTAAAATTTAATTCATAGCTATATGCTGTTACTTTTTAATATTTTTTCATAAATTATACAGAATATTTTTGGAAGATTGCAATTTTAAAATTGAATGAAAAGGGAATCAACAATAAAAAAATCTCAAATTCCATGTTATATTATTAATTAATGATTTCTACAGAATAAAACTCCAGTAAAATGCACGTTCTAAGTCTAACTATTCTACACTGCGTACGATCAATAGATTACTACATATGTTTAGACGGGAAATACATACATATATATATTTACATTTATTCAATTATTATACAAACAAATATAGTAATATATAGGTGGAGATTTCTCAGCAATTACATTAGTGCAGCCATTATGTGGTGATTATTGATATGAATGACATTGATTAATTATAAATATTATAAAAAAATGTTTGAGAAATGATAAATCATGATTGCATCAACTGCAATATAATTTCAAAGGAAGACAGTTTTTTGAATAGTTTGGTCTTTGAACTTTACAATTATTAATTTCATGACATATATCGGTTTTTCCACATTAATGACACAAATGGAAGTAGATCTTACAATAGCAAAACATCAAGCAACTATCAATATAACACATATCAGGGACAATAATCAATTTTTTCTCAAATGCAAGGAGTGCGCTTTTCATACCCTTCAGGCATTCTATCTATGAAAGAAAAAAGAAATCTATAATATAAAACATTTTAAGTATTTAAAATATATAAACATTTTTACTGTAATCATCATCAACATTCAGGGATATAACAACAAAAATAGTTTCACATTTTATTAAAGTTTAAATCATTAAAATTAATGTGTAAAATTTTATGGCATTCATTTTTAATGTCTATTTTATTTTATTTGAAATCACCTATTCATCTTCTTTCTGAGTATTCTTATTTTATTATTTGTCTCTAATTTAGTTATGACATTAAAAAAATTATAACAATGAATGTTGCTCTCAAATACATATTAAGAGTGTTAATGTTGGCATGTCTTTCTAATATAACAGATATAGAAACTGATGATACCATAACATTAATAATGCATTAAAAACCAAAATAAATTAGTAAATAATATGCATGTTAATATAGTTTTTTTATCTTAAAAGTTTTCTATACTATTTTAATTGTAATATATGCTTTTCATTCCTAGTATATTTGGGCTGCATGCCAAATCCGAGATATGGAATGCTTATAGTTAAGCAAACTGTTTCATGTCTTAATGTGTAAAATAAAACATTTATTAATTTGTAGTAAATAGAAGAAATAATATAAATAGAGGAATGTCATCATATTAATTAATCTATTGACATTAAGATTACTACATAGAGAAAGATGTATACATAATATATAGCCCACATGTTAATTTTATCAAAAAAAAATATTATAAACTAATTCAAAAATATTTTTTGAAATATACAATAATACTGGTGTTAATTCTGAATTTCATTTTATTTAGAAAAGGGTTTTGTACTTAATCATACAAATTTAATTATTTCAAATAGTTTCGAAGAATCGGACAAGATTTATACCGCCTTCTCAATTAAACTAAGTGCACAACGGGGAATAGTTTAAATTAAAAGCTTTTTTGTCACAGCATTTCAACATCCTAGATGTAGAATTTCAACCATAGTTTCCGGAAAAAATACATAAAACACAGCTGATTTTTTTCATACAAAAGGAATCCTTAAAATTTAGTGTTTTCTTGGTAAGATTGTCTGCTTTGAAAACAATGAAAATTTAAGGATTTAAGAGCATTATAAAAATGTAATTTTCTTGTTGCATCAAAGGATGTTTCAAAATTAATGCAAGATTTGATTTTGCTATCATTCTACACTAATGTGTTAGCAACCCCTATAATAAAACCATTTAATAGCTGATTAATTAGAGTAGTAAAAATAGAGCATTACACGATAAAAACAAAACATATTTTCATTGCTGAACAATATTTTAAATAGAATGAATGTCTGGTGACCCCAGATCGAAAATTTGAAAATTGGCCATCATGTTCGAGCGATTGGATCTCTCTTTATGGGGTTATTTCAAGTCAAAAGTATATATTCCAACAAACTCAGAGGTTGGTGTACATTGAAGAAGGAAATTCAACACCAAAGCTATATTTTTAAAAAATGACCATGGAAATTTCAATAGAAGTGTGTTTGCGCCAGCCAAACCATCTGCCCTATGTGTTATTCAATAATCTTATTCTTTAAGCTTCAATAATCTTATTCTTTAAGCTTCAATAATCTTATTCTTTAAGCTTCAATAATCTTATTCTTTAAGCTTCAATAATTCTCAAACATTTTAAAGAAAGGAACCGTGTTATTTATTTAATAAAATCTTTAACAGCTAATTCTATCGCGTGACTTTCCACTTTTACTAATAGTAAAATGTCAGCTTTCAAATATTTTATTTTAAAAGAATTGTCAACAGTTTTTTAGCTTGAATGGTGGCAAACTCAAATCTTGCGTTAATTTTAGGACACCTTTTATTCTTCCCCGCTATATCTACTATAAATGGTTCAGCATACAATGTATTTACCTATATAATTTTTGTTACTTTTCATTCCCTTGGAAAAGCTTTTCTTAAAGTGAATTTGCTTTGGTATTTCTTTACCTGAAGAAGAAAAAAAAATTCTTACATATAAAACTTCATTAACTCTGGCATATACAAATTATTTAAAATACACTTTAATGTTAAAGTTTCACTAAAAATTAAAAAAAATTATGAAGAGCCTCATAAACATATTTATTCACGCTTTAGAGGATATCTAGAAAATCAGAAGATTATTTTGAATAGTTATCCTGAACATTTAAAAATAAAATAATCATGAAACAATATTGGAGCTTTTGTTTTGCAATCAAACGAAAGAAACAATAATATTTTTAAGTTAAATGTTTGGTAAAAGTTACAAAATAACATTACTGAGAATACATAACTTTCAGTCAAATAAAAAAAATATTCTGCATCGAACCTTTATGTTTGAACACTTAAATAATATACCTTACTTTCTAAAACTCAAAAATTGTGTGTGTTTGAACTTGAAATATGAAAGTAAGACAACGTATTTTCAATAATTTAAATAACGTATCTGTTCTAAATAATGAAAAAATTTTAGATAGAAACTTTCAGGGTTGCATTAAAGTTTTCAAACTTATTTTGTTCAATAAATAGTACATACCAATCCTAATCATAAAAAGAAAATATATTTTAATCAATGATATTTAATCGAAGTATAATATCATTCCATTATAATCGTAGTTTTTAAACATATAAATGCTATTGTCATTCATAAGATCAGAACTTTATTATCTATCGAGACTTGGAAAATGACTCGTTCTATAAATTTTGACACAAAATAAATCTTCTAAACTGGATTTATATATTGTACAAGATTACATGTACATTTCTAAAGAAAAAATAGTAAGCATAATATTAGCTCTATTAATTGCTTGTAAATACAAATATCACAAATCCATTTATTTCTTTTATATTAAGTCATAAATATTTTGTAAAAATACCAAAAAATAACTAGTGTAGTATAGGTTTTTGTTATGAAAGAATGTTTTGTTTAAGGATTTTGTATAGAAAAAAATGGTGTCTGACTTTTCTTTTATTTTTCTAAGTTAAATAATTTTTTTTCTATCTAATCATGATTTACTGGAAATGATTTAATACTGAATTAACTTCATACAAATCTTTGTTTGATTCTTATAAATTTAATGCTCTGAATTTCCCATACAGCGAATCTTTGTGAAACAAAACTTGGAAACCCTCCAATACCAATTTAAATGTTTGATTCTGGCTCAGTGACTCCACTGTATGAGTAATTTGCTTTCAGTTTACAGGAAATCAGACATGGTATAACAGTTTAATAATGAATGTCCTTCACAATTTAATATCAATTACAATTCAATTTATTCTGCTTAGCTTTAAATTCAATGTATAGATGTTAGAAACCGTGATTGAGGGTACAATCTTCAATAAGTAAGATATTAAATTATTGATGTTTTGCAATGTAATATGTAGAATGATAGCAATTCTGAATATAATTCAGTTTAGAGGAAATATAGAGAAAGAGAACCCCCTGAAATAATGAAATATTTGATTGAAGTGTATACATCTATATTTCTAAAATAGTTTCAATTTCTTTCGAAAGCTTTTCACTTCATTAATTTCAAAAACTTTTTAATCCTTTGAAAGATCTTGGTTATTAGATATGTCTGAATGATCATTTTCCCTCTACTGTACTTCCTTCTAAAAAGATATTACTAAATAGAACTTTGAAAACGCCTTTGGCTTTAACAGTTGGATAGATATCACCAAATAGTTTCTCCACATAACGTATATAGATGATCACTTGAAACGCAATTTATTATTGAACAAATGTAATTTTATCTATCATACTTTTTTTTGTAATGTGATGTAACTAACCAAATTTGGTTTATGTTCAGGAATTAACACTACGAATATGGTCAACAAGCATATCAGAATATTTATAAGAATCAGCTAGTATTTTATTAAAATTCTCAACTCTGCAGTTAACCGAAACAAATTGGACAATTTTTTTGAGTGACAATCTAAACATATGGTCTTCAATAAACAATTTATTTATGAATTATATTTCACAATATTAAATTTGGATGTGATAGCCTATATACAGACATAATCTAATGCGTGATCTTTTAGTACTGTAAGCTCTAAAAGTAAAAGAAGAAATGACTTTATAGTAAATATAATATGTATAACAAAAACATGTACCTTTGTAAACAATTATGCAATCTTAATTTATATCTTACCATCAGCGATATGTTTTATGATAAGAAATTAATTTAAATTTAATTTTGATATTTCAGTATTTATTGTCTGTAAAAAGCTATTTCTGCTGATAAGAATATTTTGGGAAATTTTTCAAGAAAAGTTTTCTTTTTTTGTATAATACATGTTCATCGAATCAAAAAGATTCATAGAATAATATTTTGGATACCATCATTCATAATTTTTTATTAGTTCAATATTCAAAACTTGCCCTTCTGAGCAGTATAACATTTTGTGTTGATATTACTTGAATGATAATAAACCTTAAATGAATGCATTCTTTTTAAATGTTTATGAGACAAAAACTTAACATAATCAGTGAAAGAAAGAGATATAACTAGAACTAATTTCAATAGATGAAATTAATTCTAGTTTAAAGTTAATTCCGTTTCTTCACTAGATCAATATAATAAGCATGAAAAAGCATCTTCAATCGACAGTATTGCTTATTTTATAATGAGGTATTTAATACTTCATTATAAAATAAGCAATGTTATTTTATATTTAGAAAAAAGCTTTCCGTTTAATCAACAAAAATTCCTTTCTTGTAACCGCGGCTTTTGAAATATTAGATGCAATGGAACTTTTATTGACATACTTATTAACAATTATGTTTTGAAAAAATTTAATGGGAATTTCTGAAACAAACCATTAGACTCTGGACAGTGGCATGCTAGTACAACACTTATTAACGACGCAAAATAGACTGCATCATGAGCAACGTTTTTTTATATATAACCACTCTTGTAAAAATGCACTAAATGCACTAATGTCCAAAATGCACTATGGGGTAAAATAAATGGTGCGAAGAATCAAAAATAAAAAAAAACAACAGTTATATCTTTGGATGTAGCTGGAGCATTTGATTCGGCATGAAGGAAAAGCATTTTATTTGCCTTATAAAAATGAGTTACCCAAGTAACCTTTTTCAAGTGATTAAAGATTACTTAAGTGAAAGAAAATGTATTTTCCAAGATGGAGAGTGTAATTGGGAATTTATAATGGATAGAGGAGTGCCACAGGGTCCATGCAGCGAGCCGTTATTCTGGAACTTCGATAATTCTGCATTTAAGATCAATCTTCCAAAGAACTACTTCATACAGGCTAATACCGATGATGCACTACTAATAATCTCGGGAAGGACAAAAGATGAACTGGAAACTAAAGGCGAACAAATAATTCATAGGCCAATAAAAGGGGGCAAAATGCACAAACTTGAGTTTAATAAAAGGAAAACAATTCAAAGGCCTTTTACATTTGTAGAGCGTTTAAAATTAATTCAACCAACTAACATAAAAATGGGCATTAACAATATAAATGTGTCTTATCAGATAAAATACTCAGGAGTTACATAGGACAGTAAATTAAAATTTACGTCGCATTTTAGAGAGACCAAGAAAAAAGTGGATGTATTAACATATAAAACAGTGACAGTTGCGGATAAATTTTAAAGAAAAAAAAATACCATCTAAGAAAAATCTACACTAGGGCCACTGAGCCATTTGTTCTTTTTGGGCATGGATCATGGGGGCACAGGTTAAATCTAAAGAAAATCATAGCAACATTAAATTCAATTCAATGGCCCCCTCTTATCATTATGTCTAGAGCATATAGAACCATTTCTACAGAATCCCTTCAAGTGATAACGGAAATTTTGCCAATGGATATCAGAGCAACGGAAATATTCTCTAAATTTCAAATAAGAACTTCTAGCAATAAAGTTAAAATAGGAAAGAAATGCTTCAAGAATAAAGATTATGAGATGTATTTCGGCAAGTTGGAACAATACCTTGCCAAATGGCTTATTCATAGTTTTCAAATTAAGATCCGAAAAATGGATGGGATAGACATTTTTACAGATGGTTCAAAAGATGAAAATAAAGTTGGAGCTGCAATAGTAGTATACTACTATGGGAAAGAGATCGATAAAAGACTTGTGAGTTTATTGAACCATACAACAAGTTTTCAGGCAGAAATGCAAGCTTTAAAATGGCCATTGGATATTGTGAAAGGTTGGAAGGACAAAAGTGCTCAATTTGTTCCGATTCTCTGTCAGTTTTCAAGCCATACAGTCATGTCACAATTGCAATAAGGTAATAGGGATGATAAAAGAAAAGATAAAAGGTGTTAAAATTAATAAATTGATAGAGTTTAATTGTATTAAGGCCCATATTGAGATATATGGTAGTTAAAAGGTGGATAACAATGTGAAGTTGGCGACACTGAAAGACAGTGTTGATATAATTGTCCCCGAATCAAGTAGTGTCTTAAAAAGAGGAATCGATAGAAGAAATGAAACTACAATGGTTTGACATATTTTATATGTCCAAAAAAGGAAGAGTAATTTTCGACTTTATTCCTAATCTGGAAATAAAAATAAGAAGATACCATCCACTTATAATCCAAATAATATCTAGAATGAGAAATTTAATGCATATTTCCAAACAATTGGAAGCAAGCAGGAAAATAAATGCGTTTGTGGAGAAATTGGTACTGTTTACTTCTATTTAATGGAGCGTATTGAGGTCTCAGAGTTAAGAAAAAACCTGAAGATTGTAAATAATGATTTAAGTACAGTACTGATGATACCACGTAATCTCAAAACACTGAAGGATATGATGTTAAATAATGATAGTTTCATTCCAACTGTTTGAGAGTGTGTGGATGTGGAGAGAGACAGCTATTTACTAACCGGAAAGGAATGTTAGTTTGACTGATCAGTCAATGTAAGGATGGACAATACTTATTCAGTAGTCGACCACAACAAATTATGTCAATACTGCTATATTCAGTGGTGGCGCAGTGGTCGGCTGTATACAAGAAGTGGCATGCTCTTCAAAAGACATAAAAACAGCCACTCACAGGAAGTTCAATCAATTTTAAGCAAATATATTGTAAAACATTTTGATTATCTTTTCTCAGAAAATGTATCATGATATTGAATTTATTTTTCAGAAAGCTAATTAAAAAGGGCAGGCGCCATAGTAAAATAGGTTATAAACAAGAAATTTAGCCAACGTTACAAAATACCATAAATTTAATGCTCAAAAATAAACAAAACTATTTACATTAGTAGGTATGCTTCGAATCATGGAAAAGTAATTAAATATGTAAAATGTGAAAATCTTTGATGTTTAACTATGATTGTCTCATTTTCAAAAAATTCCGCTCGTTCATTTCAGCGTTCTCTATTAGCTAATATGAAACAATTGTTTCGTTTTCCTCTCAGTGTTGCGTATTATCGTCTGCAACAGGCAATCGTCGATTCTCTTTAAGCGAAAAAACCAAAAAATTAAAATAATTTGTTGTTTTAGAAGTTCATCTTATTTTAATCCTTTTTAATGATTACAATTTATATATTGAGTGTAGAAGCACGATATGTTTCGTACGGATTTTGATAAATAAATCTTAAGAAGAAAATCATTTATTAAAATTGTGTGTATTCCATACTGCTTCTATACTAAGCAATCGCTGTATTATGATTGTGAATAGATCTTATTCAAAACGCATGTGGTAATCGCATACATTCCAACTACTTTTGGCAACTGCTATATGATCAGGAATTGAAACAAGTTATATCATGTTATATGATACTTCATTAAATGGATTATGATAATGACTGAACGAATATGTAGAAGAAACATTATTAATTTAATTTGTAGGCAGAATAAGAATCATAAAAGTGATTAGAAAACAAGAAGAACAATCTGTAGCTAACTGATTAAAAAATAACACTACTGCACATAAATATCAAATAGAAATCTATGTTATGGCCCTTATTGGTTCTGATTGTTTCTTGCAAATTTATAATTCTCTCTTTACAAATAAACATACAACTAATAATTTTTCTGTTTGTTGAAAAGTAGTCATCACAATATTTAACTGTATTCTGGTCTTAGTGCGCGTGGAAAACATTCATCATACTGTTTATGTGTATCTTAATCACAATGATTATTACAGATAAGTATAATAAGATTTCAAATTTTGATTGTAGTGGAAGTTTTTTTTTTTTGGTTGTTGAAAATAATCCAGTAAGAGAAGAAATAAATTTAATACCATGAATAATGGGAAATCATATTTTCTACAAAAAAATATAATACACAACTAGTACAAAGTGGACGTGTACTTGATTGTGAAATTTACAAAAATCAAGGCCACACAGGCAAACAGAAAATCATTATTAACCAATTGAAATGGTACAATACTTCTCTGAATGCAGTTAATTGGCTCTTTCTGTTATCAACTTTTCAAGAAAAGAAAGTTTGCTGGTGTGTGTGTCACCTCTTATACAGCTCCGTTGGCAGGGCTTAGGATTTCCTTCTTTTTGGCTTGCCAATTGAGATACCACCAGAATATATGAATTTTTTTTTTATCGTCAAGCACTGAACAAGACAAATGGGGTACGAGTATAAAATAAATTTAGAACGAATTTATGATCATATATCTTTTTTAACATGCATTTAATTAGATAACAAAGTTATATTATGTTTTAAGCACCTTCTTACAGCATTTACAAAGCTCTTTTAATTTGATTAGACAATTTTGTTCATACAATTTTAATTTCCTTTAAGATTTATTAAAAGTATACATAAAAAAGAAATATAATCAATACACCCAAAAAATATCGAATTGAGACCAACTATTCAAAAGCTCTTCTTCAAAACTTAGCTATCGACAGTGAGAAACGAAAAAAAAAATTTGCACTGAGAATGAAAAGGATTTGAACTAAGTGCAAAAACTAAACATTACATTAAAGGCATTGCTGAAAAATGGACCTCAATATATTTTTAAACGTTAAGAAGTAAAGAAAAAATATCTCAAAATTTAAAAGGGTATAAAATTTGTTTTTCCATTATAATATTTTCTGAAGTTATTAAGGAAAAACATACAAATATGCAAACATACACACACCCATGCATTTATCTATATTGTTTTTAGTAAATGTGCTTTTCTATTTTTTTATGTTTTTCCCTCTTCTAATCTTGAACATTCTTCACTTTGATATTTTTCAAGTTTTTTTTTTCAATATTTATTAATGGTGTTTAAAAGCATTCCTGTACTAAAGAGAAGTTAATGAAACAGAAGGATTACGAAATTATCAAAAAAAGCAGATACAATTTCAAAGTTTTAATTAAATCGTGCTGGTTTTAATTTTCTTCATAATTTAAATAAAAAGCGTTTTACATGTAATCAGAATTAATCATAGTAGCAATGTATTAAAAGTACGAAGGGATATAAAATTTTTATAAAACAAATGTTTAGACCTTCAATAAAGTAAAGTTTTATTTTTCGTGAAGATTTAACGTTAACGAATATAGATGAAAAAAAATCAATGAAAAAGGTAAAATATAGCACAATTATTGCTTTTTAATTCTAAAATCTTACGCTTTATGAATAACAATTTTAATCATCGATTTCGTATTTTATGTTTCATATTTTTATATAATAGAAAATGCTTTTATATAGAAATTAAACACATAGAAACCTCATTTTCTTAGATATCTCAAATTTAAAAGGAAATAATAGATTTTTTTATGTATACAATGCTTGTCTAGTTAAATCATAGATTATTTCTATAAATTTCATTTGAAAATAAAGAAATTAAAATCATTTAAACATTGGAATTGCAAAAAAATCTGAATGTTGTAAGCTTTTGAACTTTATTAAAAATTCAGCGAATGGAAACAATTTAACTTATTCTTTAATTTTCTATTTGTGAATTAAAAAATTCAAATTAATTTTCGTTAATAGTATTTTTTAGTCATTAAATTATTTTCTTTCAATTTCAAAAATAACAAATTCTTAATGACGATTACAATTAAAATAAAATAGAAGTATGTATATGTGAAGATTCTGTTGGTTAAGATATTGCAGCATTGAAACGAAACGTTGTCGAGTCCGTATAACTAAAGGGTTATGGCGCTGCACTCATAGTCAGGAGATCATATGTTCGAATCCCAGTAGACTTAAAATTTGTTTAGGTATTTGTCCTTGATTTGTTTTTCCTTTGTTTCTTTCTCCAGAAGATTCTAGACATTTCTCTAATTTACCAGATAAGTGCTCTAGACTTTTCTTTCTGTCTCCAGAAACGTATTCTGGTACTTTCCCTACTTGTACAAAAACTAAATATCTCTCAGTGACAGTGTTCTAAGTTCAGAGTTGAGCTAATAAATTGATTTAACTCTAATTCTTGTGTATTCTTGAGTTTTATAGACTTGAAAATATCATTCTGTTCAATGAGGACGTCTGCAGCATCATTGATTATGATAGATCACAATATCTTATCCTGAAATAAAATTCCTCTACGTGCAAAAATTTTGACATTGCATTCTCTGCATTGATACAAAGTTTCTATTCATCTAAATGGATTCTACCATTTTTTGAAATCTATAAAATCGATGCTGAAACAACCTGTTTATGTATTGAAACATTTCCAGAATTTGGTTATTTCTAATATATTAATATTTCTAATGTATCAAAGAAAATTTCGCTTATATCTTAAAGAGCAATTATAGCTCAAATTCCCGGATATGATACACAGTTTGAAAGATAAATTATTTATATTTTTAGGAAAGATGGAAATTCAGGTGCTTGTAGCTAAAATTTAAATCAAATAAGTGCTTTGCCCAAAATCTTCTGATTTTGAGGTAGTAAAGGAATTTAAGGCAAATGTATACTAGATCCTTATTTCCTCTATATAGAAATAAATGTGTCAAATTATAATCTTTAATTTAAATTACAATCTGAATACGAAATGTCTCTTGACACAGTCACGCCGTCTATAAAAGAGCTCAAATGTGCTTATATTTTAGTGGATAATGAAATGTTAAGGTTTAAATTGATTTCGAATGGAAATGAATGTTTGATTTAAAATAATATTATATTATTTCATATCAACAGCAATTCAGAATGTATCTTTTCCTTTTACCCTTAGAAATTGTTGTTTCACTATTCCTATTCTTGATGCAATTTTAAATCCAACTTTGTTTTACAATTTCCAGTGAAAATCCTTTTCACATTTAGCATTTTTATTGCCTTTTGAAACTGGAATTGCGTAATATTGAAATTGTTTTCAAAGAATGAATTAAAATCCATTGAAATAAAACACTGAGCTATTCATATGAGCAACAAAAAACCTTATTCAACTTAACAATAGTGCAGAAATATTTAAGAAATTAAATATTATATGTATACTTAAAAAGAAACTCTAATAATACTGAAAAATTATTTGTCAGTCTTTTAAATTGGTTTAAATTTTTATAATCTTTATGTAATTTATTTATATTAAATAGTTAAATGACAAACACAAATTTATATATTGTCTACAACAATGTAGTTATATCACATATGCATTGAATAAAAGCTATGAAAGTGAAAATTTCAAGAGTTGTTTTTTTTAATCTGCGTGCTGAGATCGTTTTACTGTCATGTCATTCTTGATACTCCTTAAACTGTAAGTGACACATAAACTTTTTTTTTCTTTTTCGTCTGCAAAAAAGGGACATTTTTCCGACTTTAACAGATTCAGACAACGTCTGAAATAACCTTAATCTAATATTGTTCAGAATTAGGTGAATAACAAAAATCAATCAATTTGTTTCACCTAATTCCTATCCCATCACATGTCTAAACTATTACGGTAGAATTTCAACTATCCAACCTTTAGATATTCGGATATTTCTAATAAAAATAATATTAACAAAATACTCTTGAGTAAAGATGATTAAAGACAGATAAATACTAGATTTTGGTGGGTGTTTACGAAATGATAATTTAATATAGTATAATCGTGTACAAAATTTAAACATCCCTATTATAGTTATAAAATTAAAAGATTATTAAGAAACTGTTATTAAAGAAATATTTTCATTGTTAACTAACCGGATATTTTACTATCAAGTGAGGATTTTGTCTCAATTAATTTGGATTATTGGAGTTCTACAATAAATTCATTGCTATTACATGAAATCACTATATTTTTAGTGCTAGTGCATGTTAGTATCCATTGTTAGAAGTTAAAATGGATGCAATACTTTTTCCATTTATGATAAATCCTTATAAATGGAAATGTAATTTATCATGTTAACATTCATGGTTATTTTGTTTTACTTTCATACACTGATGGATAGATTAATCAGTTGCTACGCATGAATATATTTCTTATGTTTTCTTTGGCAGAAGAATGACAGGGAAGTTTCTTAGACAATTTCCATCATCATAAAATAATTTTGGATTGTTATGCAGCATGATTATTTGTGCCGTTAATCTCAAAATCAGAATTCTTTTATATATATTTAATGAATACCGAATAGGTGGCAGTTCAATGACTCCATTTTGGGATTTTATTTAGCTTGGCGAAGAATGGGTTAACACTTGGCGAGAAGAAAACGCTCAAAAGTGTAAAAATTTTAGGTATACTTCTGTTATTACCCAAGCTAGGGAATATTTTTTTAAATTTTTTAGCGTCTACTATGGGTGGAGCTATAAAACCGATATATCACACACGGGAGTCATACACTCTGTGACACACGGACACATACGTATTTTGAAAAGTCAAAATTCTTACTTTAGGATTTTTTTTAAAAATTAAATCTCAATGCATTTTGATTTCTTAACTTCAGGAATTTGATACGGAATAAAAAATGCATGAAAAATTTAAAATAATATATCAATCATATCGAGTGATAATACTCCGAGCGATCAACGTGTGCAATGCAGGTAGCGAGTCTTCCCAGTGATCTAACGTTCGAGTGCCGTTAATAACGACGAGCCGACATGGTTCTTCTTCTTCTGTGATATATTTGTCAGATGTGTGTTAATGTTCCCCTGTTTAAAAAGGATTTGTGGAAGCCAATTTGGCGCATGATGTAGCTAAATCGCACTCTTGGCCATAGTTGGCGTTGCTGAAAAATCAAAAGACGCTCACTTGGCTTAAAGTACTGACAAATAATTGTCAGCTAGAGTGTAAGTAGTCGCAAGCCCAATAACACGTGAGTCTAAAAAGTCTAGTACAATTTAATTCTGTTATTTTTCAAAACTTAAATATTAAATTAGCAAGTTACTCCCTATGAATAATCATAATAAATCCCTTAAAAGGAAAGTCTATATTCTTTTTTGCTTAATATTCAGATTTAAATTAAATCTCGTAAATGTAATTATTTCTGGAAGTACATATTATTAAAATGATCTCTATTACCAAGTTGGATATCGTTTTATTACAAAAATTTCATAGAGGAAAAAATATAGAAATTAATATTCATACAATGACACAATTTATTTTTTCGCTTAAAAAATAATTCTTTATTCAGCATTAACTTTACAGTCAATTAACATGTAACTGAATTTGACTTTAATACCGACTTTTTATTCCATTTCTTAGAAGAAACAATTTTACATTTCCTCTTTCAATCACTACCATGCTCCTATTCAAACTAAGTCCGCTACAAACATAAATTCTTTTATTTAAAAAAAGATATATTCTGAGAATTCCATCATTCTTTTAAAATTCCTTAAACCTCCATCCATAAACAAAAGTAGGAATGTGACGAAAAGTCAAGAACAAGAAAGTTTTTCCTCATGAATTCAAAAAAATGTCATTATCGCGGTAAAGGAAAATTTTTCAGAAAAAGTTTCAATACCTCCAACCTCGCTCTTACTCTGAAAAACGTGCGTGCAAATAGGAAATAGACAGAACTACAAAAGAACGGCAGCAGGGGACTCCGCAGCATTTTTATATTTAAAGATCAAGAACACGGTAAGAATGAATAGAAAAGAAATGACTTCTTTTGATGGAAAAGTAGCCCCCTGTTTCCTTTTCCCTGCATGTGTAATCCATGCCCCCCCCCCTGGTTTGGTTGAATCATTTTTTTTTTTAATTTTTGCTTTAAGCCATTGAAATTGCTTAAATAATTTCTTTTCTTTCCTGTTTCCAAAATCAGTTTTAATTTATTTCTCTAAAATAAGCTATTTTCTTCAGAAACATTTTAAATTTTATTGTTATTGCTAGATAAATTAAATCTGTTTATAATGTTTCCGTCTGAATTATCTTTGCCAGTTCATCTATATGTAACATTTTGAATTTGATTCGAGTGTTTCTTTAAAAAATACATTTATCCCCTTGTCGAAGTGTAAAGTCATTAGCCAAATGAATCTATAAAAATGTATGTTTTTTAAGAAAATAAATTGCTTTGAATTCCTAGACTTTACCTTAGAGAAATTGTTTAGATTTCTTAATTGTCTTTATCTTTTTATTGTAGTAAAGTGAGCAGGATTTTAATAAGTTCCTTCACAATTTCTAAGCTAAGGTATTTAATATGTCTAAGTAATGTTATTTTTTTTTTGTTTTTTCTATTGTATATTTGCCATATCTTATTGTGCTCTAAAATGTTTTGGTAATCAATTAGAATATTGTTTTTAATTCCTCTAATCTAAATCAGCAATATAGTAGGTTTTTGTTGTAAAATGAAGTATGATTTTTTGAATTATAAAAAAATAATGTTTATAAGAATACTACATTTTCGAAATATTATTTACATTCATAAAGTTGAAAACTTAATCTGAGATAAAGATATTGAATGCTTTTTTAAATAATCACAAATTAATAATTTTAATAAAAAAGCTATTGAGCTATCAGCATTTGCATGCATCATAAGCATGATTTATAAATACAAAGATCATGCATATACAGAGTTTGATAATCATGTTCTAAAATGTGCATCGTTCAAAGGAGCGTCATTTTTATTAACGGGAATTACATAAAAAAACCTTTCTTTTTCCCAACTAGTAAATAGCAATTTCGAAAATTTGTCACCAAATAATATCGAAAAAAACAATCTAACGGTTTTTGATATTGAGCCGTGATTTAAGATGCCATGGATGCCTTCGCTTTGAAATATATCATTTTATTTAATGAAAACATGCATCACTAAAGCACCATCTTTGCCACTCGGGCTTAATATTTATTTTTAATATTTCAATATAGCACTGAATATGAAATACGTTTAATATTATAGGACATGAAACCTCTTTTGTTTAAAGGAATATTGAAGCCATTCTCATCCAATCTGTAAACTTTCGTGTTGGTTTCTGGAATATTCAGCAATGTAATAATGGCTGTTCTTTTTATTGATTGCATCATTTAAATGAAAATGAGTTTCATCATTTTTTAACCACTATATATTTTGATTTCCCACTAAAGCATCAAGACTTCACTTTCCAATTTCAGTAGATGTGGGCAATGTTTTTTTACCAGATAGTTTTGGTATTCTGTATTTTTCAATGACATTTATAACTAGAACATCAATGTTAATTGTAATATTAGAAATATTACTTATCGAAAAATTGTCACTTAGATTCTCAGTGCCCTTTTACAAAAAAAATGATACGGAAAGAAACAACTTTAGCTTGCTTCACTGTTTAGTCCTTTCACAAGAAATTAAATTTTGAAGAAATCTCTATCAAATTTCAGTTAAAAATTAAATTTATTTATTTTAGAAGTTCACAAACCTTTCTATGTTTATATTTTGGAATTAAAATGAGATAAAAAGCATATTTGATCAGATAAAATATTTAGAGAATACAGCAACATTTTTCTCGTGAATAATAATGTAAAAAATCAATACATTACAGGTTTGCTTGAAAAAAGGAATTTCATTGGATTTGCGAAACTATTGTTCTATGATCCTCTGTTGTAGTAGCTAAATATGTATTTTTAGCTCATTCCATTTTCTGTAAAGCAATGTATGCAATGTTGCATTCACTATATGTATAGTATAGTATAGTATATAATTCAGTCTCGAACACAAAAGTTGTTTTTTTTCACAGACATCTTAATTTTGATTTTTGTACAGGATTTTAAACATTTTATTGAAATATATTCTTTAAATAAATTGGATGTAAATGTATAATTAAAACCAATCTATGAATAAAACTATAAATGATTTGCATTGATAAGCATTGAAAAGAACGATTTTAAAGAATTTATTTCACACATGCTTTCTCGCCGTAAAATTATCTCTCATTTCATAGATTACATAATAAAATGTGCGATGCAATTAAACTTAATATATCCATAATCCATACATTTGCAGACTAGCAGGAATATAATATGGGGAAGCCCCTTTCGATTATGCTTACACGGAGCTCGAAACAATAAGTCAAATTAGTTACGCAATTTATACTGTTTCATTAAATGCGAGTAAAATGTTCAGCGAAATGGATTACGTGAAATACAAGTGAAGTCTCAAGTGTTACATTCATTAAAAGAGATATCAGTGTAGCAGAGTAGAATTTTAGATAGTCTCTCCACAGGAGATAAAACTGCATTATTATTCCGCGTTCATCTTCGAACTTTGCAATGATGGTGGCTTGTCGTATGTTTAGGAAACGTGCAAGTTCTGTTTATTAATATTAGGCAGAAGGTATCTGAATTTAAATGCTTTGCCATTTTAACTAATTTTCTAAGTAAAGTTACATAATATTATATGTGGTGATTATAAAATAAAAATCTTAATTTTAAATGATATAACAGACAACATCAACTGAGTTTTTTCAATGTGTTTTAGGCAAAAAAAGGAATCAAATGCTAGGAATCTATTTCCATATTTTCTTTTTTCCATGAGTCACATAATTTATTGCAAAAAGCAAAACATTTGTTGAAACAAGAGGCTATGAATTGACTGATTCGTCAAAATGGACTACAACTCAGTCTCAAGCATCAGAATCAAAGAAAAGATTGAATGAATGAAGAAACACTGGATTGGCCGATGGAGTTGCGATGAATTGGCTCTATCTGTTGGAAATGGGGGGCGGGGATAGAGACTTCCCATTGCTCATAGTTTGCGGCTTCGTTCTTTGTACTAGGATTGTATTAACGCCAGGTTTACTAAGGGGGCATTTTGACCACTTCTGGGAGAACTTCTTATTAATTTTCTTCAAGAAAATTGCCATATTTTATGAGAATATTAAATCATTTCTTCTTGCAATTATAAACATTTATATTATATTTAAAGAAGCAAGTCTTAATTTTTTTTCTTCTTTTTTTTAGTTTCGAAGGAATGTATATAGTATGCATACTTTTACCTAAGGTGATTTTTGACCATTCGAATAAATATTGATGAGGATACATACATTTATATTTAAATATGTAACAACTTGATAGGGATGCCCATAGATATAAAAATAAATATATTGGGGTATTGGATAAATTCTCGCTGTTATTTTTGTGTGTGAAAACTAATGATTTACTTAAAAAGAATTTAAGAAACATGTAACAGAAAATATTGCCCATCGATAGCCACTACTTTTACCCATCTTTCTGGCAGCATTTCAATTCCACTTCGGAAAAACGATAGGTCTTTTAAGGCTATCATAGAGTTTACCCAATTTTTGGCATCTTTATAAGAATGGAAGTGCTGCTCAGCCAGGTCTTGTATCATCGACCATAACAAATTGTTGTTGGAAGGGCCAATGTGTGGTGAATACAGCGGGTGGGGTAGGACTTTTCACTTAAGCGTTCCCAAGTATATTTTTAAGATCATTTCCAAGTAGGTTTTGCTACGAGTGGCAGAGCATTGTCATGCTGCAAAATGAGCCTGTCGTGTCTCTGCTCATACAGCGGCCGTTTTTAATTCAATACTCGAATTAATTGTTATTGTTGTAGTTTGTAGCATTCCCAGTGAGGATTTCATTTGATTTGAGTAGTTCATAATGAACTATACCCAGCTGATCCCACCAAATGCATAACAGAAACTAGGAACCATGGATATTTGGACTTGTTGAAGATGTTGATGCATGGCAAGAGTTCTACTCTTAGGGCTGTCGCAGTGTATCCATTTTCCAGTTACGATACGAGGCAAAAATTTTTCCATTTCCTTTTCTGCCGTTGAAACAGTTCTTCATACTTGAAAAAACATTTCAACTCGTAAGGCAACCAATGGCCTTGCTTTTGAATCATCCGTGCTTTCAAACGTTTCGAAACTATTCTGTGATCAACCTAATGATTCTGCAAGTTCAGCCAGCATTTAACATGAATATTCAAGAAATAATGCTTTCAATTGTTCGCTTTCAAACTTCTTTGGTGAGCCAGAATGCTTTTTATCTTTAAGATCTAAATCATTATTTTTAAAGCGTCTAAACCAATCTCGGCAAGTTTTTTCAGACATAAAATGACCGCCTTAAGTCTCAACAAGAATATGTGACCATCAACTGAAAATTTTTAAAAATAAAATAGTGCAGTAAATTTTTCCACAAATACTCTTTTTTTGGCACGAAATTTGACATATATAATGCGATAAAAATAAAGTATTTTCCACTTCTGCGAAATAACATACATTAAATTTCAAGCTTGCTTGTAAATATTTACGTCGATATTTTAACTAACGCAATAAGTTCCAGTAATGCCATCCATTAGGAAACAGCGAGAACTTATTTGACTACCCAATAGAAATAAGTGCGTATTATTAAAAGATGTGTATATAATAAGCAAGAGGCCGAAGTTGAAAGTCAGTCAGATAAAAGCTATTAAAGGTTTTTAACAAGAAAACGTGTGAGCCAGTGTTTTAGTAGAAGATAATGGTAGAAGAATTGATGAAAAATGTTTTTGAAGAAACAGATTAGAAAATAAACAATTTTCTTAGTAAATAAACACAGATGAGTTGCCTTTTCATCACACCACTCCTCAACAAATAAATTCAAAGTATTAAAGTTTGCCCTACTTTAACTTCATAATAGATAGGTCAATTTATATATATTTTTTTCTAATTAAATATCGAAAAGTTTTATTTTTGACTCCCTTGTTAGGAATAGATATATGTCAACACTTGGTTAACTTAGTTTTAAGACATTTTTCATGTGTTGTCATTGAACATTGTTTTGGGTTGATTTCAAAGCACCATTTCAAAAATTTTGACGTTACTAGACATATTACAATATCTTTGAGGAGAAGAAATCTAGATAGAATTTTGGTATGAATTGAACAATAATGCATGGAATTTTTTCTGCATGGCTACAAGTAATTATTCCCATTAAAACACTCATTAGCTTCAATATTTTAAATTAATAGTTTATTTTCAGTTTTTAACTAAGTGTATTTTATAAAAGCTTTTATAAATAATTAAAAACAGATAATATAGCCATATTTTGCAGTAAACATAATCGAAAAAACAAACGAATATTTTTTTGTGAAAAATAGGGAACTATTGTCCTAATTCTGTAAGCTCCGTATTTTTTAAAGGGAATTGAGATGTCACTCAGACGAAAATTTTGGTTAAAGTCCTGATATTCTTTATAATTTGAAAATCAAAAAACTAATTAAATTAAAATTGGAATAAGTTATAAATCGAACTACGCTGTATCGTTAATATTTTCCTTAATCACGGAAATATCTTAAAATACCTATATAAAATGAAATGTATCTCTGTATAAATAAGTTGTGAAATAATATTTCCTGGTTGGAAACTATTTGTAAGTCGCAGCAACCGTCATAGTAATGTAAAATATATATATAGATTTTCTGTAGGCTGTATATTTTGAGCATTGTAACAAGATGTGATAAATATTGTGTTTTTTACATTTGATGCCCTAGGCGTTATCTGACAGATTGAATCTGTGAAGAAGATTTGGAATAATCATTTTACAAATCACCTGTGAGTAGTATACTTAATTGGTACATTTGTATAGTATACTTAACCAAATCTCTGAATTGTTCCTCATAAAAATGTCATTATTATTGCCGCTTCTTCGGTTGGAATGAACTTATAAAACTTTAATAGCACCTTCTGTAGATATATGACTTAATTCCAATGTGTGAGCTAGGTTGCAGTCACAAAGGACATTTAGGGGAGTCTCTATAGACATGTCTACTGTTTTGAGAAAAGCTAAGAAAGCAAACAAAATCTTTTTGAAAAACAACAAAAAAACAACTGAAGTTATTCGAAAATGACATTTTGTGTATTGATATGTCACTAATTCCTGGATGACTAATATCCAAAAATCATTCATTATTCTCGTATTCTAGCGGACTAGCATCCTTTGTACCGGTAATCTAATTGAAAAATGCCAGAATTATAAAAAGCACGAGCCGCAATCGATTTTGTTATAATCTCTCTCAACTCAGTTGCGCGAGATTTATAAGGATAAATTAAGTCAACCATTTCAGTTTTCAGATAAACATTATTTGGATCAAAATTATATTAAAAAATTTACAAAATTTTTCCATCAAAATCAAAAGATGGAGCAACGTCAAGATGTTTTAACTTTTACTCCAAAATTTCTTCTCAGATTTCCTTCAACAAGCATCAAACCAAAGTTAGTTTTGGAAGCAGTGTCTAAAGCTGGCGATAAAGGAGCTACATTTCCTTCAATCAAAAAATTTATTGATTCGAAATTAAAAGCATTTGCCAATAGATCAGAGATTAAACTTCATTTAAAGAATGCCGTTTTAAAAGGAAAAGTGCATAAAAACTGGGGAATCTATACCATCAAAAAACGGTCCACTTCTAAAGCAACAGGAATTCTTCGGGATATTCAACATCCAAGAGGTGATTTTTTTTGAAAGCTAATTGAACTTGGTAAAATTATTTAGAAATTATAATGCACCATTTGTCAGATGTAAATATGAAGTGAAATGCATAAAGATTTCATATTATGAATCAGTCAGAAATAATTGTTTTGTATAGGACTTGTGAAAATAAAATCATTTTAATTTTAAGAATCTAAATATTTAATGACTGGAGATAGCATTACATTTTTGTCTTCTTAAATATTTTTGCTTTATTTTGTAATAAAAATCAGTTGAAGTGTAGCACGGTGTCCCCCGAGTTTTTCGAAAAATGGCAACCCAACGGAGCTTTCTTACAGTAACCCTAATTCTGTTTTGTTTGCTACTTTTTACAATAGTTGAGTTATCCATGTATTACTACTGTTTTATAATAAATTTAATATTTAAAATATCGATTTCAGATTATTTAAATTTTGTTTATTATTAAAATTTAAAATTTATTTCAAACAGAAAGTTTAGAATAAAATTAATATTAATTAAAATAACATTTATTTCATTTTTAGTGTCAATATTTTAAAAAAAAATTCGTTTTCCCATTTTTAATTAACACTATGTGAATTCGCAAATCGTCTGCGTTTTCGGTTAAAATCCTATTTTAGCCCACCTCTGGCGACTTTTTCAAAATCTCGTCAATTTTTCAAAATCTTGCCAATTTTTCAAAATTTTGCCAAATCGAAAATATTTGAATTAAAAGATTAAGAAAAACGAATTCTTACCTTCCGCCAAAAAATTCTTATTATTCGCCAAAGGTGGGCTAAAATAAGATCGACCGGCGTTTTCGTATTAAAAGAAGTCTGCCATGTAATTATTCGCCGTTCTTGTAATTCTTTTGGTACTCCAACGTTTGGTTACCTCGAAATATTATGTTTGCAGTTGTACAGGAGTGGATGGCTGGTAGTTGGGATGGTAGGCACTACTTCGAACCTACTGAATGGGTGAAAGATGAGTGGAATATTTTTTTATGCGTTGATGAGGCTTGAAAAGAATGTTTTGAAGTGTTGAGTGTTTATGAAAAGATTAAATAAAGCAAGTAACTACATTAAATATTAAAAATTCTGTATAAATTCGTTTCTATAACATCCTTTATTCTTACTGGCAATATTATTATGCTCTATTCCTTAATCCAACCGTACATCTGTTTAATTTGCTAGCGAAGCTACTGCATTCCCGCTCCGTAATAAAGCGAAGCCCTAGGATGTTTTTTTAAAGTTAAAAATACTGCCCGGTGCCTTCTACAGATGCTGAAGGCATCTATAGAAGGCACCGGGCAATATTAAACAAATAACTATAGTTAAACATTCTAAATAAAAAGGTGGGAAATGGCAATGGTAGCTGTTTGGCGGAACAGTTTGTTTATTTTGTCAGCCATCTTTGTTGGCGACTTGGCATCCTTGGCGCAGCAAGGGGCACACTATTCTACACTTTTACCTAAAAATCATATTAAATGTGATTGATTTAGTATTAGTAGAATGAAATATGCACCGTCACCAAAGTAGAATTTTTTTGGCGAAATCTCACGAAATGTGTAACTATTTCCTAATGCGGTTCAAGTAGTTGTTGCAATCGTAAAATCCTTTTCATTTTTTTTTTTAATATTTGAATTGTATGGAAAGAAAAATAGTATTATATGATATATCGGTGAAATCTACTTTAATGAACATTTTCATTACATTTGCATGTTGGATGTTTATTACATAACTGCCTTTGCCTGGTATTAGATGATAACATTAGTAGCAAAAAACAGTTATGTCAGTTAATCGTGATAAACTAAATTTTACAAACAGAAAAGAGAAAATACTATTTTAAGTAAAGTTTCACAATAATCATCTGGTTTCTGATAGGCTATATAAGGTTCCAAAATGAAAAAAAAAAATCATTACTAAATAAAATGTTCGGGTCGATCTTATTTTAGCCCATTTTTGGTGACTTTTTCAAAATCTCGCCAAATAATCATCGATAATGATTTCCAAATGGCAACCCTGCCGTTGAGAAAGGATGAAGTGAAGCGTCACAGTAAAGGTAAGAATTCTTTTTTCTTAACCTTTTAATTCAAATACTTTCGATTTGGCGAGATTTTGAAAAAGTCGCCAGATGTGGGCTAAAATAGGATTTTACCAAATGTTCAAATTAGGTCTAGATTTTGAGCTCTATGATTTCACCAAAGCTGTATTTTGGGATATTTATTATAGTTAATTTCGATAAGCTGTAAATGGGAAGTAATATGTGTGGGAAGGGGGGCAAACATGTGAATTTTGATGGTATCTAAGGATTGTGAGTTTATCTGCGAAGCATAATTTGATGAAATGTGAACAGTAGTAGTGATGGGTGCAGTTTCTTTGGTTTTATTGATTATTATAAATACACAGATGAAGGTATAACCTGTATCAAACTTCGAAAAGTATGTAGGAAGAACTGAACATTTTGAAGAATCCTTGGAAAAAATGCTCTGGTATTTCATTAAATAATTTTAAAATATGGTAGTAAAATAATAACGTTATGTAGACAATTAAAATGCAAAGTAATTGTAGTACTGTAACAAAATTCCTCTTAAAGATAGGTGAAAATTATTATATCGGAAAACTGTTGTACAACTTTAAACAAAAATTTAAAACACTGGCACGAACAAAACATTTATATTTAATGTCAATACTATTTCTGCGAGAGAACTGATGTCGAGTTTCAAAAGTACCGTAACTTGTTTCTTTCAGAATATAACCGATTATTTATATTTACACTAAAATATTCCGAGTCAGAAATTGCGATAATTAAAAAAATAAATATACCTCTAGTAATTTTTTTTATTTAAAAATGTAAAATTATGCTAATTTTACCGAAAAAAACATACATTGGTAGTTATTGTTATAACTGATTTAATTAGCTTAATCATCACCAAAAAAGTTCTGAAATATTTGGAATCAACTATAGTTATTTCTAGCCAATTAATAAGACAACTCAATATTGTTTGCATCTGTCAAAGTGCTTTTCCAACAATTATAATCAACATAAGTATTAAAAGTGAAAAATAATGAAATCTCGATTAGAATATCAATCAAGAATTATCTGAAAAGAAAGAACTTGTCCACAATTTTTTTTTTATTTAAATAACTCAATTTAAAAATATGTTCTGTCACCAAAGCCTCATTTTTTTTAGTTTTTCTCACCATTTATGGTATTTCTTCATTCCTGTGACCAGCCAGTTTTACGAGGTATTGGAAAGTTGGCCCGATTTTGGGAGTTTAGAGAAAAATTATTCACCAACCCTAAATCTAAACGAAAATGCATATATTTTCTTAAATAAAGGTGTACACATTATAAACGCATGTTATTGTCAATAATAGCCAACTCTACGTCAAGAAAGAACCATTGACTTGCAATACATAACAATTAATTTTTAGGCTAATCTTTCGTACACGATTAAGACTATGTACTTAAATAAATGTTTAATTAATATACATTAGAATATTCAAATCATATTAAATACTTCGCAAAAAATGCACTTACATTTTTGGCATCCAGGTCCACCACGAAGTTTCGACCAAATGGCCGCTGCAGCAAAAATTAAAAAACAGCAAAGGGCAACAACAATTAACAAACTAGGTCCAATCCAGAAGTGATCAGTTGCACTATTTTCTGAAGCATCTGGTGCTCTGAAAACTATAAATGAATATGTCAACTATTGTTAATGATATTAGTTAAATCTATAAGATTTACTTTATTAGTTTAAATATCTAAAGCCACAATTTTTACATTTAAATTTCTAGCTCTTAATTTTTTTTCATGCTTTATTTTCCTAAGATAATTATATTTCCATCAGAATAAGAATAATGCATAAAATATAGGTTTCATTTGATATGATACACATAATTGTTATTTGAAAGGGTTTGTAATTAAACTCGATTTATTTCTTTACTGGAATAATAAGCTTAGATTTCCACAAAGAGCTTTATCTGATAAGAATCAGAAATATATTAATCAGAACGCTTTTCAGTTACTCAAATCCATTAAAATTCAATTATCTGATTTAATGTGTTGTTAGATGTAAATTTAATTACTAAGATTCTTTCCAATTATTCTTTTCCTATGAAATGTTATTAATAAGATAATCTATATATTAAAAGGAAATGAATGCATTTATAAATTGTTTTTTTATATATATATTGAGAATGTTCTTGGAAATTATTTCGATTGAAAAGCTAAAATGTGATTTAATTGAGAATAAAGTATTGTACAGTTTTTATGCGCTTCATAATACAATTTAACTTCAGAAATATGAATCAGCAAAAATGCTTTTAGAATTATTATGCCCTTCGCAAAATTTATCAATTGTAAATCAAATTTAAATTTGAGTGCATGATATGTAATTTTTCGTTTTTGTTTTTATTACACAATATTTAGAAAACGTAGCATTGAAGCTGAGTTTTTTATGAGACCAAACAAATTCGAATTTATTTTTTTATAAAAAATGCTCAAAAATTCAGTTTCTATTTGTTTTGTTGCATTAATGGAATTTTAATATCTAAGAATTAATGGAATTTTAATAACAGATTAAAAAATGAAATGGAAAAGAAAATTAATTTAAATTTTTCTATTGGCAAATGAAATAAAAATAGAAAATTTAATTGATTTGCAATCCTATTTTCTGCATGTTCCAAAAAAAGGTAAAAGAATATATAATTAGTTTTCTTCAAACCTACAAGATGATATTTGGTCTAATTTGTCAAACCCCTGGCGATGATAAGAGAAAGAATGTGGGATGTAGGTTTCTATTATCCTACTTTATAAATAATTTCATTAATTCTGCTCTATTACTGTTTTCAAGATTTTAAAAATGTCATTTCATAAGAAATATATAAAATAACAAATTTGGGTGCATTTAAAAATGAAGGAAAGAAGAAATGTCCATTTAAATTGATTTGTGGTAATTCAATTAATGAGAAAATAACTTAATTGCAGACAGAAAATTTGTTTGAATGTTTAATTACTTGCATTTTTGAAGCTGCTAAGTTGTATAAAAAATAATTTGACTAATTTTGACTGATCTGACATTTTATACTGCAAATTAAGTAATGTAAATGCCAAAAAAGTGCATCACGTTTTTAAAACAAAATTGATTTTTATATTGTCGAAGAATTTAATTTTTTCAAGCTGTCATAAAGAATTTAAAGAATTTTGTGGTTTCATATATTTTTTTATTACCAATTAGGGTAAATGAACTCAATATAGTTTCTCATTTTTTTTATCTATTATTCGTGATGTAAATTATTATTTCAATTCCTTAAATCTTAATTCATTCTTACAATATAAATGCTTCTGAGAAAGTTAAACAACCATGAATTTCATCCAAATTATTAATGTATTGCATATTACATAAATTTTGTATCAGAATTGTTTAATATATATTTTTTCAAGTACAGCATGAGAAATAAAAGTGAAAGAATGTGTAGTTATTAAATGGTCATATTTAATTAACTTACAAAGGCCATGTAATGTGCCTTTTCTTTAATTTTTGTATTCATTTATTTCAAAAAAATAAACAACCTAAATTTTACCGAAATTACTTTTTTTTTTAATTTATAAGTATAAACATTATTGCATACATTGCTAAGAGTAAAAATATTTAGTGATTTAATATTATATTTGTGAATCGGACAGCATTTATTGACTATTGGTATTTATAAGGTTAATTTTATTTGAAGATGGAGACACTTTTATTATACAGAAGCATATAACTTTTTCAATCAAATATGAAATCCAAGTGAAAAAATATATATATATATAAAGTGTTTTCAATTACTTTCATATCTGATATAAAATACCTCTTTCTTCGGTGGGTAAGCGTTTGGTCCATACTTTCACTGTATGTGGATCACTCCTTCCATTATGGTTGACAGCATAAACTGCAAAAATATACAATGTACCATTTACTAAATTATTCACTAGAAAATATGGTCTTGGGCTACTTGTAGAGTATATCTTCTCTGGCCTGTCATCCATAAACATTTCCAAGTTGTATTTCATATCGGCATCTTGTCGCGGGCCCCTTACACATATTATTGTCACCGATGAGGATGTGACGTTTGCCGAAGTGCAATTTTCAAGAGCTTCAGGTGGACCTAGGGGAGAAAATCTAATAAAGATCCAGGAAATTATGATTCAAATTATTAAAAAATCTCAAATCGAAATCTCAGTCTCTTCGAGGTTAAAAAAAAAAGGCTTAAACTATATTTCCAATTGAAAAATTCGTGTTGTCATCAAATGTTTCAAAATAAAAATTAAAAAAGTAGCAGTTAGTAATGATTTCGTTTCAGAAATTCACTGGAAAATCGATTTAACAAAATTAAATAGAAGTATTTTTATTAAATAATTTTGCTTGAAATTATAAAATATGTTGAAGATCCTATGAGAGGGCCCTTAACTCCAAAAACCATGATTTAAACAGGAGGAAAACACAGTACCTAGGAAATGGGCATTTATGACTGCTTGCTGGCAAGTGTTTTTATGTCGAATCAGAAATTAAATTACGTAGGTTTATCAAGATCTATTTCTTTCAAGAATTTGCACTCTATTTTTACTGAAAATAAGTCATATTTCTAACATATGCTTCGATCATAAATAATGTAAATGAAACAATTGCAAGCGAGCTTAAGACATTACAACCCTGCTGTAATTGCGATCAGATATAAGTGAACATAACAGTGGTTTGAATGACAAGCGTGGAATTGTTAAAATAAATATATTAACTTATCTAAAGAAATATATAGGTGTTAAATATTTTAATTTTACAGATTTTGAAACTTAATTTAAAATCAATGAAGCTTTAAATGTTGGTTATTTTCCGTTCTATTCTGACAAATACACATTGTTAGACAAAGTGACATAGATACCATCATTAATAGGTACCTTGATACCAACTCGTTAAAATAAATATATTTCCCATAGAATTAAAGAGACATCGGAAGCACTAACTTCTGAAAAATTACTAAAAAAAATAATATACATATAATGCCTTATTTTTTAGAGGATTGGAAGTTTAATCATAATACCTAAGTCAATAAAACGTAGGGGAAAACTATTCTATTTATTGGAAATTAAAAATAACATTATATATATATATATATATATATATAATATTGACTAGGTTTTAATTTTACATGCTAATAATACTTAATACGGTCAAAATAAGATTGGATTCATCATGTATAGAGAAAAACATTTTCATAAATTTAATAATAATACTATATAATATACATAATACAATATTTCATAATAATATTATATGATATAGATTTTTTTCCTGTTTCATTTCTTAAAAACAATACAATCCGCAGCTCAAAATAGAAATAATAAGGCTTTACCATTCAGCACAGATGACGAAAATAGAATCTTTCACTATCTTACCTATGGGTATGATGGTAAATATACACGGCATTTGCTGCTCCCCGACGGAATTCTTTCCCCAGCAGTATAGGGTCCCATAATCCCTTGAGGAGCGAGGAATGTAAGTGGCTACACTTCGCAAGCCAGCGCTGGTGAAGGACACGTTGTAGTGACGATCTGCAGCATTGCTGAAACTCCACTTGAAATTGACTTTCGATGGATCAGCATCTACCTGGCATTCGATTCTTTCCATTTCATCCACTTTTACTGAATAAGATCTTTTTAAGTCTTCTCTGCAGACCGGAGCGTCTGGAAGAATAAAGTACTGTTGTAAAGATGAAGAGGCAAAAAGAATGTTTGACCTATATTTCCTGAATTAAAATATGTCATAAATAAGCCCGTAGTTGTAATAAAATCTGAAAAAACTTTCAGAGACAGAATTACAAATATAATAATATACGATATATGAAATGAAATGAAAGATAATGCAATTTTCAAGAAGATATATTAAAATTTTGATCAATGCTCATATTCCATGGATTATTAATAAATAGAAATTAAATATTTCGATTCATTTATTCAAAGCATTATGGTAGGGCCACAGTGGTTTGGTGGTTAGACCACTGAAGAACCGTCTTGTAAGGGGTCTATTGCAAGTTAAATCCATCAAGCCTAACGTTCTTCTGTTGACGTGGAGAAGGGGATGCCAACTCAGGTGTTGATCTTGTCATCTGACCACGGTTCAAGATTACTAAGTATATACCAAAATAGATCTAGCGTTGCTTTAAAAAGAGGCATAAATGTAACTAAACTTAACTTTATAGCATATTAGTTATTAGTATGTCTTATTATTTCTCTAAAAATTTAATCTTAATTCAAGCAACAATAATAATGTAATTAATACAACTGTAACATTGTTTTTGTTTTTTATGGTACTTGTAAACAGCAAGTCCGCTGATGAAGTAAGAGATTTTAAGCCGAGAGAGCATCTTTTGTTTCTGTAGTGCGATCTAGCGCCAAGGGTACGACTTCGCTACTTACGCATCACAACTTCTTTTTATGGGGTGGATTTCATTCAGGCATTTCATTCAGTCAAACAAGATCATAATTTATATCTGATTGAAAGAATGATCAACTCTGAATCAGTAACCCAGTGGTATTGTCTCGACATAGAAAACTTTGATGCCACGACAGAATTATGCGCACACTCGCCACTACAAACACGGAGCGTTTACGGCCGTCAGGATTCGAACTCACAACCTAAGAGATGCGAATCTAAAGTCCTACCAACTAGGCTATCCCAGCCCCCTCTTAACGTAGTTATTTATATCAATAACGATACAGTATAAAACATCGGTGATTCTAATCTTTCTCCAATAATATAATTCTATGAAAAATTAGGATAATTTTGTTCATTTTATAGATGATTTGTATAATAATCTGTATTTGATAACTTATAAATGTTTGTGCTTATCTGACTTATAAGAATTGTTTAATCATCTGCAATACTAGCCCATAAAAATGTATTTAAATTATCATTAAAACAATGGTACTATGTTTAAACATAAAAAGAAAAATATTTGACCCCAATATCCATGAAACATTTCCATATATTTCCTAACAAATGTACTTGAGCATTAATAAGTGTATGCTATCTTTGAACAATAGATATGAAAGAACTTATCCTATGATATATGGCGAATAATCTCAATGTGTGGTTAAAACAAAAGTATAAGGAAACCGAATGTGTATTTTGGTGGTATTTCTTACGATATATTTACACCACTATAGAACTAGAATTACAATTATACTTTTTCATGTAATTAAGTCACCACGGTTTTGAATTGCCGAGTTTGCATACTGGAGAGCGACAGATGGTCGAATTCTTGACAGATTTGATTCAAAATTTGATGATAATATACATTTTAATTGCTAAATTTGTGTATCGAATTTTAGAAGTACGCTATTATTTATTCATTTACTGTGCAATTTTCTGCAAGGATTTCGTTCGAAATTTTGTAGAAACTATACATTCAGAGTACAAGGTATGTATCAAATTTCATCGATGCTCTTATTGTTTTGAAAATTATCGTGTTCAGAGAAAGATAGATTCTGGCATTCCTGAAGCTTGGAAGATTTATCATTAATCTCGTTTCAGACATTTTTATAATTTATATTTTGAATAAAATTTTTATTTATGTCCACAGTCTCGTTTCATATCTTTTCATTTGAATATTCTCTCTCTGTAATACATAGGCATGTATATAATATTTAATTCATCATCAAAAATATGTAGGACAACGCAGTTTTATAAAAATAACTGTATTCAGTAACAACAAAAATTAGTTATCTGAATAAATATAAAATAAAGTGCTAATTCATCATGTGTAAGATAAACGCTATGGCCTATTTTAGAATAAATCTCAAATAAAAACAATTTTTGAAAAACAAAAACAGCTGTAAAAAGTACATTTAAGATAGAAAGATCATTAGCGATACATAAATTTGAAAGATAGAGAAATCATGAATACTATATCATTCTTCCAAATCCTTTTAGAGCATGTCAAATTTAATGGTAGATTATGTTAAAAAATCATTCTTCAAAACTACATATATGTATAATGATAGAAAATTATCCATGAGAAACAAAAGATATCTTTAGTTAGAAACATTTCACACAAGTAATTTTTTTACTGATTTTTAGCTTTGTATTTTGAAATTTACTCAAAAGCTTTTAACGTTAGTTAATAAAGAACTTTTTGCTTTAGTGTATTTTAATGCATTATGTATATGGAATATGATTGACTTTTTACAAAGAGCAATTCTTTTTCTAGATGAATTTGCAAATGGGAAAGTCTTATTTGTCTAAAGATTTATAAGTGATATTCACTGAGCAATTTGTAAAACAGAAGCTCAAAATAAGATTTCACTACTATGTTCTTAGTTTAACATTTGCAATCAATGTCAAAATTATGTACAAGAAATTGCATTTTTAAAGAGGGAATTATGTCAAAAAATAGATGTCATGAAGCAAGAAAAAGCTTTCTTAAACAAATTATGTTTTTGTAGGTGTGTGTAATTTGAAGTCTTTTTCTTGTATATAAAATATATTTTGCATATAAAATTTATAAAAAGTCTTGTATATAAAATATATGAAAAGAAAAAAAACTGGAACCTCGAAATTAGTTACATAACGAGGTACGATAAAGGAAATAAGCTCCAAGAACACAACATCTTGGCTATTGGTAAAAGTTATTTGAATATTTGGACTTCTTCAGTTGTTTAATTATGAAATAAAAGAGAGAATTAAACGATTAACTATTTAAAACATTCTGCATGGTCTTTCTATTTAAAACTATTAAAAACAGTCTGCATGGACAATGTCGGGGCCTAAAATCACGAAATTCATCACATGGATTATCCAGTCTCTCTGCTAGATATTCCAAATGCCAGTGAGTGACACTAAGAAATAAACTGTTAACAAAAGGATCAAAGAAGTAAAATCGAGGATTTTTTTAGTTTGCAATAATGAATTCTTATTTTCGACACTTAAACTGAATTCATAAAAGTCATGGGAAGACAATATGAAATATACAGATAGCAGTAGTATTGCCAATATACTGTCTAAGTGGCAGTGCATTCATAGAGTTTTCATTTCCATTTAGGTTATTCATGTCAGGTGTACACAAAATATTTAATTTAATACTTAATTCCCTACCATGGATAACTTAATTAAGAGCAAGTGATCGATCACTTGCACAAAATGACCAACAGAACAGACGTTTGCTTTCAATCGTCAGCGGTAAAAGACAAGCAACAGTCAGTGAAATAACCGCATGAATTAATGTGGGGTATAGGATGGACATGTCTGTTAAGACACTGTGGTGTAATTTGGTTTCATTGAGCAGGATACAAACTGGATTATCTTTACTAACAGCAAAATATCACTGTAGAGCATCTTTGGTCATACCCGGTAAGAGCTCTTGATCAAATCAGGTGGCCGAAGAAAACTGAAAAACCGTCGGTATGTTAGATGAACAAAGATTTCATTTAGTTAGATCTAATGATAGATTTCGAATGTGGCCCTGCTAATTTATGGACTCATTTTAACAACAAATCCATACAAGCTGGTGATATTTCCATAATGGTATGAGCTCCGTATGGGAACGGACTGGGTCCTCTGGTACAAATTAATTCTGAGCATTGACTAGAAAATTTATTTTCAGCTACTTGCAGCTATTAATTTATTTAATGTACCCAAGCAAAGATGGAGTTTTTATGGATAATAATTCGCCATCTCATCGGACCACAAGTATTCGCGATTATTTTAAAGAGCCTTCTAGACAGTTTCAGAAGGTTCTTCAGCGAATGACTTCGTCTCTTAAATTGTCTAATCAAATCCCATAGAATATTTATGAGACCTAATAACTTAGCTCGGGCACTAAATCCTCCTTTGGTAATAAACACTTTCACATATATTGATATCTACAGAAACAACATAGCTCAATGGTTTTGCAGAGGACTTTTAGCGTTTTTTTTTTTAAGTCTATACCACTCGGAGTTGCTGTATTTTCTCTCAGTGCATATTTAAAGCTCGTCATGATGAGAAGTAAAAAAAGATTTTGGTTAGAAATATAGGCAAATAATTATTCATCTTCGAGCGATTATTTGACATTATCGCTCTGTTTCGGTTCAAGAAATTTATATATATGATCATTTTTCGAATGAAATAACTGTTACCAGCAGTGGACAATTTAAACATTTATTTTAATATAAATATACTTAACTTTTTTGTACTTTTGTAAATATTAAATTATATTCCCCGTTTAAAAAGGATAATCCTGAATGGATTACTATTTTTAATTGAATGGGTTACCTGTTTGCGTTGTAAATGGATAACCATGCATATATAACTGCACAATTTATATACTTTTCATTTGAATTAAGAATGACCTGAGTAAAACTAAGCAAGGAATGAAAACCAATTAATTTTCAGCCATTATTTATTTCTAAAAATGAGGGGTCCATTAACTTTCTTTCAACGACTATTTCAATTTCGTTAAAGTATAGAACCAATTTTATTTGAGTCATAATAAAATTCATTTATACCATTACGATAAAAGTTTTATCATTTAAGTCAAAAGTTTCTACCTTTAATGATAAAAGCTCTATATTTGGTCTGTATTTTATGGGTTTGAATTATAAATAAGAAATTTCACTATACATTTAAATTTAACAGGCTTATGCACTGAAATTGAGTCCTTAGATCTTTCTTTCAGTATAATGGTCAGACTATTAAAACTTTCTTCCGTCAATCTCATTAATCGGTCATTTCTACTCGTCTCTTATAATTAGATATTCATAACGGCATATTATAAATATCTGTATGCCTGAATAAGTATCATATAAATTACCATAAATTGATAGTTAAAGTTAACTAGTAATTCATGGTAAATGAGTTTCACGTAATTGATAGGACCTTAGTATGCTAATGGGCAAAACTTAGCAACTTCACATAAGAAATTACCGCATATTTTTGTGTTTTATCAATCACATTTAATTATATTCTTAAGAATCTATGATAAAAATGCCTGATGCGAGCTTGATTGAATATTAATAAATACACAGACTTGAAAAATGAAATCTTATACAGTCTGTATCAATACGTTTATGTAAGTATAGGGATTTAATACATAAATTTAATTTATATATTAAATAATATATAGTTAAAATAAAAATTTGACATTTATTTTTACCAAATATATGTATTATATAAGAAAATATTCCCAAAATAGAAGGTGTCATTTTATTAGATAGCAAAGAAATAAAAAAGTAAAGTGGTTAATATTGTTTATCTCATCTAACAAAGATTGTTATTAACAAATTCGTTACCAAACATCTTTCTTATTTCTTCTAAATAACATTTTACACGTACATGCACAAAATGAATAAATCAACCCAAATGGATCTTTCAAAACAAAATGTATTCTAATTTATTGCATCAGAATGTATTAAAACTATAATATAATACTATAATATGAGGAATGGTTGCCAAGTCAAAAATCGCCCCAGAATTAATAAACTCCGGTAAACTTGGGGGTCTGGGGTTTTTGGCCACGAGGAATCGATTGGCGCCAGCTTTGAAGCGCTACGGTCGAGCAGTTTGGAGTTACAGATAGGATATTTTCAAACTTTATTATTTCGCCATAATGGCTACTTAAATTTTCAAGCGGTAACGTGCTGCCATCTATAGCCAATATGGCGAACTAATAAAGTTTTATGTTTATGCTGTTATAGGTTTATAATATGTTTCTTATGTATGTATATATGTTTGGTTTTTCTAAATAAATTTGTCAAAAATATTGAACTTCAACACACTTCAATCTTTACCTTTACTTTACCTTTGTATAGAATAGTTCCCTTTCCAAACTCTAACTTTGTTTAGAATAGTTTACAATGGTGCACTTTAACCGGTTATCTTTACACCAATGGTTTCACAAATTTTCTTATGGCATGTATTGTTTTGATAAATCACAATTGAAAATTTAAATCTTCGAGTTAGCTTCGATACCTGTTTTCTCCGAGCGGAGCTTGGTCACCCGCTGGTATATTGTAAATTATTTACGTATGAGATTAATTGGCGTTATTCATTGGAAGTTGCTTAAAACTGCAAAATTCTTGGTTGTGGTGAAGGTAGCGGAGGGAAAAGTGTTTTTGGAGGATTTTATGACCAAAAGTAAAATTTATTGTTGGTGCACATATTTTGGCAATGTATTGAATTAAAAATAAATACACTTTGAATGCAGTGTATTGGATACAAACAACTAATATATATATACAGTAAAAGCTCATTATTCGCTCTTCCTTCATTCGGGGTTTCAATATTCGAGGATAAAAAAATGCGACCCAATTCTTATATTCGCGGCTAAAAGTTTCTTTATTCAACCTGCCAGTTTTTTGGCGTGCTAATAAGAAAGCGTGGGTTACAAGTGTTATTTTTTGTGATTGGTTCCGAAATTGTTTTCTTTCTGAAGTTGAAACTTACTTAAAAAAACAAAATTCAAACTTTAAAGTACTTCTACTTTTGGACAAGCGCCAGGTCATCCTAGCGAACTTGAAACTATGCATCCAAATTTAAAAGTGACATTTTTACCACCAAAAACGACGGCTTTGCTTCAACATATGGGCCAAGAAATAATCCAGGCCTTTAAGCTTTATTACATTAGACGAACTTTCAAAATCATATTGGATAATATGGAATGAGATCCTGATATGACTGTTATCGAATGCTGGAAGTAATTTGACATATCAAAATGCATCGTAAACTTAAAAGAATCATTCGAAGAACTGAATCCACACACACTGAAGTCATGCTGGAAAAAACTGGCCTGCTCTGACTGCTAAAAATGATGAAGGATTTGTGCAAGCTCAAACTATGACTGCAAACAGTGCCAAAATCGCGAATGTAATAGGACAAGATGGGTTCGAACAGATAGAATCAAGTGACATTCAGAAATTGCTTGGATCGCAAGATGAAGATTTGACTGAAACCGACTTGGAGGAAATGTTCAATTCACAACCCATTGAAGAAGCGGCATCAAAAAGTACTGGAAACGTGACATTTAATTTGAAAAATCTTAGTGAAGGTTTAAGAATGGCAAATGCGCTTTGCAATTTCCTTATGAACGTCTATGGAACGAAGTCTTAATTTTAAGAGACAAATTGCTACTGCGACTGCTGCGTATCAGTCTGCATGGAAGGAGCTTTTAAAAACTGCCAAGCAAGAAAAATTACAAAATTCTTCAAACCATTGCCTAAGCCTTAAGATAATTAATCAAAATGTTCAAAAACGTCAATTAAATTGATTTTTTTATATATTTTTTATTTTGTCACCTTGGAACGTATCCCCTCTAATCTATATCTATACTTATAATAAAGCTCAATGTGTGTGTGTGTGTGCGTGTGTGTGTGTGTGTGTTGGCGCTCTACAGGCCAGACCGTTGGACCTACAGCTACCAAATTTGGTACATGTATATCTTGGAGGTCCGGAATGTGCACCTCGGAGCCACTTTTTCGAATTTTTAATTAGAATTTGAATTAATTAAAATTTAAGCAAAATTTCGACGTTTTTCCGCTATAACTTCCGAAAATATGATCGCATAAACATGATTTTTACATCAATTTAAAGATAAAAAAATTAGCTTTCTAACGGTATCAGTTTTTTTAATTTATAATGTAAGCTTCTGTTTTTAACGAATTTTTAAAGAAATATTTTAACCATGTTTTTATCACGTGACTGGATAAAATAAAAGAATGCCGGAAGTTCAAATTAAAAAAAATTATCATCGCAAAATAAATCTAAAGAAATGCAACTTTCAGCACGTGACTGGATAAAATAAAAGAAATATAAAATGTGATATTTTCTTTAAAAAATAAATGCAGCGCAAAGGTTTCTACAATCATTTGCAATATCTATATCATTAACTCAATAAATCTTTATTTACGGTAAACCTGATTGAAATTAGACAGGATATGCATTGAAATCCCGACGCAATGGCATATTTATGTAATCGTTTGCAATATCTGTATCATTAATTTAATACTTTTTTTCCCTTTCTCGCTTTCTTTTAAAAAAACATATTTAATATTTTGGCAACATCACCGAATTTTTTTTTTAATATTTTGGAAGCATAACCGATGGTTAAAATTGACTGATTTATAAAATTAAAGAATATTATTTGGAAAAGGTGTACTTTTAGAACTTTCCGTTCATCATCTTAACGAAAATATTAATTTCAGGTCAATCAATGCTCGGAATTACTTCAAGGCTAATGAATATGCGATTTAATTGAAAATTTTAGAACGCTTTACTCATGGCGAACCAGCTGGTCGCCAAAGGCGGCTAGTCTAATATAAATTACCATTCCGTATTTACGGTTTCTGTATTCGCGGCATATTTATGGATCATATACCCCGCGAATAACGAGCTTTTACTGCATATATATATAATTCTTTTAAAGATCTTTTAGAGTTATCCGGGTAGCACAACCTTTTGCACAATACTGTTTAATATCGGGTGGTATTATATGATGTTAAACAATATTGCGAATATGGATCGATGTTATACAATATAGTGCAATACTTGTGTACCACTAGGTTAAAAATTTTTAAAGTGATTCTAAATTTTAAATTGATTTAAAAGTTTAAAAATTATTTTTCTCAGTTATTTCGAAAATATATGTAACATATAAAAAGTATTAATTGTTTCGAAAATAATGGATTATTCTTGCCTAAGTACAAGAAAACTTCAAATTTTCAAAGACCCGTGTAGTGGAATTTGAAAATAATGTCAGTCATAAAATTAGTTGGATTAGCGCCCAATTTTTAAAGCAATGCTGTAGTAATTTTGGAATATAATCTTGTACCGCGACATCTGAGCTTGCACCCTTGTTCTCAAAGCGCCCGTATCGCACCAGCAGTAGGACATCTTGCTCATGCACCAACTCCATTTTCATATAATCAGGTCTCAAACCTGCTCCCTTTCAGTCCCAGAGAGAAAACTTAGCCCTAAGGCCCCGAGTATGTCATTGGATAGTATGTTGTAGAATAGGATAGGCACAGAAGATGATTGGTTGGATGGTGGAGATCCGATTTTGTTTTAGAATTATGAAGGTCTTGTGAATAATACACTGATGCAAAAAAAGTCCCAACACTAGGAAGGAGCTGTGATAGATAAACGAAATTTGGTAGTCGTGTTTATACAACTGAAAGATGACGTCGATTCAAATTTCGAGCTACGCACGTAAGCGACACTATGAACATGCAAATGAGGTTTGCTTTAAATAAGCGCTGTAAGGTTCGTGATCGTTTTTTACAATTGAGATTTGACGTAGTGGGTTAATGTTAGTCAAGGATGTCTCTGAGAAGAAGAAGAAGCCATTATCAACAGCTCACTGAGTTTGAACGAGGTCGTGTTGTAGGGCTACGAGAAGGTGGGTTTTCTTTCCGCGATATTGCTGAAAGACTGGGCAGGAATGTATTCACTGTGCATGAGCATTGGCGGCAGTGGTCAAGGGAAGGTACTGCCTCAAGAAGACAAGGTTCCGGGCGGCCACGTGGTACTACTCAGAGGGAAGACCGTCGTATTCGGCGTATGGCTGTGGCTAATCGTACTGCGTCTGCAGCTGAAATTCGAGCTGCAGTTCGCACCACAGTGACACAACGAACTGTAACAAATCAGTTACTTCAAGGACAGCTCCGAGCCAGACGCCCTGTATAGTGCATTCCACTGACTCCAAAAAACTGCCGTTTGCGACGTGAGTGGTGTCAAGCTCGAGCTCATTGGAGGACGGAGTGGAGATATGTTGTGTTTTCTGATGAAATCGGTTCTGTCTTGGTCGTAGTGATAGCCGTTTGTTGGTTAGAAGGAGGCCAGGTGAACGCCTGCTAGTGACCTGTCTGCGGCCTAGACACACAGGGCCTACTCCTGGAGGACTCTCGTGGAGTAGGCCCTGTGTGTCTAGGCCGCAGACTCCACGGCTCCCTATAGCAGGAGCACTCTCTTGGTTATCCCACGCACCATGACTGCAAATTTGTAAGTCAGTCTAGTGATACAACCTGTTGTGCTGCCATTCATGAACAGCATTCAAGGGGTTGTTTTCCAACAGGATAACGCTCGCCCTCATACCTCTGTTGTAACCCAACATGCTCTACAGTATGTCGACATGTTGCCTTGGCCTGCTAGATCACCAGATTATTCTCCAATCGAGCACGTATGGGACATCATTGGATGACAACTCCAGCGTCATCCACAACCAGCATTAACCGTCCCTGCATTGTCCTCCCAAGTGCAACAGGCATGGAACTCCATCCCACAAACTGATATCCGACACCTGTACGACACTATGAATGCACATTTGCATGCTTGCCTTCAAAATTCTGGCGGTTACACCGGTTACTAATGTACCAACATTTCACATTTGAAATGACTCTTCTCGCCAATGGCTCTACCTGTCCTCTTGAAACTTTAATCAATTAAATATGTTACCTAGACAAATGTATTCCTAAAATTTCATTACTGTACAATAATTTTTTCTTGGTGTTGAGATTTTTTTTCTGCAGTGTATATTGATCAAAAATCTCCTCTCTGTATTGTAGCTTGAAAGGTTCAAAAGGAAAAGCCTAATCTGGTATCATCTGTGCAATCTGGTTCAAGCACAAAATCTCCAGTTTATCCTGAAGTAGACATCAAGTAGTTTTGTACTCATCTGAACATTAGAATATCTTAACAAGCCCCTGTATTGGAAATTGTTAGGCTTATTCAAAACTTAATTTTATGGGACATCGAAATGATATGTTTTATGATAATGTTTCTCTAAATGATTTTTAGAAAAACATTTTTATATTGGCGTGAAAATTTTAAATTTTAATACTGATTTCAAATTTATTTTTATAATTACTATGGTTTAAATCTTATCTAAATTCATTATGCTGAGACGCCTGAAATTGTAAATCAATAATTTCTAAGCAATTTAATTGATCGATAAATTGATAATGAAGTCCTGAAAATATTAAAATATACTTTTATCCAAACAACATAAATACACAAAATTACAATATTTACCTAGAAAGACCAAGAAGAGACAGAAAATTTTAGAATAAGATTCCATATTTGTAAATATCTAACCAACAAGACAAAGTAGAAGAGTAGAAATAAAATCTGGAATGTAGTTCACTGATAATTTGCAGTATCACTTTCGAAATCTAGAAATTAATGATACTTATCAAATCACTTTCTATTCGCCCATTCACAATCATTTTTAGTACAGATATTTAATCATCGATTTCTTCCAGTTATTTAAATAAGAAAACAAAAAACTCACATTGAACTTTTCAAAGAAACTGAAATATAAGATTCACTCGTAGGGAAACAAGGGGCCTTTGATTTGAAATTATTGCATTGTCTTCCCTCGCTCTGAAGTATGCATCATTGATTCCCTTGCTTCATAAACTAATCTTCTTCGAGCAAAAGAAACTCAACAAAAGAGTAGCTGTCTTCTTTCTTCCTAAATTTATTGGACGCTCTTTGTTATTTATGACATTCATCCATATTCAACATCAAATACCCAAGATTCTCTTCCCAAACAAATTTCAACTCATTTAGTATCTTCATAAAAGGGCATTTATTTTTCATTATGTCTAGATCTTTTATGCGATTCAACTTTGCAAGTAAGCATCATAATTTTCTGTTTATCTTATAGTTGAATATGTTTGACATCAGTAATTGTGATGAATTCATTGGGAAAAAAGATTTATATCTGGTTTAGTTTGATATGGAATATTATGTCACAAGAATCAGAGTATTCTATATACGTATGAAGGTGCTTTGAACTGTATTATGAAACTTCAGATTAAAAGAATATTGTTTTATTAGTAAAATTGTATGGAATGTTTGATTTTATTTTGGCACTGCAGTAAATTTCTATGATAAGCATAGATAGTTAGATTTTGAAGATAAGCATATACTACTAAATTAAAAAAAAATACTTTAAATAACTGGGAGGTGTATATTTCTTGTTGTTTGAATACGTAAATTTATTTCTCAGAAAACTTTATATAACTTTTTTATATTTTCCCAAACCTTCACAACATATTTAATAAGCTATTTTTATCGCTATAACAAAAATGAAAAAATAAAGCCTCATACGTTGCGATTAAAACTTTTCAAATTAAGAAACACTTAAAATCATTGTTTTAAGCGAATTTTATAGCTGAATTTCTGGTACCAAAACCGATCTTAAATTATCATTTGTAAACTGTAATTACGTATTACTGTATTATTTTATCAAATATTTTCTGAATTAAGTTTTCATATGACTCTAATTTAGGTTCTACAGTTATAACTCATTTAATTTTATATATAAATCAATCAGTTTGTGTGGATGTTAAAAACTGAGAAATGCATTCAAAAATTAAAATTTATAACTTTTTAGAAATATATTCCTTGAAGTTAATGATATAAAATTTTTATTTTTTTCCATTTCTGTAACATTTTTCCGATACAAATTATAAGTATATCATGAATTATTTAAACTTAGATATTGGATTATGATAAGATTTGCAAATTCACACAACTATTTTAAGACCTATAATTTGATATTTTTTCTTCATTTTTTTTCTTTCTCCTCGTGGCTAACTGTTCAGTTTAATTTTATTAAATGAATGAGATTTATTTTATTTTTCGGCATAATCCTTCTTCAAAATGTACTTCATCTTGAACGATACTGTAATTTCACTTGTGTATATCTCTTACAAATAAAAAAAATAATCGTCATAGTTTGTTTTTATTTTTCAACTCTAGAAGAATATCGCACAATTAAATATTTGATTAATCATTGAAGGCAGCTTGAATTCATCCGTGATTATGAATTCTTTTGTTGAAAATCAGGTAATGAAATACATTTAAGTAATCATTAAAAATGAAGAAAAATTTTGTTGTAAAAAATATCTCTCTCATAAGATTGTATATAGCATATTATAAACTATAGTCAAAACTACAAGACAAGCTAAAGTACATTTATTTCATTAATGATGTAAGCAGATATATAAGTAAAATGAGTTTAACATGAAATTAAAGCATGCTCTTACATTATATTAGCTTTACTCGAGATTGAATAATGTATTAACAAATCTCTTTTTGCAGGCAGTTGCTACAAATTATGCTAGTTAAAGAAAATTCCATTATATAATATTTTATACAATAATAATTTTTATCTCAAAACGAATGGATAAGGAGGGATTTTGGTCTTGGGTATCACCATGTGTATTATTTAGAATGCATGTTATAAGTAATATACATGCTAAGCTTAACTGTACAAATAGTTTATAAAGTTAAAATTACATTTAAATAATTTCCAAATATTTAACCCTTTATTTACTGAATTATGTTGCCATCCATTTTTCAACTTCATTTTTGGACCCGTAGTTTAGCTTTCATGCAGAGTAATCTCAGGCAACCCAAGAAAAAATGTAATTAATAGAAATATCTTACTTAATTTAATTATTAGTTAAATATTTTTCTAATAAAATTCCTACTTTTACCTTATATTCACTTCATGCCATTTGGGTTACATTCTTCGTGTTCTTCAAAATACAATCAGCATAAAGTCTTATAGTAAAGATATAAGCTAGATTTAAATGGTACTTGAAAGTACCGTCAGTAAATAAAGGGTTAAATAAAGACTATTGTGAATTAGAAATAATGACTTTTCTAATATTTTTTTTTATATTTTTAAAATATGCATTTAAAAATTTCAATCAAATAAATGATTTCTAGCAATTTAAATAAACTGAAAAAAGAATAGAATTTTCCTTTTTTTTTTCTTTAAAAGACTATTTCAAAATTTAACCTTTATAAAGCAAAGCTATCCATTAGTTGTTTTGAACCGTATTTAAGCTGATTCATCCTTTCTACGCCACAAAACTTAATATCAAACCAAGAGTTCTATAAATCATGGTCCATATTACTTCTCGTATCTCGCATCAAGGTGTACTCGACCTTCAGGTAATGCTACCTAGCTATATCTGTATTCAAATATTACTTGCATATGCATATATCATTTATAGGGTTACAATTCTGCATGAGATTAAGTGTTGGCTGTTTAGTCCGACCGAATCAATGGGGATTCTAATCTATTCCGAAAAGCAGCACCTGTGAAAGGCATTCGCGGTTAGGGCAAAATTAACGCGAATGCAGAGGTCCCACGCACAAACCTTGATGGATTACTCTGGTCAAATACAGGAGACAGTTGAAATCAGCACCATTCACCGATTTCTCGTTTATTACCCCCCTACAAAAGCTAGGGCAGTCTTCTTGAATAAGGTAACGCCGTTTTCTATGGGACATGCATTTAGTCGAGTTATGATATCGGCGTTTAGATTTTTTTTATATATATATTAGGACAAACACTGACCTGAATGTATATATGTATATTCAAACTTTACCAGTAGTGCTCGGTTCTGTGTTTTGTAATATTGGGAGATTTGCTGCTCAAAAAGGAATAATAATTAAAACCAGTCTGCTGCTACAAAAATTTTAATTTTTATACTATATATATATATATATATATATAAACAAAATAAGATAAGCAAAAAGTAACACAACCGAATCAGAACTATAACCAATAGAAAAAGAATATGGCCTGAAAGCTTCGTCAAAGGTCAATTTCAAGCAAAAATTCAAAATAAGGGATTTTTTCTGTGAAGCATCAATGGTCAAATGAATGACAATGGTCAAAAGTATTGACACCTGAATATTATTATTATAATTATTCTATTAATTATAGTAATTTGAATTTGTTTCATTAATTGGTTCTATTTCATTTACCTTCCATTTTGTGAACTTTTAGCGTGTGATTCCGAATTGAGTTTTAATTTCGATTTCAACCTAGTTGGTTTCGTTTTAATTTTTGTTGACCAAGAAATGGCTTTTGATTGTTTTAATAATTTTATGATTATATATATATAATATTTAAAAAATCAAGTCGGTTGTGTTCATACGCGCCAACATATCCATATTCTGTTATAAAACACATATAAATGCAATCATATATCTTAATTTAGTTTAAAACCTTACTATTTCCTAATTTTTATCGTAAATTAGCTGATATTTTTTTTCTAAGACATTATATAATATTTTGATTCAAACTCCAATTTTTATTTAATTATTTCTAAAATGGACTCTTTTTGATTCGCAGGTTCCAAGCGAAGGAATAAAAACTCTTAATGCCTACGAAATTCTTCTGAAAATCACAATTATTCCCTTTACAAAGTCAAAACGTGTTAAGAATTTTCAATCGGAATGGTTTAGTAAAATCACTGAAGGGAATAATCTCTATCACTTTACTCTTGAATTGCTATGCTATACATTGCGTCTCTTTACCGACGAAACAAATTGAAGTGTATTCAAATTTCACCCTTCTTTCATCACGCACCCAAACTTACATGCAATGTTATAAAAATGCCTTTTCAATACACATTATATTGTAAAAGTATAGTGATGTATGCATTTTTTATTGCTTCAGAAATGTAATTTTAAAACAAAAAAAAAACATTTATAAGTTGTTTTTTTTTAAATTGATCACTTATTATAAATATGATATTGATATTTTCTATAAACTGTCATGAAAAATTTTATTTTCAGTATTGTTTGATAGGTACCAACTGTCTGTTTCAAAATATTTTAAATTTAACATAATCTTTGATTTTAAGAGGGAAAAACAATTATGTTGTTTTATAGACAGTTCATGACCGTAAATAAAATATAGATCAATAAAATTTCATGCAATAAAGCATACATAATGTATATGCAATGTAATGTATATTTTATATGATAATGCATAGATGTACCAGATTTTTTTTTACGTTAATAGAACTTCAACACGACAAAAAAGACATTGATTCTTTGATCCATTTTCTTACGACATGGTTACTTTTAGTAAATATATCAATCATGTTTTCCAAAAGCCAATATTATATCTATATTAAAAAAGTATGTATATTTCGGTAAAATTTAATCATAACATGAATGCAACACAATTGCAAAATTCAGATACAGTGACTAGCATATTTTTACCAATATTAAAATACATGAATAGTATTACTACAGAATAATCTGATTTTTCGAATAAACAATTATTGAAGTATTTAATATGCATGAGAGCCTGCTATGTACGTATTCCAACATATAGTCTTATGCCACCAATGAGAGATAGAAATTCAGAAATTATATTTATGAGATTATATTTCTAATAAAATGTGTTGGTTCAAAATAACCATTCCTTCTCAAAATAACTATCCTACTATTCCGAAATCGGAAGTAAATATAAGTAAACCAAATTGAATCCAACGATATACTTATATATGACACAATTGCTGAATCACGGGTCATATTACTGATTCTTCGACCAGACCGGATAATATGTACTGAATGACCAGATCGCAGAAACAGTATAAATGGAGGGAAGGGTCTTCATCGACCATGGTACAATAACTTCCCAAAGGAATTATGCCCCATCTTCAGTGGGAGGAGCCAAACCCCCATCTGTTTGAGTATTTTCTAGAAGGCAAGATCTAACTACTATGCAGGGTGCATCTCAACCACATTTTGAAAGTCATGTAACTTTCAACCAACTGTAATTTGTTTTTAAAAATGGATTTTTATAATGCTTTCAATGATAAAAAAATTGATATATATATATATATATATATAATGGTCCAAGTAGAAAGTGATATTCCCACGTGCAAAGAACTTCAAACATAAATATCGCCATAACCAAACTGCAAAGACTATGCGGGATAGTAGCATTATTTCTTTATCGTCTACTAGTAATATATTGATTATTTCCACGAAAAGGAATACAACATTTTCGAAGAAACGCACAAATCCTTGCATTTTACAACTTATTCGACGTCTCAGTTGTTTAAATTTTTTAACAGCAATCGCAGAGAAAAGCGAAATGAGATAGACGGGGGAAAGAAATATTTATTGTATAAATATAAAAAAGGGGCCTTGTCGAAAATTTCAACAAATCCAATTTTGTGAGGAAGAAAGAACAGGATGCTGGCTCACAAATGAAATAAAATCCCCGGAAGCTGGGAAATAAAAAGGTCATGCAACGCAGGAGGGAAGGGTGGGAAAACGAATAACACATGTTTTTCCTGCCATTCCCTACTGACCCGGATTCAAAATCCTGACAAAACCAGAAGTTGAATTTCTCAAGAGAAGTATCGCGGAAAAATCTCGAAATCACCATTAAGTGTAAAGGATCAAAGAAGGAATAAATATAAAAAAATGCGCCATTCGAGGACACACTGGAATCTTTGGCCCATCATTAATCTTCTGGTATTGACAGACCAAGAGGGAAAGTTGATGAAAAAAATGCATCAGTTTTCTACGAATAAGGAGGTCCATTTTTCCACATGAAACTTTTATTAATGATTTTTATAGTGATGGGTGGGGAGAATGATCTAAAAAGCAATTGAATTGCAATTCAATTGGCTGTGTAGAAGAAAACGTTTCATGTCGGACTGGAAAAATAATGCTTCACTAAACCATCCACCCTGTCAGTTTAAGGTTTTTAATGTCGCTACAAAATAAATGAGCGTGGCAAATTGTTTTCTGCTCATATATGGCTGCAAATGTGGAATGCTTTTTGATAATGTTAAGCACTTAAATATCACTGCTACCTCGTGCAATCCCATTAAGGCTTGAGTGCTTTTCGAAGCGTGCGTAAGACTAATAAAAGTATAAATAACTTGGAAATTGAAGCATTCCACCGTTTGTTTAGACAAATATTTTCCCATGCATTTGCGCATTCTTTCTTGAAAAGAATTGCCCTTCATCGTGGAATTCGTATGTTGAATGTTTGTTAAATAAATGATTGTTTTATAAATGAAATAATGTTCCTTTACAAAAACTTGAAAGAGTATATATTATGGAAAATTGAGTTTAGAAATAATTTTAGTAACATTACAATTGTTAAAATATTTTAATTAAAGTATGAATAATGTTGAATATGAATAATTTTGAAATACATAGTTCTTACTTAGGAGATTGGGTAATCCTTCCACTTCATTAACAGTACTTCATAATCATGTGAATCAAAATACATATAAACCACAAATAGTGTCTTAAATTCATGCATGAATCTTGAAGTAATTTGATTAATCAGCCTAAGTTTTGTTTTGCAATATCATACAAAAATGGAACATGCTGGGGTACTGACCATTGATGATGCATTTAGAAGTTGGTATTTTTCATTTGTTTGTTTGCTTGTTTTTTGTTTTTTTTTGGTTTTAGCATGAAATGTATAGATGCCAATAATGAATATGATATGAGGCAATCTAATTTACTATTATATTATCCTGATGAAAGCAATTGATTCAGAAAACGAATTTGAAACGAAATCTGAACCATTTTTTAAAGGAATCATTTTAAATTAAAATCAATTGTATTGTAAATTATATATGTTATCAATATTTTTTAAATCATATTTATAAATGAGAATGACGATCTTTTTTAGCGAGTTTTTTTTGCTGCATTCTTAATTCTTTTCAAAATGATACAGATTTCGACTACTTACTTATGACGCTTGGCATTCATTATAAGGGATAGTGATCATTTAATGTTTTTATTGCATTGCTGCTTATCTTAATGTTCATGATTACTTTAAGCACCAGATTTCAGATTGTTTACTCTGATGACAACGAAGTTATCATCCAACATAACGATAAATGCGATAAATGTGATTAGTTTTTATTACACCGCTTCTTGACTTACGTAGCTGATATTTGCTCTACATTAAAGAATTATTAGTTCTATAGGTAGATAAACATGTTCATCATAAGAACTGATGGATATTTTAGATATTTATTGCATTAATATTATTTAAAATTTTACTCCCAATTTAAGTTGCTACGATGATCTTCATGCTTGTTATAAATTTAGGCAAAATAGTTCCTAACTTGTTGAGTATGGACTTTTTTTTTGCATTATCATTAGTTCACGTATCCAAATTGATTCAATTGTTATTCAACTTGCAAAAAATCTTTGTTGAATCATTTTTAAATGAATTCTAGTTTTATTCCAAACATTTTTATGCAATAGTTGAATTTTTAGAATCTTTGCTAAGATAATGGTTTCTCGTTTTCAGTTGTAATCTGAAACTTAGATCGTTATTATATATTTAATGCTACAGATTTTATTTTCTTAGGTGCTAATTTCTTCAGTAATATTCTGATTCCAAAAATAAAATCATTGTTAAGAAAATTTATAATTTATGTTTATTTTGTGCTCTCTTATTTCAACAATTTTATTACAATCAATATGCAATACGTCTGATGGAAGTTTATACACTTTTATTTAGCTAAGCATTTTTTAAATCTGTAATTATATAATTTTAAATGACAGCTTTATAATTTCATATGGGCAAATGATCGTTATTTTTTGTGTGCACCCAACAATAGTATTGTATATACATTTTTTCAGAATTTAATTCCCAATAAATGACCAAATTTTTATTAAATTTGAATTCAAGTTGAAGATAATAATTAAAAATCAACCTCAGAAAAAAAATCTCACTACATTTTTTATATATTTACTACCAAATTTCCTACATTATATATATATATATATATATATATATTTGAATTAAAGTCTGTTTCAGAAATAAGTAGAAAGTAGCTGATGATTTTAAAAAATTAAAAGATACTTTATTTTTTAAATTACACAAAAAGAAAAAAAGTAATTTTTTCAATAATTTGAAAATTTATACTAAAATTGCAAATTATGGTTTTCATAAATATATTATTATTGAACTTTTTATCAAAAGTACAAGTTTTTTTAAGTATTTTTATAAAAAGTTAGAAATCTAATTTCTTATTGCATTTCTAATGGATAATTATCTTCAATTATATTTATATAATTCATTTTTTATGATTTTTGATTTTGATTCGCAGAATATGCTCCTTTGCATAGTAGATTATATCATAGTAGATTTAAAAATTAATCGGTGTTTATATATGATTTTCTTTTTTTTAAAAAACATTCATGTCTAAGGAAGGAGCTAAATAAAACTCACCGCTATCATCAACACTTTTTTTATATAAATTAATGTGTATAAATGCGTTCTTGCACTGATAATGCCAAGACTGATATGCTTGTCTTCTTTTGTTTACGTTTTGCTGCATGTCTGGAATTCATTTTTAATGAAAAGGAGGAAAGTTACCATTTAAAAAATTGTTTATGATTTCCAGTCAGTGATGTCTAAGTCCTTAACAAGGCATTTTTCTAATAAGTATTCCATAATAAGATTATTAAGGGATTTATTACGTTAAGATTTAGTACGAAATCTGGCATCAAAAATTATTAATATAAAATAACATCTATTTCGGTGACATAAAACTTTGTATACTGTTTCTAATATCAGCGATTTGTTCAAAAATCAAGAGAATTCAAGAATATTGTCTAAAAAGCAGTTTTCAATCATCAGGAGTTAAAATACGACATTAAACAAAGAAAGGCAGATAATAATTTCTTTTAAAATAATGAATTTGAAGTTGGGTCGGCATCTAACTCAGAATTTCGAAGCCAATATTGTTCTTATTATTAGAATATCTATTTTCTTCTGATCATATTATTCAGCTTACTTTTTTCAGGTAATTCGGGAAAAATATAAACGCTTATTTATTTTAATGTATACATTCATTTTTATCTTACTATTTGCAGATTTCAATTAAAATTTGCAAGCATTAAAAACTTTGACATTAGAATATGCAAATTAATAGTTATTATTTTAATTTCCATTGTAAAATTAAGAAAGGCTATCAGGAGTACAAGTGCTCACTTTAAAATAAGAATTTAAGAAAAATAATTATTTTACCATAAATCCTTTTTCAACAAGCATACTTTACATAAGAATATGTCTTCTAAATATATCTTATGATTTCTTACAAAGCTGTAATATACCAAAGATATATCACAACACATAATAATAATAATGAGTACAAAAAATATTGTGAATGCTTCATCAAAAATTCATATAATATTAGAAGCCATTATGAGTTACAATTGTTTTTTATGGCTTGCATTTAATATTAAATTAAAACTGATTTGATATTTCCGTCTAAAAATAAATTTTTAATGAGAAACGAATTTTAACGTCGTCGAGTTTTTAAAATGGTGAATCCAATTGATGGAGAAATATTCATTAATAATTATTATTTTCCACAGAAATATTGGAAATATTCTAAAACTTTTGATTTTGATGTTATCGAACTAGAGTATTTTAAATTATAAAAGGTTTTAACAAGATAAAAAAATCCATCATCAATTAATAATTATTTGGTTTATAATCAATTTCTGATAATCATTAGCAGGTAGATCAAATCATAAAATTTATGATGACTGATTATTACTTAATAATTGAAGGCATTATCAAACTGGATTTCATACTGAAAATGACCACAGAAGCAATGAAAGATCTCTATAATTTTGTAACATTATTACAGCTTTTTAGGTATGCAATTCATAATCAGTGATTTTTAAAATAAATTTTAATAAAATACAACTCATAAACTTTGCTATAGTCACATTTGAAAATGCATCGATATGTTTAATGTCTTGAATATACGGATTCAATAAAAGAAAATGTATTGTTAACCCTAAGTTTGAAGACACATGTTTATAAATTGCTTCTAAGAGTTTGAAAAATATGAAAGAAGTAGGTTACAATCGAAGAAGATAATCTCGATATCGATGTGGTAAATATTGACTAGCAAACTAATAACTTAAAAATTATTTGAGATCATACTTTGTACTTTTTATTACTGCAGTATAACTTGTCTTCACGTTAGGAAACATGTAACAAAATGTTCACCATATTTAGCTATGTACATAGAAATTCTAGAAATGAGAATGAACAAATTTTTATTTTGAATTACCAATACTTAAGTACAGAAAATTACAACTTTAATCATTGAAAAAAGCAAATCATATGGTTTTTTATTGTTAAACCCTGTTTCCATGATTTAGATCTTAAATTATTTTAAATCCATAAAACAAAATTGATTAAACAAGGTGGAGGACTCAAGGAAACAAGGACTCTTTTATTGCAAGGACAATTTTTTAATTGTAAATAATATCTTAAAATTGCGATTATATTCACAGAGAATTAAATTTCAAGATTGTGCAATCAGGATGATTTGATAGATGCCATCGGATATGCTTTTTTAACATTGAGGAAATAAAAAATATACACAGAATAAATTGTATTTATGTACTTAAAAGTAAATATTGAAAATTTCGACACAGCATTAAAGCTTTATGAAATTGTGAAAGTTTTAATTAAATTAATATTCGAATAATAATTCTAAATATTTAAATAAATTTCAAAGAATGTAATCCAAGATTATATTTTATCTTAACATCTTTATTACCAATAAATAAATATATTATGTGTATTTGATTTTTTCTGCTCTACAAACCAAATTGCTTGATCTACAATTACCACAAATGGCGCAAATATAAATTAGAAAGAAGGAATGTGCATTTCAGGGAGGTTTTTCAAAATTTTAACTAAAACTTAAGCTGAATTTTAACGTTTTTCACGCTATACATTGATTTCATTCCCCAAAAGTTAATTTTACACAATTCTGGAATTTTAAATGAAATTGTCTTTTTAATGATATTAATTTTATTATCTTGCAAGCTTTTCTTCAATTTTTCACGATTTTAAATTAAATTTATTTTGTAATTATCAAAATTTCTTTGCTTGTTTGCCAATAATAGATTAGTTTGAAATTCAATATTATTTTAATTGCATTACCAAATATTTCCTAGTGCGATTTTTTTTCACTATTGAATCTCAAGAAGACGGATTTTTTTAAATATTTTGTTATTTATGAGGTGAATAAAAAATATCAATATTGAAAACTTACAAGATAGATAAACAACACATTTTCCTTTTTAATATCGCTATGGTGAAAGGGATTGTTCAAAACTTAGAGCACAAAATGAAGGGAACCTAGGTTAAATTAATAGCTAAAATTTAAGCAAAATAATGGACATGAAAATATATTTAAACGATTTAACTAAAACCAAATATAATATCCTAGGCATATACATTGATTGAACTAAGTCGTCTAGTGTGTAATAATACACAACAGTCTAGCTTATGACAAAAAAATCGTCTTCTATATACTTCGATTAACAATGAAACTAATTTTTATAACGAAATAATTTATCAAAAAAGTAACTATTCACAGCAGTATTGTTCCCAGTTAAAATAACCCTTCAAAAGCTTAATATTCTCTAGTAATATTAAGAATTTTTAACACCCTTTCATCTGATTCTTAGGAAATTCTAATATGACATCCATCATAAAATCCGATCATTTATTACTCTAACCTCAAAATCTCTAATCTGAGTTCTTTGTAATAAATATTATGCTCTTACCCATCTTTTGGATTACCGACCCTCTAATGAAAGGAACGAAAGGGTGTGTTTATCACGTGAATCAGACAGCAGTTCGGTGACCATTAATAATGCCGTTAATTCAAAAGAAATCAAGAAAAAACTTGGAAAAAGTAAAAAAGAATAAATGTTCTCGAACTTCCTTAGGTTTTCAAAATGGCGCACGAAGGTATTATCAGCCTTTCTCCCTACTGCTAACGTGCTCACTTCGGATGGAGACGCTTAAAAGTGTGCTCAAGAACCAGCATTTTGTGTCTTAATTTTGAGTTTTAAGTGCTTTTCGTGACACTAATTCTACACCTTACCATTCCGTCACGCAGTGGTTTATTCCGAGACAAGCATTTATTTCTTGACGGTAAGTCTTTGCGAAGAAGTTTATTTAACAAGACATTGCAGTAGTTAATTTACGCCCCGTGAGGCTGTATCCTAGCTTTTACTTCAATGTTTGCCTACTGGGTAAATTTAAATTGAACTAATAATATCTTTCAGACATGAAAACGGGGAGTTTTGATGCACGTAATTTAGAAAGGCCATTTTTATTTCAATACGATGATGAAAACATTTCTTTAAAGAATTGACTTTAACCTTAGATTTTGTGCACGTTGTGGTGTATATACAACATTACAGAATCCACTGTCCAAATTTTTTGGCACAATTCAACAATTTATTTAATTGCACACATCACAAAATCTAATTTTGGAATTTGAATACATTATTTAGTTATCATAAAATACATCCTTTAACTCGTTCGTGACTCCAGCTTTCTCTTCCAGCTGTCTTTTCAAAATATATACAACACTTTTAATACATTTAAAAAAAATAACTTTAACAAGAACTCTTCACGAACTCTTTTTGCTACATCAATAAATTTGGCTAGTAATTATAATATGTTCCTACAGGAGTGGAGCCCCTGAAACTTTAGCGTATACTCTCAAATAAACGTATTACGCCAGAGAGAGCTTACATGACATTGATGTACCATAGTAAAAAAATAATAGCTTTTAGCATGAATTTACTATTTTATTTAATCTGTTGTGAAATTCTTGGGGATTTATTATTTATTGGCGAGTTATTTGGTGAATAATCTCTGGTATACCGTTAAGGTATTCGAGAATCGAATTTTCTCTTTAGAAACGTTTTTCTCAACCGATTCAAATAAACGTTTGACTCAAAATTTCACTTGCAGGCACAAAAACCCGTGCCAAAATTCATATATTTAAATCATTATATTTTTGAATTATCGTAAAGATTGACACTCAATAAAATTTTTGTTGCATTTGGCTCAAAATTTAGCCGTGTTTGGTATTTACAACATTGATGTTGAATCTATATAGTGAATTTTATCTTCTTAGATTTTTTCATATTTTAATTATCATGTGTAACTTTAATTATCATATTCGGGGACCTAAGCAGACGAACTTTCTATGGACAGATTTTAATCAGAATTCTAGAGAAATCTACAAATTTGGTGTGAAGACAATGAACAAAATTTCAGTACTCTAGCTCAATGCATTTTGGATTTAAGATCCCGAGCTCAATTTTTGACTATAATTATACTTCTTCTATATTAAATGTACAAAAATATAATTGGACAAAAAATTCTGTATTTACAGCTTATTTACTATTCTACAAATATCTGCTTATATGGGCATTTTCAATAATTTTATACAGATAGTTTTCCTTCATATCGCTCACTGCTTTTCTAATTCTGTTGTGGCTCTCTAATTAATATATTGATCTAAAAAATATTTCAATCATTTTTTGTTGTATTATCATATAGATAATGTTTTAAGTTCTAAAAATGGATATATAAATTATGGTCATTTTATTTTTCTTCTCTCAATTGAATTATCCTTATAAAATGGTTTCTCCGACAAATAATCATTTATCCCAATATCATTTAAATATGGTTTTATTTAATTTCTCCTTATGGACAATGGTTTCTAAGACATAGATAATAAAGAATATTTATGTTGCATCTCAAATTCCATAGTCATATATAGGTAGTTACATTGATTTCTGATAATGCAAACAGAAATAATTGGAATGAACTAATATGAATCACTTTTTATGCTTTCCTAAATTATTATCACATATGGGACTCTTTTATTGATTTATGTTGATGGAGACAAATACAATGGGTATCATTTTATTTTCGTTCGCAATTGCAATATCATAAATGGATTTGTTTCTGGAAAGTTATATGTGCATGTTTCTGATTAGAGTTGACAACAAAATCTACAAAGTTTAAAGACTTATATAGATACAATTAAGTTTTCAGATTTAACATCTAAAGTGTAAATTAAAATTAAAATCCCTTCCATAAATTCTCATACCAGATCAATTCAAGAATTTAACTGTCTGTCAGTTTTTACCTTCGCATACATGCAAATGTGATGCATGGAGAAAAAAAAGTAGATACATTAGGTTGAAGTTATAGTTCTGTATAAAACTTTTATATCAACTGAACTAAAACATTTCTATTCTGTATTACAGAATTTTTGTAACAGGAATTCTCAAAATTAAAAGAAAAAAGGGAACATTGGTGTTTTTTAAAGTGTAGATCTAGAAGTAAAGCCTACATTTAGAAGTTTATGCAAACATTTAAGGGTATATATCATTTTTGCAAAAAAATGCAAAAGGAACGACCCTTTTTCTAGTTTAAATTTGTTACTCGGTTAAATTGCAAACATATTATGAAATTTGTATATAAATAAAATATACAAATTATATTTCCTATATATTTTCCCGAACAGAAATACAATGGCCAAACAACTAAACGAACACAGCCTAATTAATGATTCTTTAAATAATTATTTTGGAACGCAAAAATCAATTCTCCACAATTCAATTTCACCGTCAGGAGAATATGGATAAATCAATAGGTCTGGTCATAAATCATCCTATGAATTTTAAAATTAAATCATTCCTCAGATAAATTAATTCTTTTGTTCTGTATGATGTACGGCTTGCCCTATGTCGGGAGAGATCTCTTGACCTCCCTTAGATCACCGATTCTATGTGGCAGCTGGGTTTGATGGATACCGAACCAGAAATCGATGCCATCTGAAATGGCGAAAAAATACGACAATCGATTTCATGGTTATGGCAGGAGTCTATTCCTCTTTAGTATTAGTTATAGAGAAGAAATGGAATTTCCTTCTACTAAATCATGCATGCATTTCTTATTGGTTAAACTGGAGAATCAAAATTCAATACTTTGATTACTTGATAAAATGTAAATGTAATTTAGTGAAAGTAACTTTTTCTATGCTGAATATAAGATGAAGATTGTATTGTTTATATTATATATATGTAATAAAATATTGTTTACTCGTCTGTGTTTGTATATTTCATGCATACCAGCTACCAACCACCAAAAATTCGATATAATTTTATTGACTATTTTAATCAATGGCATACGGTTAAGATTTAAACATCCAATAGCTTGAGTTTAACATGTAAGTACTGAATCAGATTATAGGACGAGAATTTATGTTAAGCCATAACTTTATTCATGAATTTCAATAACATTTTTGTCAATAAACAGCATACTATAAATTTGCTTGAGCAGGCCTTTTTTAAGTATTAAGTTTGCTAATTTTAAAAGCAATAGAAATAAGCAATAATGATCTTAAATTCGATGCCCCCTTCGGATTAAAAAAAACATTTAAATGACAATGTCAAACAAAGCATATGATACAAACTATTATAATAAATAAAAATCGGCTAATTCTATTCAAAAGTAAATTCTTATGGAAAAAACATGTGATACTGAAAAGAAATATAATTAAATTGATAATTATAGTATATTAAAAGAAATTGCAATACATATTAGTGTTTAATATGAAAGTACAATGAAATTAAGTACACATTCATTCACTTTATATGACTAAACACAAATAATTGTGAAAATAAAGAGACAAGAGAAAAAATTTACGAAAAATGTGAACTGTTGGAATTATAAATTTGTAGCTTGTTTACCAAAAACATTTAATGCAGACGGTCGTCCTAAATAATTGTCAAAGGACAAAATTAAATTTATAAAACTTCTTTCCTTAGTTAACATCAGAGAGTGATCTGAGCTTCCATATGCAACTCAGGATACTTCAGAATATCGGGGAAGTAAACTGTGATGCATTTGAAGCAGATAATGGTTTTTACGTTTGAATGGGCCATAAAGTACATATACGAGAAGGAATATGTTTTTCTTGAGAATTTCTAGTATTAACAATTTCTGAAAACTCAACTATATATAGAGTAGGCTTTTGCTTAGAGCACTCTCTTAAAAAAGTTAATCAAATTATTTATCTGAATTATCATGATATCAATTATATCTGTCAAAAAGTAAAGCAGTCCTTCTGATTTTCTCAGAATAACAATAGAGTTAATTTTCTGACATAAAATTACAAGACACTACTTCACAATAAAGATATTACGCATGAAGCAGCATGAAGAAAACAATAATGGTAAGTGAAAAGAGCAATGAAAGACGTTATTATAAAAATAAATTTCACTTTAGAAATATCTAATCACAAATAAGTAAATTGAATAATAAGACATTAAGACTGTCTCAGATAAGACAGTCGTTAGGATGTCATTACTTGCATATGATGTTTCATTGATTGAATATTGAAATTTTCTGGAAAGCACTAGAATTTTTGTTGTATTCATCATGTTTTCTGAAGATAAAATAATTTAATATCGCAAGTATATAGATATCTTCTATAAACAATATTTATGACCTTTACTAACCCTTATACACTGATGGAAAAAAAAAATCCTAACACCAAGAAAAAATTATTGTACAGTAATGAAATTTTAGGAATACATTTGTCTAGGTAACATATTTAATTGATGAAAGTTTCAAGATCACAGGTAGAGCCATTGGCGAGAAGAGCCATTTCAAATGAGAAATGTTGGTACATTAGTAACCGGTGTAACCACCAGAATTTTGAATGCAAGCATGCAAACGTGCATGCATTGTGTCGTACAGGTGTCGGATATCAGTTTGTGGGATGGAGTTCCATGCCTGTTGCACTTGGGAGGTCAATGCAGGGACGGTTAATGCTGGTTGTGGATGACGCTGGAGTTGTCGTCCAATGATGTCCCATACTTGCTCGATTGGAGAAATATCTGGTGATCTAGCAGACCAAGGAAACATGTCGACACTCTGTAGAGCATGTTGGGTTACAACAGCGGTATGAGGGCGAGCGTTATCCTGTTGGAAAACACCCCCTTGAATGCTGTTCATGAATGGCAGCACAACATGTTGTATCACTAGACTGACGTACAAATTTGCAGTCAGAGTGCGTGGGATAACCATGAGAGTGCTCCTGCTTTCATACGAAATTGCTCCCCAGACCATAACTCCAGGAGTAGGCCCTGTGTGTCTTGGCCGCAGACAGGTCACTAGCAGGCGTTCACCTGGCCTCCTTCTAACCAACAAACGTCTATCACTGCCACCAAGGCAGAACCGGCTTTCATCATAAAACACAAGAGATCTCCACTCCATCCTCCAAAGAGCTCTAGATTGACACCACTCACGTCACAAACGTCAGTGGTTTGGAGTCAGTGGAATGCCCTGTACAGGGCGTCTGGCTCGGAGCTGTCCTTGAAGTAACCGATTTGTAACAGTTTGTTGTGTCACTGTGGTGCCAACTGCAACTCGAATTTCAGCTGCAGACGCAGTACGACTAGCCACAGCCATACGCCGAATACGACGGTCTTCCCTCTCAGTAGTACCACGTAGCCGCCCGGAACCTGGTATTCTTGAGGCTGTACCTTTCCTTGACCACTGCCGCCAATACTCATGCACAGTGGATACATTCCTACCCAGTCTTTCAGCAATATCGCGGAAAGAAAACCCACCTTTTCGTAGCCCTACAACACGACCTCGTTCAAACTCAGTAAGCTGTTGATAATGGCTTCTTCGTCTTCTCAGAGGCATCCTTGACTAACATTAACCCACTACGTCAAATCTCAACTGTAAATAACTATTACGGACCTTACAGCTCTTATTTAAAGCAAACCTCATTTGCATGTTCATAGTGTCGCTACTAGCGCCACACTTACCCGCTTAGCTCGAAATTTGAATCGAAGTCACCTTTCAGATGTATAAACACGCCTACAAAATTTCGTTTATCAAGCACAGCTCCTTCCTAGTGTTGGGATTTTTTTTCCATCAGTGTATTATCATTTTAAACAGTAAAATAGATTTTGTCTTTTATAATTTTGAAGTTAGTTTGTCAGTTTTTAAGCTATCTTCAAAGATTTTTAAGATGAGAGGAGCAATCAAATTTCGGCTTTGTATTGTCATTTGCCAAATGATGGAAATGCAATTCTGGTTTATCCGATCAGAACTGGTACTTCATTGTTTGCAAATGCAGTACAACTCATTTGATGCCTTATTCAACATCCAAAATTTCCTTCATTCTTGAAAGGGATAAGACATTTAATGGAGAGTGTTGTAGAAAATTTCAAATAGACAATTTACATTGGTTTATTATATTTCAAAGAATAAACTTTCATGCTTTAATGTACGCTTTTTAACTACAGTAAGAATTTTTTAGCTGTGAAATAACGGAATCTGTTCGAAGAAGGGTTATTCGTATTGTATATAATTTATGATGAAAAAAAAATTATTCATTAAAATTTTTATAAAGATACGATTTCATTTTATGACTATATAATAATTAATTTCTCAAATATATATTTATATGAATCAGCTATATAGGAATAAAATATTATACAGTAAAATAATTTTGAAACAACCGTTGCATGTAATTTCTTTTTCGATATAAAGTAATTCTCTTATAGATAAAATTTTGTTCTAATTTTATTTTGGATATTAAAACAGTATTAACCACTTTTGATAATTTTTCATAATTAACTCATTATTATCTTATTGACTATCTTACCTCACACTCACACATCACCTTATTATTCACCATATTCTTACTGACATATTACTACTGCCTTATTATTTTTGTCGCATTTAATTACTATCGTTTTCCCTTCGAGCGCAACACATCCGAAAAAACTGTGCTCCTCTTATATATGTCGAGTTATTCTCTACTTTACCTTATTTTCTAACTTATCCTCAATTACTTTACCTTATCCACTCACCATCTTGTTATACTATTTTGTTTTCTATCCTCGTTATTTCAATAGTATTATTCAAGCAAGAAACTGAAGCTATACTCACAAATTAAATTGTGCCTCTCTTTTAACGGCACTCTTAAAGAACATGATGCGACGACATGATTTGCTGAAATAATTTATCTGCCGTTAATTGTAATAAAATAGTTAAATAATTAATAGATAAGAAGTACTTATGAATATTTATTCTTATAAAACATTTCAGCCAAGAAATATTTGAATTTTACACAATTTTTGATATGATTCCTCTATTTTAAGCAATATTTTTTACATTTTTTATATTTAAATCAGATTATGCAGACAAAAATATTATTAAATTAACTTATTTTTTAATAACATAAATATTTCTAAAACGTTTCTCCAAAAAGTGCCCAAAATAAAGTCTTCTGGTTTTCAATATAAACGCTCATACAGTTTGACAAACACATTGCGTTATATTAGAGCGTATGTGATTTAGAAATAGAGAAAAATTTGTTTCAAAATTTAATTAATGCTTTGGAACCAATTTTTGTAAAAACAATACTTTAGTAGCTTCATATAGACAGAGAAACGCTTCAAGTTTTTATTTAAATGTAGAAAATTGGTCTTGTTTGTTGATAAGAAAAATTAATTGAATTTGAAGGAATTTCTTAGCACAAAATTAATTGAGATATCGTTTGTTGTTTTGGAAAGTTCCACAAAGTACAAGAAATAAATTTATAAATGGAATAGAATTTTTATTTCCATGCAAGAAACAAAGGACATAAAAGGATCTTGACGTTCATCGCTCAAAAACAAACTTTACAAATTAATTTTCTAATAATCAAAATACGAAACTAATGTATTCCATTTCACGACACATTTATTGCAAATAGCTCTAATTATGGCACCAGAAAATTAGAAAGCAGAAAGGTGCGATTGCATAGCGTTCGCATTTCTTACGTATAATATAGAAAGCTAAAATGTTAGTTTTGTTTACATTTTATCTAATAATTGAAAGGAATTATATTTTTTATTAAGCTTGAGTAGTTGGCCTATTGGTAAAAATTTTTTTAATTGACAGCAGAATATACTTTGTGGGTATAACACCTAAAGTTAAGAATTTTTTAATAATTTTTTAATTCTATGTACAATACAATACATAATGTGTGTGTGCGCGTTCGTGTGTGTGTGCGTGCGTGCGCGTTCGTGTGTGTGCGTGCGTGCGTGCGAGTGCGCGTGTATAGACATAACTGACCATTTTACCAAGAACAACTGAACTTTATTTAGAGATGGAACGCAGAAAATTCCATTTAGGTGATGTGTACGAAATTTTTCTTCAAATTTAAATAAATTAAAGAGGTTTCATTCTTTTTATGAGATAACGATTTAAATATTAATGCTAAAATTAAAATTCACGACATTTAGAAATTGAAATATTTTATATTTATTTAATGATACGACTTCAACTGCTATACAACGATTTTATGAACTTGACATAAGATTTCATTAATACATTGCAATTCGAATTATGTTTATTCATAAAAGATTAAATATTAATAATAAAATATTTAGAGGTGTTATTTTTGCCATTTTGAAATTTAAAGAGGAAATGCATTATAGTATGAGGATGAAATATGTAATAAAGATATTACATATTAATCTAAATGGTGTATCATAAATTGAAATTGCATTATCACAAAATACAAGGTGCATTTGAAGTTGATTAGCCCAATATTTAAGTTCATGTTAACATTTTGATTTCGTTGACCTCATCCCTGTTAGGAAAATTCATTCACATAATAAACACATCTGTTGTAAGTCTATTGAGAAACATGGTTTTAGACACAACCAATATTTGCAGGAAAGCGGCTGATCATTCAAGCCGGTTAGTATTTAAAAATGTTTAATTTTTTTATATGTTACATATTAAGTTCATAAAAATCAGATATTAACTCACTAAAAATCGTGATAAATTTTCATTCTCTCAATTCTAGTTGCACATAAACATTGTACAATATTTATGGCATTTATAAATATTCGCAGTTTTGTTTCACATTGTGGAATAAAGTTGCATATAATATAATATCTCATAATATTGTACTACAGGCTGTGCTACCTGGGAATAAAAGTAATGAATTCTCCCAGTTTCTTTGCAGAAATAATGATCCATGCTGATTTTACTGTAGATATAGCTTTTAATGCAAATACTTTTTTATGAAATTATTTCACTTCCTACGTTAGAACAGAATGTTAATAATTCTTTTACTTAGAAAATCCTAACATGAATAAAAGTTATATAAAAATTAACAAGAAAACATTTGATACAGTATAGATGATTATTCATTAATTACCAATATAATATTAAATAGTTCATAATAAATGAATGTAATTAATTTTTATTAAAAACTTAGTAAAGAAAAAAATATATTCAAACAGCACTTCTGGCCTTGTAATTATAAATTCAATATCATTTTTATAATCTTCTATAGAAAATGTAGGGTGGATATAGTAAAAGTTCCACTTTGAAATGGTCATAAAAATTAAATTACTGAACCAAATTTTGTCAAATTTAGTAATGGTTTCAAAAGGGTCATGAGAATATATTTTCTTCAAAACAGTGCAAAATCTCACCACCAGATGGAAAGCGGAGCTGTAAGTAATGTTCTTAAGCAAAACAGGACAAAATGTGTTTAACTGTTTCTAAAAAGTGTTACAAAATTGTTCAATGGGGCATCCACCTTTTTTTAAAGTTAGTTAATTAGCATTACTGTATTCTCGACAATATCTTTTAGCACTTCAGGAGGAATGTTACACATATATTGGACTGCTTCATCTTTCAGTCCCTCTAAATGGTTTAGATTGTCACCATGAATAGTGCTTTTGAGATAACGCAAACTGATCAGGCTTTGTAAAACGCGTCAGAAATATCAAAAACATTTCAAAATGGTGTTCTATTTTGCTTGATAATATTAAATATCAAGTCATTTTACACCTGGTAGTGAAATTTTGAAAAGTTTTTGGTAGAAAATAAATTTCCATGATCTCCTTTGAACTATTGCCAACTTTGATAACATTCGGTTCAGTAGTTCTCATTTCATGGCTATTTCAAAGTGGAACTTTGTAATTTATATACTGGGTAGTTATAATTAAAGAAAAACTGAAACTAATTATGATAAATCATAAATTTATCAATAAACACATTTTCTTCCATCAGTCAACAAATATTGTTTTAAAAAAATAAAAATTATTGAAATTATAGAAATTAACAAGTGCAGTAGAAAGTCCCTAATTAATATAAAACCGATACTCTATGATTATTCATAAATACTTCACAGTTTCTATGACACACATTCTAGTAAATCTTTTCTCAGGAATCAAACTTGAATTGACTACCTCTTTTCAGAAAAAAATATAACCACAATTTTTGTAACTGATTTAATTAATTTCATTTACATACTAAATTATCTTTTCTATTTATCTATAGAACAGCAAACTTCTTTTAGAAAGTATGTTCTCTAATTTTCGTTTTATTTAAAAAATTGCTTACATTTTTAATTACAAATATGCTTAATAGTTAATCCTGAAGGAAATTAATTCAAATACATTTTATATTCTTCTCAGCTAGATATTTCCCCGTTTTGTTCTTTGGGCTTATTTCATTAAAAATGAGCTACAACAGATATATTTTTTATTTTTAAAGCTGTTTTCATTATAAGAATCAAACTATTAATTCCAAAAAGGCTTTGAGTATTTTTCAGACAGTTCCTTTTATCTAAAATTATAAAAGCGTAATTGTTGCTTTAAATCATCTTTAATCTTAAACATGAAATATTAAAATATCTTTCAAGCATAAAACTATTTTTTATACTTCCTTCAAGAATTTTCTTACTTGAATAAATTCTTTACAGAGCTTTGTTTTATAAACCATTTACTTCAGATGAAATAACTTTGTCAAAATGAACTTCTTACAAACGAAACATTTTTAAATTTTGTATCGAAACTAATTCCCAAGTCATTATCTTTTTCAACTGAAATGTTTAGAAAATTCTAATATGTTTTTTTCAAACTTCAATTTTATCGATCAGAAAAACATGGATAAAATTGTTTTTGTTTTCCAACTTTAATTTTATCTTCTACCCTCTTTTTATAAATGAAACAAAAGAAGTATTGTAAACTCATACTATCGTCTTGGAATTTCTGTTTTCAAGATAGGAATGATGCTTAAAGAAGTTTTGAGACATTTATCAAAAGTTTTCTAATTCTTCTTTCATTTTCTTTAAAAAGTGTACATTCATTTAATTAAGCTTTTTCCCTAAAGCTTAGAAAATGAGCATTTAGTTTTTTCTTCTCAAAAAACTAAAGCTTTCACAACTACGCTTGTTCATTAAAGATAATGTTCAGACATGATAAAAACAATGCGGTTTCATAAAGCTCGTGTTTATCCAATCAGCGTTTGTGACACGAAAATATTCAATTTCTTTTCAGTATGTTATATAATTTCCCACAATTTTTGCTCAAAAATAATATTTTCTTAACTTCTCAGTTATTTTTTTCACTTAATTGTTTTGTTGTATCACTCGTATCCCTTTGAGCTTTAAAGAAGTAATGATTTCAGTAAAAAAGAAAGGAATAGAAATGGCTGCATTTAAGGTAATAATGATTTTAATAGCTAAAAACAGAAAAGACTTTTTTAGAAAAATTATTAAATTCTCCAGCACTGTTTTTATGATGATACATTCTGTGTGTTTGTATAAAATGTTTTCATAAATGCTTATATCTGATTAAAATACTTTACACTAAATTATTCTATGATCAAAAATATGTAAATTTAAGATGCTTCTTTCGTTAAAATAATGTTAATTATTTCATTAAAAATTCTTTATTAAGGCTTTTCAAAGGGAAAAAAATATTAATATCGCAAGTTTCTTTATAGATTTAAAAACAATTCTTTTTTAAATTTTTGAGTTTTCAAATAAAAAAAAAAGTTATAACGATTCGAAATTTTTTAAGATCTTGCGTTTACCACCGATTACTTCAAATATTTTGCAATGCATAATTTTATTTTAAAATAATTTCTAAATACCCTGATTTGGCTACATTTTTTGCTGATTCGGTGCTTAATTATTCACCAAACACAAGACCTTGTTTATTGCGCTGAAAAATAAATATGAAGAAAAAAGTTTTGATTGAATTTCATCAAAAACGAACTGTCCACTCTAATTTTAATAAAATTTTTAAAATGAAATTTCAAAAGTTGTATCAAGAGATATCTGGGTGCAGAGAATTAAAATAGAATAGATATATTTTTGTTGTTTCTTATAGCAATTGGCATAATGCTCGCTGAAGATGTCAGCTATTATAAACCGAGGCAGCATCTCTTATTTTAGTAGCATCATCTGGGTCAAGAGTAAACCATAGCAACTCATTCATCTACTCATTCACTTGCACAAGCCCTTTTTGCAAGGGGAAAATTCACACACCTCAGCTATAGAACACAGATGAAGAACAACCATGTCGAAACCGAGAATCGAACTCTGGGAACACAAATCACGGGGAAGACGCCCTACCCTAATGCCAAGATCCCACCACTATATAAATATTTAGACGCTAACGTCATTCATCCTTTAAGTTTAAAACTCTGACTATAGGATGGCAAAAACTTTAAAGGTCATTCAAAATATATTTTGGAAATATTGTTATCAATACACACTTGTTTTTCCCCTATTATATTGTTTATATTTAAAACAACTAGAAATATTCCTATAGCAAAATTACAAGGTTTAATAATAAACTTTATACAGAATTATTTCTCATTTCAGCACAATTACATGATTTTATGAATTTTCGTCAGGATATGCCTATTTAAAACCGCTGGTATAAAAGAGTTTGGATGCTTCTGCAGAAACAACGATTAGTAATCGAGATACAACAAGCAAAAGGAATTCAAATGGATGCAGATACGAAGAGCTAGAAATTGAAAGTTAAAGGTAAATTATTTTTGGGAATTTTGACTATTTTTTATAGTTTAAAAAATCTTATGTATGGATACATGTATAGAAAAATATATAATATCAGGCATTATTAATTGTTGATGTTCGAAATAATCAAAATTATGGCTTAAATTTTTCCGCCTCTTACTCGAAGGGTATTGCAGTTATTGAAACCCTTTAAGTACAAAAGTTGTTCGTCTTAATGAGGCACTAATTTGTATTTTTTTTAATCTTCAGTATTAAAAAAGTTACAGCGAAATCAAAATTTTAAACTCCGCCATTTCCACACCTTTTGAGCTAAATGGACCATTTACGAAATCTTTGCATTTCATTTTTAACAGCACATTCCAAGGCAATTAAAATCCAAGCAATATTCTAGTTATCCGGTTCACTAGATAATGTAAGTAAAACGTTATACGAAAATATATATAACTTTCGGATGAAAGGTAGACTTGGGCTCTAGAGATGGGATGAAGGGCAGACTTGGGATCTTCAATATTTACCTAGTTGATGAAATATTGAAGAAATTTCCCGAAATCTTGTCATGAAAAAAATTACATTAAATAGTCGTCCTATAGATATCTACGTAGTAAATACGATTATCCTTGGATTCAAAGATTAATAATTATTAAAAAAAGAATGATTCGTAAATTCAGAGATCATTGATGCTTTTAGTATTATATAACACGATTGTTAGGGCCAAAGAATAAAACAAAATGTTGTACATAGGTTTTGGAAATCGTTATAAAAATACACTTCATAAATGAAAAGTAACCAGCTCCAAAGTTACATCATAAGTCACAAAGTTTGCTATGATCTCGGATATCTATGTCAAATGTATTGGTAAGGGCAATCAGTGATATTTAAAGAAGAAAAATATTGGAATTTACTATGGTATTCTACGCATAGTATTGATATAAAATGCGCCTGAACCCACAGTGGATTTTAATCATACATAAGGTGATGATGGCTTAGTTGTAGTGGTATCTTAATAAGCCAGTAATAGCCTCTAGACATGGTGATCACTTTTGTCTAGCGGATATGTTACGTGGCTGCAAAACGTAAGATCACGAGTTTGATCCCCGGCGGAATTCAATACGAACCATCTAATAGTAATAGTTTGGACAGGTTTTGGTGTGACAGAAAAGAGTTTTTGAATTATGCTAGTCGTTGGTTGACCAATGACTAGCATAATGCAAAAACAGTTCATTGCTATCTCTCATTGCTAGTTGTTGTTTGACCAATGACTAGCAATGAGACTTACTGAGTTTATAGTTAACGTACATTGTATTTTTTATCAAAATGATACTATTAATACAGCAAACAACACAATTATCAAAATAAAAAGTTACGGAAAAATCATAGATATTAACTAATAGAGAGTATTGGGAGTACTATGTGCTTTAAAATTTACTGAGAATATACATAACTTTGGTGGACTCCAGTTAACAACGTTTACCTTCTTGGTTAAAAACTCATATTTATGATTTACACAACAACAACTGAAACACAGTCAAAATTTTAAATACAATTTATCGTATATATATATAAAATTTTTATCAAAACGATGAATTAAATGGGTAGTTTATAATTTTTTCACATTTTAAATTTTATTGTACATGCATATAAGTAAAATTGCATACAAGTAAAACTGAAATATAACTAGGTTAATTGATTAAATATATTTTGAATTTTTTGTGAATTATTTATTCATTGAACTATTTATTATTTATTTAAACTTTTACATGTCAGCATCAACATTTATCAGATGCAGATAATTCAACATTTTTCTTATATAACATTTTGAATACCGTTATTGTTTGATAAAAATTTGAATATTATCTAGATCCTAAAACCAAGATTTTTTGCAATATTGTGGAGTAGAATCAGAATTAAGATATCTGAAAGATTAGATATAGCTTTATTTTAAAACTTTTTTTTGTTGTTGAAATTAAAAACAAACAAAACAAAAATGTTTTTCATCGTTTCTTGCTATTTTTAATTTTATTTCCGCAACAAAAATATGTTCTGTAAGTTTCAGGACTACTCAAAAATGTAAAACATGAGAAAAAACAAGGAAAGTAAAAAAAATTATATTCTTTAAAAAATTTAATTATTTTTAAGAAATTTATTTTAACCTTTTTTTTAAAAAAACAAAGTTTCTATTCTTCATTTCAATTACAAAATAACTAATTTCCAGATATTTTTCTTAAACTTTCATGATAAAAACTTCTTTAGATTTCAATAATTTAATATCAAAATATTCCCTTTTACAATTTTAATATTTATTGTTGAACTATTAAAGTTATTGCTACAATATAATTACCCAATCATAGGATAACTAATTCACCATTTAATTGATTTTTTATGCTTTAGTTATGAATAGTTTGAATTTTATCCTTTTGCTATTATTCAAGCTGTAAATTTTCTAAACCGCTATTTCTTTTGTGATTCCCATTTACTATAGATTTTTCTACAGCTAAAAAAAATATGGTCTTTAAAAACGTTATTTATTATTTTATAAATGATATCGAAACAATTGCGGCGATACTAGCTTTAAACTTGTCCAAATATTATTAGATTTATCACAGAAAAAAAAGCCTTTTTTTTCCCTTTATATACTATTTCTATGTATATCGCTTTCATGCTTTATCTGATACAGAGAAAAGAACATATTTTTGGTTTCTACGATAAACGGATATCATCTGCTTCAATTGATGGTTCTTCTCGGTGATGTATCAGAGCTGTCTTTTTATTGCCCCAAGGTAGCAAGATAATTGAAGGCTAAGGAATAAAAATGTCGATGAAGAGAATAATTCTATTGAGAACTGGGTATCCTGTAGAAATTCGGCATTAAGAAATTCTTAAATCTGTAACTGTATGTATAAATTTTCTATGTATGAAGTAAAAAAAATGTCCTTTGCTAAATTTTAGATTTTATAAGCAGAGTTATTGTTTCACTTCTGATATATATATTATTTATATCAATAACACTGATATTGCAAAGATTGCTCGGTGAAAAACTTTCATAATTTTTAAAGGTGACTTGCAAAAATCAAGAAAAGTTCAATTAATATAAAATACGTCTCTCCAAGGGGGCATCTCGAACTGAGGATGAGAAGCTTCCGACATGTTGGTTTCTTCTCGCAGATGGGGGTCTGGCTCCTCCCTTAGTAAATTGATGTATGGTGACCGGTGATGGTCCTTTGGACTCAACAACAGTTCCCGCCAGAGTTGCTGTAGAGACGGTCCGGTCATTCAGTTTTTTTATTCGTATGTCTTCGTGGTGGTTTGGAGAGTCAGTGATAAGGCTATATTACTTGTGTCACTAGATAAGTTAAGAATATATGACACTTGTCACACAGTTAATATGTCTCAGCTTTGACCTTCGCTTGAGTTAATGACTGATATACACACAACCAACACACTTAAGTTTTTCTTTTTGCCATAAAATATCTTCAACTGAGCCTGTGATACTACAGAAAACCTATGGGGAGTTTGCCATTTCTTATATACCCTTCTAGATGATGTTTAAAATGTTTAAAAAGAAAACATAATCTATTTCAAAGAATGAAGACACCGATGTTCACTTTGCTTAGAATGGAGATAATCATTAGCACAGCTATTGTGATGGTGAAAGAAAATTATCGAATCTTATTAATGAATCTCATGGCAGAACATTTCGACATTACATGCTTATAAGAAATTGCACATGACACATATTTTTGCGGAGTGGGTTAGCCAATACTCTTCACTTTTTAAAATCAACATCCCATGAATTTCCCATTCTTCTTATAAAATTTATTTAACCCCATGTACATGGTTCAAAAATTTGAAAAAAATACATCTATAGTAAGATTTTTAGGTCAGCAGAAGTAAAAAAAAAATGTGAAGGCGAATTTGAAGGTCTGTAAAACATGGCATCCAGTGTGTTTAAATATCAGAAAAAGTTGGATAAAAGGTTTTGTGAATTTGCAATAAATCTGCAAAGGCCACCAAATTTTGGAGATTAAGCATTGATCTTTTTTATTAATTAATGATAAAATTTCATTAGAAAATCATTGTAATATTAATAATTGGCAGAAAATGGGTTGTTTTTCAGTTAATGAAATACAATTATTTATTAAAATTATTATTCAGAATTCAAAATTTTTAATTTTCATCTTAATATTTAAGAAAATAAAGCTTCTGTAATCAAAGCATTTTTTTTGTATTTTACGTGCTCCCTGGTATAAAAACCGTAATACTGGTATTGAACTATTGTAATGAATGCCTAATAATTTTATAGATAAATGAACTGCTTCATCTATTCCTAAAACAGTTCCTATGATTTCTACATCTGGAAGTGTGAAAACGTTAGTAGACGTTATTCTCATTATTTTCAAAATCTTTTGGGAAGGAAATAAATAATTTCTTATACTGATTCGTCATGACCTTTTATTTAGTCCATATACAAACCAACCATTTTCAGAAACTGTCTTGAAATCGAATATAGCTACACATTTTTGCCTGTGTTCTGACATTGATATTTACATTAATTAAACTGCTAAGATAACAATATTATTTCAACCAATATAATACAGTAATATAAAATTCAATAGTATATTTTGAAAAATATGAAGAAAAATGAAATTTAGGAAGATTTAGCTGGAGATTCAAGCATACAATTGAATACACAGTACCCTGCAAATTGTTAAATACTTGGAGTATTTAGGGTATGAAATATGTCTTTCCTAAAATATTTCAAAATATAAGACTAGAATTTATGAAATATATAAATTATTAAATTAATAAACAAATTAATGAACTTACACATTGCCCTCAGATTAATAACACGACTGATTCCAATTCCTTCAGCGTTGTTTGCGTAGCACTGGTACCGACCCCTGTGCTTCCGCTGGACTCTACGGATCAGCAGGCTTCGATAACTCACTATCGTTTCAGGATCAGGTTTGAGAGGTTTGCCATCGAAATACCAACCCACTTCATTCGCCGATGGATTGGCCTTAATATCGCAGGTAAAGCGAACGTCATCTCCTTCCAAGAACGTTGAGTGTTGTTGCTTTGTTGAACTCCGCACAGTTAAGGATACTTGAGGAACATCTGGATGAAAAAAATGATGCAATTTCATTCGATTTAAAGTTATAAAATTTAAAAAATTTTGCACAGATTTACTGTTAATTGTTCAAAGCATTTAGAGAAGTATTATAGAAATATGAACGTGAAATGATACAGAATATCAACATCATGATATTAGCAGAAAACGCCCTGCAAATGTTGAGACTCTTCACAATGTTGGACAGCATTTGGAAGGTCTCATAATATCATGTAGTATTGTACAGTTTACTGTACTAATATGCAAGACCGACTAAAAACTGAGAAGTACCGTTTGGGTGAAATTTTCGATACGCACAAAGAATTTTTAACACTGTCCCTAAATAAGCCTGTAGTGACGTCATCCACCTTATCGAGTAAGCTTTAACTATTAGAAGGTGCAATGCCAAAACCTCAAAATATTTTTTCATTATCACAAACAATATGTTGTTCATTAGAGAAGAAGATTCACTTTATTCATGGTGAATTTTTAAGATGGAATAAAGATCTGTAATTGCATTTCATATGTAACTTATTAAAATGACAGCGAAATGTTCATTTAATGTAAAGATTTTATGCCAAGTTTTGATTAATTAAATTTTAAGTTCTTTTGGGATAAATTCTTTTTGGAAAGAAAAAAAAATTAGAAAATAGTGATTAAACAAAAAGAACAAATTCATCAGGGACAATTCTTATTATAGAAAAAGCCCTTGATTTCTTAGTCATTGATGCGCTCTCCTAAAAATCGTGGATGAGTTTATGAATAACAATAAGAAATCAATTCGAACTATAAATCGTTAAGATTTCATCGAATCTTTGTTATAAAACATCGTTCGATCTTTTCAAATCTCTCTAATATTTTTTTGCAAAAATATTTACTGAATTCACAGTCATAACTCATTAAAATCATGATGACATTTGGAAGAAAATAACGTACGCGTGTTCAACTTCTCCTGATTCATGACCAATTTTATTATAAATATACCATTTAGAAAATACCTAAATGATATATACCATATGTAAAACTTATCCATATCCCTCCGAGTTAAAAAAAATGTTCATGGTGAACAAATTACATGACATTATATTTCTTTAGGAAACTATGCCATTTTTCAGTTTATTCTTTACTTCCTTACACTTAAAAAAGTTTTATAATTAAACTATCTAAATAACGCGACATTTCTTTAAGAAGATAATTCTATTATAAAACTAGTTCTTTATTCCCTTACACATCAAGAAATTTCAAAATTTAGCAAAGTACATAGAGAAATATTTATGAAAACTTTGCCATTTTGAAGCTTATTCATTAATCTCTGAGACACTATAAAATTTAAAAAATTCTTAAACTAATGTGATAAAGAAATCTATTCATCATAAGCGACAACTTTATGTGAGTTTTAAAATGCAGTAATTTCACAGCTGTGTTTCAAAGAAAACTTTCATTAAAAAAATACCAATTCATAAAAGATATATACCATTTATAAAAACTTTCCATTTCATTCTAAAACATTATAAAAGCATTTCAAATCAAGCAAATTACATGGCATGATATTGCTTTTAGAAACATATGACATTGCAAATTTTATTTATTTTTACTTTCTCAAACATAAAAATTTTTCAATGAAACCTTTATAACAGCATGACAATTTTTAAGTAGTTATGTTATTGCAAAACGTTTTCTTCACCGTCCGTTATTTTTTCCAAAATTAAAATACATGCATAAATATTTGCGAAAACTATACCATTTTAAATCCGATTCTTTAATTCTTGGCACATTATAAAATTTCCAAATTGAAATGCATGTGTAATTGCGATATTACTTTGTAATACTGATAAATTATCTCAATATTTATGGTAACGTAGCAAATTTTGACTCACAAGTGATATTGAGATGCCAGCCATCTTCCAATGATGATCCACTTAGAAGGAAGTTTTCAGCTCTGCATCGTAGGTACTTCTTGTGATCACTTCTCGAGGGCCAAAATGTCAATATGCTCGTTGTCCTGTTGGCATCAATTGACAGGAGCTCCGTGTGATTGGAGAGCGGCTCGTTGTCCAGGAACCAGGACATGCGGGATGCAGGACGAGAGCCCCCGGAATAGCATCTCACTTCGACCTTACGACCAGCTGTTAAACTGGATTTCTTGGGAGACACACTGACATCCAATGGTTTCACTGAAAAGGGAAAAAAGTGTAAAGATAATGACTGAAACTAAAGAGAACATCCGTATACAAATAAAATTGCACATTACTTATCTATTAAATAAATAAACATTTGTCTCATTCTTTTATTATTTATTCAATTATTTCATAAATAAATGTGGAGGTTACAAAGAAAGTAATTTTAAATTTCACTTTTTTTTTAAATATCTTAAGTGAAATTCTTCGAAATATATTTTAGTCAATAAATAGATTTTATTTAAATTAAATGCATTCCTTAAAATATTTTACAATTTATGCTTACATTAGAAAAGAAAAATATTTTATTCCATAATTATATTCAAAATGGCTTAAACAAAAAAAAGTAATGCACTTAAAAGATTCGAAAATCTATTAGTGTAAAAGGTTAAATTCCAAATATTGTATAATAGCAACTATATTCCAGAACTGAAATATGGAAACATTACTATGTAAATAAAATTTTTAGTTGTTTTACATTTTTATTTTCAAAGAAAAAATTATATTAACTCGACTAGGATAAAATCAATATCTATTTTTATTCATATCATTCTATGGATTTGTTGAATTTTTCTATTCCAAATATATATATTCCCGTTTAGACGAAAAACTACTTACTTAATTAGTAACTAACTAAATATTTCGAAAATCTAGACTAAAAGTCATTATTCTTCATATAAGTTTATCTTATTATTGATTAGTTTTATACTTTATAGCAAGAATCAACCAAAGCAGGTTAAGAAAAAAAAAATATTCACATTTTAACTATTCCATAATCATGCTTCAGTTTCTATACTAATAATAAAGCAGAACGTTCTTCTATATGTCTTCCTTTTGGCTCTCTACATAGAGAACCATTAATTTAAAAAAAAAAACTATTGTTTGTAAACGTGGAAATGCGAAATAACTTCAAAATATTCTTTTGAAATATTAATAAAATGAAAATTTAAAAAAATCATTGTCTTTTTTCTGCTATAACTTAACTAAATATTATTTCAAAGTTATATTTTCATTATTTTTAAATTCAAATGTTTACTTTTTAATTGTAACGTATCGTAGTACTTTTCTGGTTTTAGGCATTATTTTAGAAAATTTTTGCAAAACATTCATCACTAATTTATTTGCTACAATGAAACAGAAATTGGACAGATTAAGTTAGTAAAGTTAAATTACTTTGAAAAATAATCCACATTTAGGAGACATATTTCCGAACAAATACGTTTTTAATGGCTTTATAATACCCTGATTCCATTATCAAACTTCATGTACACAATAAGCAGGATGTGTGTATGACTATTACAATAAATCGATTTTAATACCATAATTTGATACTTAATATTATATTTTATTGAAAAAATCATAAATATCAAGTAGTTAATTAAAAAGATTTAAAATCCTAATGAATAGTCAAACAGTAATTAGTACTTATATAACAATTAAACCCAAACCTATTTATAAAAAAGTTTTAAGATTTAACAACATTCGTCTCGGATATTTTTTTAAAAATTAATGTGTGTAATAATGATTTAGTGAGTTTTGCTCTAGAAATCCTTATTCCAAATATAACAATATATTTCATATCGGTAATTATTTTAATTATTATAATAACTTTTAAGGAATGTAGAAGTAAGAACTAAAGCACAAGAAAAATACTTTTTGATTTAGTTCAAATGAAGAATCAGTAATTTAATTAAAATTTCATTTAGAATCAATCAAAAATATGTAATAATAATTCAAGAAAATAACGATGGGAAATGAAATAAGATTTTTTTATCTATTAATACAAGACATTCGTGCTGGCAATCAAAGATGTAAATGAAAAAATGATTTAATTAATTTCAAGTGTGAAAAAAGGTATTTTTTAAAAAAAGTCCTTTATCTATTTAATTATAGTTGTACTATCTTCAAAGAATTATGAAGCGCTTTTCAGAATATTTTATTACATACCAATTATAATTCAGACGATATACTTATATTATCATTATTGCAGAAAATGAAAAATAAATATAATAGCAAGTTTCTGCAAAATATGATGATGCAGCCAATATTGCATCATTCTTTTTTACATATACTGATTACAATATTTTATAAGAAACATTTTTATTCAAATGATGCAAATCCTATCCTCTCTTATCTGAAAATATAACGATGCTATTAACTATTTAGAAATCTAACAAAACGTAAACAAAATAGCAATTATAAACAAATTCAATAAAGATGACTTTTACAAGATTTTTAATTTAATTTTTTATGAATTAAATTTATTTTAATTTGTTTTAAATTTTTAATTAGTCAATGGAATTGATTTTTACTCCCTCGTTGATGGTATCTTCGAGAGTTTATATTTCTCTCTTTTTACCTTCTCCTTGTGTATGTGTGTATGCATGCATGCTAGTATACATGTTTCTACATATATATTTTCACACATATTGCTTTAAAAATACGATACATGTGAAAAACAGCTTTTCGAAATCCAAAAGTTATCATAAGTAAAATAAATATTTTATTTATACATACATACATAGACACACACACACACACACACACACACACACACACACA